>JAMWYP010000320.1:113605-588317 GCA_025563575.1 Acacia pycnantha | reverse complement strand
GGGCGGTTTTGCGCTTTCATAGGGCAATTGCTCCACAGGGCTCGGAGTGGCACGGAAATCCGCCTCCTCATTCCATTTTCCTCAAGGAATCCAAAATGGTAGACGCTTTCCCGAAATTCAAGCGTTTCTGCCCCCAAATAGCTCCTGGCTCGTTTTGAGGGCGGTTTTGCGCATTCAAGGGGCAATTGCTCCACAGGGCTCGGAGTGGCACGGAAATCCGCCTCCTCATTCCATTTTCCTCAAGGAATCCAAAATGGTAGACGCTTTCCCGAAATTCAAGCGTTTCTGCCCCCAAATAGCTCCTGGCTCGTTTTGAGGGCGGTTTTGCGCATTCAAGGGGCAATTGCTCCACAGGGCTCGGAGTGGCACGGAAATCCGCCTCCTCATTCCATTTTCCTCAAGGAATCCAAAATGGTAGACGCTTTCCCGAAATTCAAGCGTTTCTGCCCCCAAATAGCTCCTGGCTCGTTTTGAGGGCGGTTTTGCGCATTCAAGGGGCAATTGCTCCACAGGGCTCGGAGTGGCACGGAAATCCGCCTCCTCATTCCATTTTCCTCAAGGAATCCAAAATGGTAGACGCTTTCCCGAAATTCAAGCGTTTCTGCCCCCAAATAGCTCCTGGCTCGTTTTGAGGGCGGTTTTGCGCATTCAAGGGCAATTGCTCCACAGGGCTCGGAGTGGCACGGAAATCCGCCTCCTCATTCCATTTTCCTCAAGGAATCCAAAATGGTAGACGCTTTCCCGAAATTCAAGCGTTTCTGCCCCCAAATAGCTCCTGGCTCGTTTTGAGGGCGGTTTTGCGCATTCAAGGGGCAATTGCTCCACAGGGCTCGGAGTGGCACGGAAATCCGCCTCCTCATTCCATTTTCCTCAAGGAATCCAAAATGGTAGACGCTTTCCCGAAATTCAAGCGTTTCTGCCCCCAAATAGCTCCTGGCTCGTTTTGAGGGCGGTTTTGCGCATTCAAGGGCAATTGCTCCACAGGGCTCGGAGTGGCACGGAAATCCGCCTCCTCATTCCATTTTCCTCAAGGAATCCAAAATGGTAGACGCTTTCCCGAAATTCAAGCGTTTCTGCCCCAAATAGCTCCTGGCTCGTTTTGAGGGCGGTTTTGCGCATTCAAGGGGCAATTGCTCCACAGGGCTCGGAGTGGCACGGAAATCCGCCTCCTCATTCCATTTTCCTCAAGGAATCCAAAATGGTAGACGCTTTCCCGAAATTCAAGCGTTTCTGCCCCCAAATAGCTCCTGGCTCGTTTTGAGGGCGGTTTTGCGCATTCAAGGGCAATTGCTCCACAGGGCTCGGAGTGGCACGGAAATCCGCCTCCTCATTCCATTTTCCTCAAGGAATCCAAAATGGTAGACGCTTTCCCGAAATTCAAGCGTTTCTGCCCCCAAATAGCTCCTGGCTCGTTTTGAGGGCGGTTTTGCGCATTCAAGGGGCAATTGCTCCACAGGGCTCGGAGTGGCACGGAAATCCGCCTCCTCATTCCATTTTCCTCAAGGAATCCAAAATGGTAGACGCTTTCCCGAAATTCAAGCGTTTCTGCCCCCAAATAGCTCCTGGCTCGTTTTGAGGGCGGTTTTGCGCATTCAAGGGGCAATTGCTCCACAGGGCTCGGAGTGGCACGGAAATCCGCCTCCTCATTCCATTTTCCTCAAGGAATCCAAAATGGTAGACGCTTTCCCGAAATTCAAGCGTTTCTCCCCCAAATAGCTCCTGGCTCGTTTTGAGGGCGGTTTTGCGCATTCAAGGGGCAATTGCTCCACAGGGCTCGGAGTGGCACGGAAATCCGCCTCCTCATTCCATTTTCCTCAAGGAATCCAAAATGGTAGACGCTTTCCCGAAATTCAAGCGTTTCTGCCCCCAAATAGCTCCTGGCTCGTTTTGAGGGCGGTTTTGCGCATTCAAGGGCAATTGCTCCACAGGGCTCGGAGTGGCACGGAAATCCGCCTCCTCATTCCATTTTCCTCAAGGAATCCAAAATGGTAGACGCTTTCCCGAAATTCAAGCGTTTCTGCCCCCAAATAGCTCCTGGCTCGTTTTGAGGGCGGTTTTGCGCATTCAAGGGGCAATTGCTCCACAGGGCTCGGAGTGGCACGGAAATCCGCCTCCTCATTCCATTTTCCTCAAGGAATCCAAAATGGTAGACGCTTTCCCGAAATTCAAGCGTTTCTGCCCCCAAATAGCTCCTGGCTCGTTTTGAGGGCGGTTTTGCGCATTCAAGGGGCAATTGCTCCACAGGGCTCGGAGTGGCACGGAAATCCGCCTCCTCATTCCATTTTCCTCAAGGAATCCAAAATGGTAGACGCTTTCCCGAAATTCAAGCGTTTCTGCCCCCAAATAGCTCCTGGCTCGTTTTGAGGGCGGTTTTGCGCATTCAAGGGCAATTGCTCCACAGGGCTCGGAGTGGCACGGAAATCCGCCTCCTCATTCCATTTTCCTCAAGGAATCCAAAATGGTAGACGCTTTCCCGAAATTCAAGCGTTTCTGCACCCCAAATAGCTCCTGGCTCGTTTTGAGGGCGGTTTTGCGCATTCAAGGGGCAATTGCTCCACAGGGCTCGGAGTGGCACGGAAATCCGCCTCCTCATTCCATTTTCCTCAAGGAATCCAAAATGGTAGAGGCTTTCCCGAAATTCAAGCGTTTCTACCCCCAAATAGCTCCTGGCTCGTTTTGAGGGCGGTTTTGCGCATTCAAGGTGCAATTGCTCCACAGGGCTCGGATTGGCACGGAAATCCGCCTCCTCATTCCATTTTCCTCAAGGAATCCAAAATGGTAGACGCTTTCCCGAAATTCAAGCGTTTCTCCCCCAAATAGCTCCTGGCTCGTTTTGAGGGCGGTTTTGCGCATTCAAGGGGCAATTGCTCCACAGGGCTCGGAGTGGCACGGAAATCCGCCTCCTCATTCCATTTTCCTCAAGGAATCCAAAATGGTAGACGCTTTCCCGAAATTCAAGCGTTTCTGCCCCCAAATAGCTCCTGGCTCGTTTTGAGGGCGGTTTTGCGCATTCAAGGGGCAATTGCTCCACAGGGCTCGGAGTGGCACGGAAATCCGCCTCCTCATTCCATTTTCCTCAAGGAATCCAAAATGGTAGACGCTTTCCCGAAATTCAAGCGTTTCTGCCCCAAATAGCTCCTGGCTCGTTTTGAGGGCGGTTTTGCGCATTCAAGGGGCAATTGCTCCACAGGGCTCGGAGTGGCACGGAAATCCGCCTCCTCATTCCATTTTCCTCAAGGAATCCAAAATGGTAGACGCTTTCCCGAAATTCAAGCGTTTCTCCCCCAAATAGCTCCTGGCTCGTTTTGAGGGCGGTTTTGCGCATTCAAGGGGCAATTGCTCCACAGGGCTCGGAGTGGCACGGAAATCCGCCTCCTCATTCCATTTTCCTCAAGGAATCCAAAATGGTAGACGCTTTCCCGAAATTCAAGCGTTTCTGCCCCAAATAGCTCCTGGCTCGTTTTGAGGCGGTTTTGCGCATTCAAGGGGCAATTGCTCCACAGGGCTCGGAGTGGCACGGAAATCCGCCTCCTCATTCCATTTTCCTCAAGGAATCCAAAATGGTAGACGCTTTCCCGAAATTCAAGCGTTTCTGCCCCCAAATAGCTCCTGGCTCGTTTTGAGGGCGGTTTTGCGCATTCAAGGGGCAATTGCTCCACAGGGCTCGGAGTGGCACGGAAATCCGCCTCCTCATTCCATTTTCCTCAAGGAATCCAAAATGGTAGACGCTTTCCCGAAATTCAAGCGTTTCTGCCCCCAAATAGCTCCTGGCTCGTTTTGAGGGCGGTTTTGCGCATTCAAGGGGCAATTGCTCCACAGGGCTCGGAGTGGCACGGAAATCCGCCTCCTCATTCCATTTTCCTCAAGGAATCCAAAATGGTAGACGCTTTCCCGAAATTCAAGCGTTTCTGCCCCCAAATAGCTCCTGGCTCGTTTTGAGGGCGGTTTTGCGCATTCAAGGGGCAATTGCTCCACAGGGCTCGGAGTGGCACGGAAATCCGCCTCCTCATTCCATTTTCCTCAAGGAATCCAAAATGGTAGACGCTTTCCCGAAATTCAAGCGTTTCTGCCCCCAAATAGCTCCTGGCTCGTTTTGAGGGCGGTTTTGCGCATTCAAGGGCAATTGCTCCACAGGGCTCGGAGTGGCACGGAAATCCGCCTCCTCATTCCATTTTCCTCAAGGAATCCAAAATGGTAGACGCTTTCCCGAAATTCAAGCGTTTCTGCCCCCAAATAGCTCCTGGCTCGTTTTGAGGGCGGTTTTGCGCTTTCAAGGGGCAATTGCTCCACAGGGCTCGGAGTGGCACGGTAATCCGCCTCCTCATTCCATTTTCCCCAAGGAATCCAAAATGGTAGACGCTTTCCCGAAATTCAAGCGTTTCTGCCCCCAAATAGCTCCTGGCTCGTTTTGAGGGCGGTTTTGCGCATTCAAGGGGCAATTGCTCCACAGGGCTCGGAGTGGCACGGAAATCCGCCTCCTCATTCCATTTTCCTCAAGGAATCCAAAATGGTAGACGCTTTCCCGAAATTCAAGCGTTTCTGCCCCCAAATAGCTCCTGGCTCGTTTTGAGGGCGGTTTTGCGCATTCAAGGGCAATTGCTCCACAGGGCTCGGAGTGGCACGGAAATCCGCCTCCTCATTCCATTTTCCTCAAGGAATCCAAAATGGTAGACGCTTTCCCGAAATTCAAGCGTTTCTCCCCCAAATAGCTCCTGGCTCGTTTTGAGGGCGGTTTTGCGCATTCAAGGGGCAATTGCTCCACAGGGCTCGGAGTGGCACGGAAATCCGCCTCCTCATTCCATTTTCCTCAAGGAATCCAAAATGGTAGACGCTTTCCCGAAATTCAAGCGTTTCTGCCCCCAAATAGCTCCTGGCTCGTTTTGAGGGCGGTTTTGCGCATTCAAGGGGCAATTGCTCCACAGGGCTCGGAGTGGCACGGAAATCCGCCTCCTCATTCCATTTTCCTCAAGGAATCCAAAATGGTAGACGCTTTCCCGAAATTCAAGCGTTTCTGCCCCCAAATAGCTCCTGGCTCGTTTTGAGGGCGGTTTTGCGCATTCAAGGGGCAATTGCTCCACAGGGCTCGGAGTGGCACGGAAATCCGCCTCCTCATTCCATTTTCCTCAAGGAATCCAAAATGGTAGACGCTTTCCCGAAATTCAAGCGTTTCTGCCCCCAAATAGCTCCTGGCTCGTTTTGAGGGCGGTTTTGCGCATTCAAGGGGCAATTGCTCCACAGGGCTCGGAGTGGCACGGAAATCCGCCTCCTCATTCCATTTTCCTCAAGGAATCCAAAATGGTAGACGCTTTCCCGAAATTCAAGCGTTTCTCCCCCAAATAGCTCCTGGCTCGTTTTGAGGGCGGTTTTGCGCATTCAAGGGGCAATTGCTCCACAGGGCTCGGAGTGGCACGGAAATCCGCCTCCTCATTCCATTTTCCTCAAGGAATCCAAAATGGTAGACGCTTTCCCGAAATTCAAGCGTTTCTCCCCCAAATAGCTCCTGGCTCGTTTTGAGGGCGGTTTTGCGCATTCAAGGGGCAATTGCTCCACAGGGCTCGGAGTGGCACGGAAATCCGCCTCCTCATTCCATTTTCCTCAAGGAATCCAAAATGGTAGACGCTTTCCCGAAATTCAAGCGTTTCTGCCCCCAAATAGCTCCTGGCTCGTTTTGAGGGCGGTTTTGCGCATTCAAGGGGCAATTGCTCCACAGGGCTCGGAGTGGCACGGAAATCCGCCTCCTCATTCCATTTTCCTCAAGGAATCCAAAATGGTAGACGCTTTCCCGAAATTCAAGCGTTTCTGCCCCCAAATAGCTCCTGGCTCGTTTTGAGGGCGGTTTTGCGCATTCAAGGGGCAATTGCTCCACAGGGCTCGGAGTGGCACGGAAATCCGCCTCCTCATTCCATTTTCCTCAAGGAATCCAAAATGGTAGACGCTTTCCCGAAATTCAAGCGTTTCTGCCCCCAAATAGCTCCTGGCTCGTTTTGAGGGCGGTTTTGCGCATTCAAGGGCAATTGCTCCACAGGGCTCGGAGTGGCACGGAAATCCGCCTCCTCATTCCATTTTCCTCAAGGAATCCAAAATGGTAGACGCTTTCCCGAAATTCAAGCGTTTCTCCCCCAAATAGCTCCTGGCTCGTTTTGAGGGCGGTTTTGCGCATTCAAGGGCAATTGCTCCACAGGGCTCGGAGTGGCACGGAAATCCGCCTCCTCATTCCATTTTCCTCAAGGAATCCAAAATGGTAGACGCTTTCCCGAAATTCAAGCGTTTCTCCCCCAAATAGCTCCTGGCTCGTTTTGAGGGCGGTTTTGCGCATTCAAGGGGCAATTGCTCCACAGGGCTCGGAGTGGCACGGAAATCCGCCTCCTCATTCCATTTTCCTCAAGGAATCCAAAATGGTAGACGCTTTCCCGAAATTCAAGCGTTTCTGCCCCCAAATAGCTCCTGGCTCGTTTTGAGGGCGGTTTTGCGCATTCAAGGGGCAATTGCTCCACAGGGCTCGGAGTGGCACGGAAATCCGCCTCCTCATTCCATTTTCCTCAAGGAATCCAAAATGGTAGACGCTTTCCCGAAATTCAAGCGTTTCTCCCCCAAATAGCTCCTGGCTCGTTTTGAGGGCGGTTTTGCGCATTCAAGGGGCAATTGCTCCACAGGGCTCGGAGTGGCACGGAAATCCGCCTCCTCATTCCATTTTCCTCAAGGAATCCAAAATGGTAGACGCTTTCCCGAAATTCAAGCGTTTCTCCCCCAAATAGCTCCTGGCTCGTTTTGAGGGCGGTTTTGCGCATTCAAGGGGCAATTGCTCCACAGGGCTCGGAGTGGCACGGAAATCCGCCTCCTCATTCCATTTTCCTCAAGGAATCCAAAATGGTAGACGCTTTCCCGAAATTCAAGCGTTTCTGCCCCCAAATAGCTCCTGGCTCGTTTTGAGGGCGGTTTTGCGCATTCAAGGGGCAATTGCTCCACAGGGCTCGGAGTGGCACGGAAATCCGCCTCCTCATTCCATTTTCCTCAAGGAATCCAAAATGGTAGACGCTTTCCCGAAATTCAAGCGTTTCTCCCCCAAATAGCTCCTGGCTCGTTTTGAGGGCGGTTTTGCGCATTCAAGGGGCAATTGCTCCACAGGGCTCGGAGTGGCACGGAAATCCGCCTCCTCATTCCATTTTCCTCAAGGAATCCAAAATGGTAGACGCTTTCCCGAAATTCAAGCGTTTCTCCCCCAAATAGCTCCTGGCTCGTTTTGAGGGCGGTTTTGCGCATTCAAGGGCAATTGCTCCACAGGGCTCGGAGTGGCACGGAAATCCGCCTCCTCATTCCATTTTCCTCAAGGAATCCAAAATGGTAGACGCTTTCCCGAAATTCAAGCGTTTCTCCCCCAAATAGCTCCTGGCTCGTTTTGAGGGCGGTTTTGCGCATTCAAGGGGCAATTGCTCCACAGGGCTCGGAGTGGCACGGAAATCCGCCTCCTCATTCCATTTTCCTCAAGGAATCCAAAATGGTAGACGCTTTCCCGAAATTCAAGCGTTTCTGCCCCCAAATAGCTCCTGGCTCGTTTTGAGGGCGGTTTTGCGCATTCAAGGGGCAATTGCTCCACAGGGCTCGGAGTGGCACGGAAATCCGCCTCCTCATTCCATTTTCCTCAAGGAATCCAAAATGGTAGACGCTTTCCCGAAATTCAAGCGTTTCTGCCCCCAAATAGCTCCTGGCTCGTTTTGAGGGCGGTTTTGCGCATTCAAGGGGCAATTGCTCCACAGGGCTCGGAGTGGCACGGAAATCCGCCTCCTCATTCCATTTTCCTCAAGGAATCCAAAATGGTAGACGCTTTCCCGAAATTCAAGCGTTTCTGCCCCCAAATAGCTCCTGGCTCGTTTTGAGGGCGGTTTTGCGCATTCAAGGGCAATTGCTCCACAGGGCTCGGAGTGGCACGGAAATCCGCCTCCTCATTCCATTTTCCTCAAGGAATCCAAAATGGTAGACGCTTTCCCGAAATTCAAGCGTTTCTGCCCCCAAATAGCTCCTGGCTCGTTTTGAGGGCGGTTTTGCGCATTCAAGGGGCAATTGCTCCACAGGGCTCGGAGTGGCACGGAAATCCGCCTCCTCATTCCATTTTCCTCAAGGAATCCAAAATGGTAGACGCTTTCCCGAAATTCAAGCGTTTCTGCCCCCAAATAGCTCCTGGCTCGTTTTGAGGGCGGTTTTGCGCATTCAAGGGGCAATTGCTCCACAGGGCTCGGAGTGGCACGGAAATCCGCCTCCTCATTCCATTTTCCTCAAGGAATCCAAAATGGTAGACGCTTTCCCGAAATTCAAGCGTTTCTGCCCCCAAATAGCTCCTGGCTCGTTTTGAGGGCGGTTTTGCGCATTCAAGGGGCAATTGCTCCACAGGGCTCGGAGTGGCACGGAAATCCGCCTCCTCATTCCATTTTCCTCAAGGAATCCAAAATGGTAGACGCTTTCCCGAAATTCAAGCGTTTCTGCCCCCAAATAGCTCCTGGCTCGTTTTGAGGGCGGTTTTGCGCATTCAAGGGGCAATTGCTCCACAGGGCTCGGAGTGGCACGGAAATCCGCCTCCTCATTCCATTTTCCTCAAGGAATCCAAAATGGTAGACGCTTTCCCGAAATTCAAGCGTTTCTGCCCCCAAATAGCTCCTGGCTCGTTTTGAGGGCGGTTTTGCGCATTCAAGGGGCAATTGCTCCACAGGGCTCGGAGTGGCACGGAAATCCGCCTCCTCATTCCATTTTCCTCAAGGAATCCAAAATGGTAGACGCTTTCCCGAAATTCAAGCGTTTCTGCCCCAAATAGCTCCTGGCTCGTTTTGAGGGCGGTTTTGCGCATTCAAGGGGCAATTGCTCCACAGGGCTCGGAGTGGCACGGAAATCCGCCTCCTCATTCCATTTTCCTCAAGGAATCCAAAATGGTAGACGCTTTCCCGAAATTCAAGCGTTTCTCCCCCAAATAGCTCCTGGCTCGTTTTGAGGGCGGTTTTGCGCATTCAAGGGCAATTGCTCCACAGGGCTCGGAGTGGCACGGAAATCCGCCTCCTCATTCCATTTTCCTCAAGGAATCCAAAATGGTAGACGCTTTCCCGAAATTCAAGCGTTTCTGCCCCCAAATAGCTCCTGGCTCGTTTTGAGGGCGGTTTTGCGCATTCAAGGGGCAATTGCTCCACAGGGCTCGGAGTGGCACGGAAATCCGCCTCCTCATTCCATTTTCCTCAAGGAATCCAAAATGGTAGACGCTTTCCCGAAATTCAAGCGTTTCTCCCCCAAATAGCTCCTGGCTCGTTTTGAGGGCGGTTTTGCGCATTCAAGGGGCAATTGCTCCACAGGGCTCGGAGTGGCACGGAAATCCGCCTCCTCATTCCATTTTCCTCAAGGAATCCAAAATGGTAGACGCTTTCCCGAAATTCAAGCGTTTCTGCCCCCAAATAGCTCCTGGCTCGTTTTGAGGGCGGTTTTGCGCATTCAAGGGGCAATTGCTCCACAGGGCTCGGAGTGGCACGGAAATCCGCCTCCTCATTCCATTTTCCTCAAGGAATCCAAAATGGTAGACGCTTTCCCGAAATTCAAGCGTTTCTCCCCCAAATAGCTCCTGGCTCGTTTTGAGGGCGGTTTTGCGCATTCAAGGGGCAATTGCTCCACAGGGCTCGGAGTGGCACGGAAATCCGCCTCCTCATTCCATTTTCCTCAAGGAATCCAAAATGGTAGACGCTTTCCCGAAATTCAAGCGTTTCTCCCCCAAATAGCTCCTGGCTCGTTTTGAGGGCGGTTTTGCGCATTCAAGGGGCAATTGCTCCACAGGGCTCGGAGTGGCACGGAAATCCGCCTCCTCATTCCATTTTCCTCAAGGAATCCAAAATGGTAGACGCTTTCCCGAAATTCAAGCGTTTCTCCCCCAAATAGCTCCTGGCTCGTTTTGAGGGCGGTTTTGCGCATTCAAGGGCAATTGCTCCACAGGGCTCGGAGTGGCACGGAAATCCGCCTCCTCATTCCATTTTCCTCAAGGAATCCAAAATGGTAGACGCTTTCCCGAAATTCAAGCGTTTCTGCCCCCAAATAGCTCCTGGCTCGTTTTGAGGGCGGTTTTGCGCATTCAAGGGGCAATTGCTCCACAGGGCTCGGAGTGGCACGGAAATCCGCCTCCTCATTCCATTTTCCTCAAGGAATCCAAAATGGTAGACGCTTTCCCGAAATTCAAGCGTTTCTGCCCCCAAATAGCTCCTGGCTCGTTTTGAGGGCGGTTTTGCGCATTCAAGGGGCAATTGCTCCACAGGGCTCGGAGTGGCACGGAAATCCGCCTCCTCATTCCATTTTCCTCAAGGAATCCAAAATGGTAGACGCTTTCCGAAATTCAAGCGTTTCTGCCCCAAATAGCTCCTGGCTCGTTTTGAGGGCGGTTTTGCGCATTCAAGGGGCAATTGCTCCACAGGGCTCGGAGTGGCACGGAAATCCGCCTCCTCATTCCATTTTCCTCAAGGAATCCAAAATGGTAGACGCTTTCCCGAAATTCAAGCGTTTCTCCCCCAAATAGCTCCTGGCTCGTTTTGAGGGCGGTTTTGCGCATTCAAGGGGCAATTGCTCCACAGGGCTCGGAGTGGCACGGAAATCCGCCTCCTCATTCCATTTTCCTCAAGGAATCCAAAATGGTAGACGCTTTCCCGAAATTCAAGCGTTTCTGCCCCCAAATAGCTCCTGGCTCGTTTTGAGGGCGGTTTTGCGCATTCAAGGGGCAATTGCTCCACAGGGCTCGGAGTGGCACGGAAATCCGCCTCCTCATTCCATTTTCCTCAAGGAATCCAAAATGGTAGACGCTTTCCCGAAATTCAAGCGTTTCTGCCCCCAAATAGCTCCTGGCTCGTTTTGAGGGCGGTTTTGCGCATTCAAGGGGCAATTGCTCCACAGGGCTCGGAGTGGCACGGAAATCCGCCTCCTCATTCCATTTTCCTCAAGGAATCCAAAATGGTAGACGCTTTCCCGAAATTCAAGCGTTTCTCCCCCAAATAGCTCCTGGCTCGTTTTGAGGGCGGTTTTGCGCATTCAAGGGGCAATTGCTCCACAGGGCTCGGAGTGGCACGGAAATCCGCCTCCTCATTCCATTTTCCTCAAGGAATCCAAAATGGTAGACGCTTTCCCGAAATTCAAGCGTTTCTCCCCCAAATAGCTCCTGGCTCGTTTTGAGGGCGGTTTTGCGCATTCAAGGGGCAATTGCTCCACAGGGCTCGGAGTGGCACGGAAATCCGCCTCCTCATTCCATTTTCCTCAAGGAATCCAAAATGGTAGACGCTTTCCCGAAATTCAAGCGTTTCTCCCCCAAATAGCTCCTGGCTCGTTTTGAGGGCGGTTTTGCGCATTCAAGGGGCAATTGCTCCACAGGGCTCGGAGTGGCACGGAAATCCGCCTCCTCATTCCATTTTCCTCAAGGAATCCAAAATGGTAGACGCTTTCCCGAAATTCAAGCGTTTCTCCCCCAAATAGCTCCTGGCTCGTTTTGAGGGCGGTTTTGCGCATTCAAGGGGCAATTGCTCCACAGGGCTCGGAGTGGCACGGAAATCCGCCTCCTCATTCCATTTTCCTCAAGGAATCCAAAATGGTAGACGCTTTCCCGAAATTCAAGCGTTTCTGCCCCCAAATAGCTCCTGGCTCGTTTTGAGGGCGGTTTTGCGCATTCAAGGGGCAATTGCTCCACAGGGCTCGGAGTGGCACGGAAATCCGCCTCCTCATTCCATTTTCCTCAAGGAATCCAAAATGGTAGACGCTTTCCCGAAATTCAAGCGTTTCTCCCCCAAATAGCTCCTGGCTCGTTTTGAGGGCGGTTTTGCGCATTCAAGGGGCAATTGCTCCACAGGGCTCGGAGTGGCACGGAAATCCGCCTCCTCATTCCATTTTCCTCAAGGAATCCAAAATGGTAGACGCTTTCCCGAAATTCAAGCGTTTCTGCCCCCAAATAGCTCCTGGCTCGTTTTGAGGGCGGTTTTGCGCATTCAAGGGGCAATTGCTCCACAGGGCTCGGAGTGGCACGGAAATCCGCCTCCTCATTCCATTTTCCTCAAGGAATCCAAAATGGTAGACGCTTTCCCGAAATTCAAGCGTTTCTGCCCCCAAATAGCTCCTGGCTCGTTTTGAGGGCGGTTTTGCGCATTCAAGGGGCAATTGCTCCACAGGGCTCGGAGTGGCACGGAAATCCGCCTCCTCATTCCATTTTCCTCAAGGAATCCAAAATGGTAGACGCTTTCCCGAAATTCAAGCGTTTCTGCCCCCAAATAGCTCCTGGCTCGTTTTGAGGGCGGTTTTGCGCATTCAAGGGGCAATTGCTCCACAGGGCTCGGAGTGGCACGGAAATCCGCCTCCTCATTCCATTTTCCTCAAGGAATCCAAAATGGTAGACGCTTTCCCGAAATTCAAGCGTTTCTCCCCCAAATAGCTCCTGGCTCGTTTTGAGGGCGGTTTTGCGCATTCAAGGGGCAATTGCTCCACAGGGCTCGGAGTGGCACGGAAATCCGCCTCCTCATTCCATTTTCCTCAAGGAATCCAAAATGGTAGACGCTTTCCCGAAATTCAAGCGTTTCTGCACCCCAATAGCTCCTGGCTCGTTTTGAGGACGGTTTTGCGCATTCAAGGGGCAATTGCTCCACAGGGCTCGGAGTGGCACGGAAATCCGCCTCCTCATTCCATTTTCCTCAAGGAATCCAAAATGGTAGACGCTTTCCCGAAATTCAAGCGTTTCTCCCCCAAATAGCTCCTGGCTCGTTTTGAGGGCGGTTTTGCGCATTCAAGGGGCAATTGCTCCACAGGGCTCGGAGTGGCACGGAAATCCGCCTCCTCATTCCATTTTCCTCAAGGAATCCAAAATGGTAGACGCTTTCCCGAAATTCAAGCGTTTCTCCCCCAAATAGCTCCTGGCTCGTTTTGAGGGCGGTTTTGCGCATTCAAGGGCAATTGCTCCACAGGGCTCGGAGTGGCACGGAAATCCGCCTCCTCATTCCATTTTCCTCAAGGAATCCAAAATGGTAGACGCTTTCCCGAAATTCAAGCGTTTCTGCCCCCAAATAGCTCCTGGCTCGTTTTGAGGGCGGTTTTGCGCATTCAAGGGGCAATTGCTCCACAGGGCTCGGAGTGGCACGGAAATCCGCCTCCTCATTCCATTTTCCTCAAGGAATCCAAAATGGTAGACGCTTTCCCGAAATTCAAGCGTTTCTGCCCCCAAATAGCTCCTGGCTCGTTTTGAGGGCGGTTTTACGCATTCAATGGGCAATTGCTCCACAGGGCTCGCAGTGGCACGGATTCCGCCTACTCATTCCATTTTCCTCAAGGAATCCAAAATGGTAGACGCTTTCCCGAAATTCAAGCGTTTCTGCACCCAAATAGCTCCTGGCTCGTTTTGAGGGCGGTTTTGCGCATTCAAGGGCAATTGCTCCACAGGGCTCGGAGTGGCACGGAAATCCGCCTCCTCATTCCATTTTCCTCAAGGAATCCAAAATGGTAGACGCTTTCCCGAAATTCAAGCGTTTCTCCCCCAAATAGCTCCTGGCTCGTTTTGAGGGCGGTTTTGCGCATTCAAGGGGCAATTGCTCCACAGGGCTCGGAGTGGCACGGAAATCCGCCTCCTCATTCCATTTTCCTCAAGGAATCCAAAATGGTAGACGCTTTCCCGAAATTCAAGCGTTTCTCCCCCAAATAGCTCCTGGCTCGTTTTGAGGGCGGTTTTGCGCATTCAAGGGCAATTGCTCCACAGGGCTCGGAGTGGCACGGAAATCCGCCTCCTCATTCCATTTTCCTCAAGGAATCCAAAATGGTAGACGCTTTCCCGAAATTCAAGCGTTTCTCCCCCAAATAGCTCCTGGCTCGTTTTGAGGGCGGTTTTGCGCATTCAAGGGGCAATTGCTCCACAGGGCTCGGAGTGGCACGGAAATCCGCCTCCTCATTCCATTTTCCTCAAGGAATCCAAAATGGTAGACGCTTTCCCGAAATTCAAGCGTTTCTCCCCCAAATAGCTCCTGGCTCGTTTTGAGGGCGGTTTTGCGCATTCAAGGGGCAATTGCTCCACAGGGCTCGGAGTGGCACGGAAATCCGCCTCCTCATTCCATTTTCCTCAAGGAATCCAAAATGGTAGACGCTTTCCCGAAATTCAAGCGTTTCTGCACCCAAATAGCTCCTGGCTCGTTTTGAGGGCGGTTTTGCGCATTCAAGGGGCAATTGCTCCACAGGGCTCGGAGTGGCACGGAAATCCGCCTCCTCATTCCATTTTCCTCAAGGAATCCAAAATGGTAGACGCTTTCCCGAAATTCAAGCGTTTCTGCCCCCAAATAGCTCCTGGCTCGTTTTGAGGGCGGTTTTGCGCATTCAAGGGGCAATTGCTCCACAGGGCTCGGAGTGGCACGGAAATCCGCCTCCTCATTCCATTTTCCTCAAGGAATCCAAAATGGTAGACGCTTTCCCGAAATTCAAGCGTTTCTGCCCCCAAATAGCTCCTGGCTCGTTTTGAGGGCGGTTTTGCGCATTCAAGGGGCAATTGCTCCACAGGGCTCGGAGTGGCACGGAAATCCGCCTCCTCATTCCATTTTCCTCAAGGAATCCAAAATGGTAGACGCTTTCCCGAAATTCAAGCGTTTCTGCCCCCAAATAGCTCCTGGCTCGTTTTGAGGGCGGTTTTGCGCATTCAAGGGGCAATTGCTCCACAGGGCTCGGAGTGGCACGGAAATCCGCCTCCTCATTCCATTTTCCTCAAGGAATCCAAAATGGTAGACGCTTTCCCGAAATTCAAGCGTTTCTCCCCCAAATAGCTCCTGGCTCGTTTTGAGGGCGGTTTTGCGCATTCAAGGGGCAATTGCTCCACAGGGCTCGGAGTGGCACGGAAATCCGCCTCCTCATTCCATTTTCCTCAAGGAATCCAAAATGGTAGACGCTTTCCCGAAATTCAAGCGTTTCGGCCCCCAAATAGCTCCTGGCTCGTTTTGAGGGCGGTTTTGCGCATTCAAGGGGCAATTGCTCCACAGGGCTCGGAGTGGCACGGAAATCCGCCTCCTCATTCCATTTTCCTCAAGGAATCCAAAATGGTAGACGCTTTCCCGAAATTCAAGCGTTTCTCCCCCAAATAGCTCCTGGCTCGTTTTGAGGGCGGTTTTGCGCATTCAAGGGGCAATTGCTCCACAGGGCTCGGAGTGGCACGGAAATCCGCCTCCTCATTCCATTTTCCTCAAGGAATCCAAAATGGTAGACGCTTTCCCGAAATTCAAGCGTTTCTGCCCCCAAATAGCTCCTGGCTCGTTTTGAGGGCGGTTTTGCGCATTCAAGGGCAATTGCTCCACAGGGCTCGGAGTGGCACGGAAATCCGCCTCCTCATTCCATTTTCCTCAAGGAATCCAAAATGGTAGACGCTTTCCCGAAATTCAAGCGTTTCTGCCCCCAAATAGCTCCTGGCTCGTTTTGAGGGCGGTTTTGCGCATTCAAGGGGCAATTGCTCCACAGGGCTCGGATTGGCACGGAAATCCGCCTCCTCATTCCATTTTCCTCAAGGAATCCAAAATGGTAGACGGTTTTCCGAAATTCATGCGTTTCCGCCCCCAAATTGCTCGTGGCTCGTTTTGAGGGCGGTTTTGCGCTTTCATGGGGCAATTGCTCCACAGGGCTCGGAGTGGCACGGAAATCCGCCTCCTCATTCCATTTTCCTCAAGGAATCCAAAATGGTAGACGCTTTCCCGAAATTCAAGCGTTTCTGCCCCCAAATAGCTCCTGGCTCGTTTTGAGGGCGGTTTTGCGCATTCAAGGGGCAATTGCTCCACAGGGCTCGGAGTGGCACGGAAATCCGCCTCCTCATTCCATTTTCCTCAAGGAATCCAAAATGGTAGACGCTTTCCCGAAATTCAAGCGTTTCTCCCCCAAATAGCTCCTGGCTCGTTTTGAGGGCGGTTTTGCGCATTCAAGGGGCAATTGCTCCACAGGGCTCGGAGTGGCACGGAAATCCGCCTCCTCATTCCATTTTCCTCAAGGAATCCAAAATGGTAGACGCTTTCCCGAAATTCAAGCGTTTCTCCCCCAAATAGCTCCTGGCTCGTTTTGAGGGCGGTTTTGCGCATTCAAGGGGCAATTGCTCCACAGGGCTCGGATTGGCACGAAAATCCGCCTCCTCATTCCATTTTCCTCAAGGAATCCAAAATGGTAGACGCTTTCCCGAAATTCATGCGTTTCCGCCCCCAAATTGCTCCTGGCTCGTTTTGAGGGCGGTTTTGCTCTTTCAAGGGGCAATTGCTCCACAGGAGTCGGGTTTCCACTGAAATCCGCCTCCTGATTCCATTCTCCTCAATGAATCCAAAATGGTAGACGCTTTCCCGAAATTCATGCGTTTCCGCCCCCAAATTCCTCCTGGCTCGTTTTGAGGGCGGTTTTGCGCTTTCAAGGGGCAATTGCTCCATAGGGCTCGGATTGGCACGGAAATCCGCCTCCTCATTCCATTTTCCTCAAGGAATCCAAAATGGTAGACGGTTTTCCGAAATTCATGCGTTTCCGCCCCCAAATTGCTCGTGGCTCGTTTTGAGGGCGGTTTTGCGCTTTCATGGGGCAATTGCTCCACAGGGCTCGGAGTGGCACGGAAATCCGCCTCCTCATTCCATTTTCCTCAAGGAATCCAAAATGGTAGACGCTTTCCCGAAATTCAAGCGTTTCGGCCCCCAAATAGCTCCTGGCTCGTTTTGAGGGCGGTTTTGCGCTTTCAAGGGGCAATTGCTCCATAGGGCTCAGATTAGCAAAGAAATCCGCCTCCTCATTCCATTTTCCTCAAGGAATCCAAAATGGTAGACGCTTTTCCGAAATTCATGCGTTTCCGCCCCCAAATTGCTCGTGGCTCGTTTTGACGGCGGTTTTGCGCTTTCAAGGGGCAATTGCTCCACAGGAGTCGGGTTTCCACTGAAATCCGCCTCCTCATTCCATTTTCCTCAAGGAATCCAAAATGGTAGACGCTTTCCCGAAATTCATGCGTTTCCGCCCCCAAATTGCTCCTGGCTCGTTTTGAGGGCGGTTTTGCGCATTCAAGGGGCAATTGCTCCACAGGGCTCGGATTGGCACGAAAATCCGCCTCCTCATTCCATTTTCCTCAAGGAATCCAAAATGGTAGACGCTTTCCCGAAATTCATGCGTTTCCGCCCCCAAATTGCTCCTGGCTCGTTTTGAGGGCGGTTTTGCGCTTTCAAGGGGCAATTGCTCCACAGGGCTCGGATTAGCACGGAAATCCGCCTCCTCATTCCATTTTCCTCAAGGAATCCAAAATGGTAGACGCTTTTCCGAAATTCATGCGTTTCTGCCCCCAAATTGCTCGTGGCTCGTTTTGAGGGCGGTTTTGCGCTTTCAAGGGGCAATTGCTCCACAGGGCTCGGATTTCCAAAGAAATCCGCCTCCTCATTCCAT
Organism: Acacia pycnantha; assembly: GCA_025563575.1. NCBI lineage: Eukaryota > Viridiplantae > Streptophyta > Magnoliopsida > Fabales > Fabaceae > Acacia > Acacia pycnantha. Next base: position 570,920 of record JAMWYP010000320.1, on the reverse strand, counting down.
TTTCCTCAAGGAATCCAAAATGGTAGACGCTTTTCCGAAATTCATGCCTTTCCGCCCCCAAATTGCTCCTGGCTCGTTTTGAGGGCGGTTTTCCGCTTTCAAGGGGCAATTGCTCCACAGGGCTCGGATTAGCAAGAAATCCGCCTCCTCATTCCATTTTCCTCAAGGAATCCAAAATGGTAGACGCTTTTCCGAAATTCATGCGTTTCCGCCCCCAAATTGCTCCTGGCTCGTTTTGAGGGCGGTTTTGCGCTTTCAAGGGGCAATTGCTCCACAGGGCTCAGATTAGCACGGAAATCCGCCTCCTCATTCCATTTTCCTCAAGGAATCCAAAATGGTAGACGCTTTTCCGAAATTCATGCGTTTCCGCCCCCAAATAGCTCTGGCTCGTTTTGAGGGCGGTTTTGCGCTTTCAAGGGGCAATTGCTCCACAGGGCTCGGATTTCCACGGAAATCCGCCTCCTCATTCCATTTTCCTCAAGGAATCCAAAATGGTAGACGCTTTTCCGAAATTCATGCGTTTCCGCCCCCAAATTGCTCGTGGCTCGTTTTGAGGGCGGTTTTGCGCTTTCAAGGGGCAATTGCTCCATAGGGCTCAGATTAGCACAGAAATCCGCCTCCTCATTCCATTTTCCTCAAGGAATCCAAAATGGTAGACGCTTTTCCGAAATTCATGCGTTTCCGCCCCCAAATTGCTCCTGGCTCGTTTTGAGGGCGGTTTTGCGCTTTCAAGGGGCAATTGCTCCACAGGGCTCGGGTTTCCACTGAAATCCGCCTCCTCATTCCATTTTCCTCAAGGAATCCAAAATGGTAGACGCTTTTCCGAAATTCATGCGTTTCCGCCCCCAAATTGCTCGTGGCTCGTTTTGAGGGCGGTTTTGCGCTTTCAAGGGGCAATTGCTCCATAGGACTCGGGTTTCCACTGAAATCCGCCTCCTCATTCCATTTTCCTCAAGGAATCCAAAATGGTAGACGCTTTTCCGAAATTCATGCGTTTCCGCCCCCAAATTGCTCGTGGCTCGTTTTGAGGGCGGTTTTGCGCTTTCAAGGGGCAATTGCTCCACAGGGCTCAGATTTCCACTGAAATCCGCCTCCTCATTCCATTTTCCTCAAGGAATCCAAAATGGTAGACGCTTTTCCGAAATTCATGCGTTTCCGCCCCCAAATTGCTCCTGGCTCGTTTTGAGGGCGGTTTTGCGCTTTCAAGGGGCAATTGCTCCACAGGGCTCGGGTTTCCACTGAAATCCGCCTCCTCATTCCATTTTCCTCAAGGAATCCAAAATGGTAGACGCTTTTCCGAAATTCATGCGTTTCCGCCCCCAAATTGCTCGTGGCTCGTTTTGAGGGCGGTTTTGCGCTTTCAAGGGGCAATTGCTCCACAGGGCTCAGATTAGCACAGAAATCCGCCTCCTCATTCCATTTTCCTCAAGGAATCCAAAATGGTAGACGCTTTTCCGAAATTCATGCGTTTCCGCCCCCAAATTGCTCCTGGCTCGTTTTGAGGGCGGTTTTGCGCTTTCAAGGGGCAATTGCTCCATAGGGCTCAGATTAGCACAGAAATCCGCCTCCTCATTCCATTTTCCTCAAGGAATCCAAAATGGTAGACGCTTTTCCGAAATTCATGCCTTTCCCCAAATTGCTCCTGGCTCGTTTTGAGGGCGGTTTTGCGCTTTCAAGGGGCAATTGCTCCACAGGACTCGGGTTTCCACTGAAATCCGCCTCCTCATTCCATTTTCCTCAAGGAATCCAAAATGGTAGACGCTTTTCCGAAATTCATGCGTTTCCGCCCCCAAATTGCTCCTGGCTCGTTTTGAGGGCGGTTTTGCGCTTTCATGGGGCAATTGCTCCACAGGGCTCGGAGTGGCACGGAAATCCGCCTCCTCATTCCATTTTCCTCAAGGAATCCAAAATGGTAGACGGTTTTCCGAAATTCATGCGTTTCCGCCCCCAAATTGCTCGTGGCTCGTTTTGAGGGCGGTTTTGCGCTTTCAAGGGGCAATTGCTCCACAGGGCTCGGATTTCCACTGAAATCCGCCTCCTCATTCCATTTTCCTCAAGGAATCCAAAATGGTAGACGCTTTTCCGAAATTCATGCGTTTCCGCCCCCAAATTGCTCGTGGCTCGTTTTGAGGGCGGTTTTGCGCTTTCAAGGGGCAATTGCTCCATAGGACTCGGGTTTCCACTGAAATCCGCCTCCTCATTCCATTTTCCTCAAGGAATCCAAAATGGTAGACGCTTTTCCGAAATTCATGCGTTTCCGCCCCCAAATTGCTCCTGGCTCGTTTTGAGGGCGGTTTTGCGCTTTCAAGGGGCAATTGCTCCACAGGGCTCGGGTTTCCACTGAAATCCGCCTCCTCATTCCATTTTCCTCAAGGAATCCAAAATGGTAGACGCTTTTCCGAAATTCATGCGTTTCCGCCCCCAAATTGCTCCTGGCTCGTTTTGAGGACGTTTTGCGCCAAATTGCTCGTGGCTCGTTTTGAGATCGGTTTTGCGCTTTCAAGGGGCAATTTCTCCACAGGGCTCGGATTTCCGCCTCCTCATTCCATTTTCCTCAAGGAATCCAAAATGGTAGACGCTTTTCCGAAATTCATGCGTTTCCGCCCCCAAATTGCTCGTGGCTCGTTTTGAGGGCGGTTTTGCGCTTTCAAGGGGCAATTGCTCCACAGGAGTCGGGTTTCCACTGAAATCCGCCTCCTCATTCCATTTTCCTCAAGGAATCCAAAATGGTAGACGCTTTTCCGAAATTCATGCGTTTCCGCCCCCAAATTGCTCGTGGCTCGTTTTGAGGGCGGTTTTGCGCTTTCAAGGGGCAATTGCTCCACAGGACTCGGGTTTCCACTGAAATCCGCCTCCTCATTCCATTTTCCTCAAGGAATCCAAAATGGTAGACGCTTTTCCGAAATTCATGCGTTTCCGCCCCCAAATTGCTCGTGGCTCGTTTTGAGGGCGGTTTTGCGCTTTCAAGGGGCAATTGCTCCACAGGGTCGGGTTTCAAAGAAATCCGACTCCTCATTCCATTTTCCTCAAGGAATCCAAAATGGTAGACGCTTTTCCGAAATTCATGCCTTTCCGCCCCCAAATTGCTCGTGGCTCGTTTTGAGGGCGGTTTTGCGCTTTCAAGGGGCAATTGCTCCACAGGGCTCAGATTAGCACGAAATCCGCCTCCTCATTCCATTTTCCTCAAGGAATCCAAAATGGTAGACGCTTTTCCGAAATTCATGCGTTTCCGCCCCCAAATTGCTCCTGGCTCGTTTTGAGGGCGGTTTTGCGCTTTCAAGGGGCAATTGCTCCACAGGACTCGGGTTTCCACTGAAATCCGCCTCCTCATTCCATTTTCCTCAAGGAATCCAAAATGGTAGACGCTTTTCCGAAATTCATGCGTTTCCGCCCCCAAATTGCTCCTGGCTCGTTTTGAGGGCGGTTTTGCGCTTTCAAGGGGCAATTGCTCCACAAGGGGTTTCCACTGAAATCCGCCTCCTCATTCCATTTTCCTCAAGGAATCCAAAATGGTAGACGCTTTTCCGAAATTCATGCGTTTCCGCCCCCAAATTGCTCCTGGCTCGTTTTGAGGGCGGTTTTGCGCTTTCAAGGGGCAATTGCTCCACAGGGCTCAGGTTTCCACTGAAATCCGCCTCCTCATTCCATTTTCCTCAAGGAATCCAAAATGGTAGACGCTTTTCCGAAATTCATGCGTTTCCGCCCCCAAATTGCTCGTGGCTCGTTTTGAGGGCGGTTTTGCGCTTTCAAGGGGCAATTGCTCCATAGGACTCGGGTTTCCACTGAAATCCGCCTCCTCATTCCATTTTCCTCAAGGAATCCAAAATGGTAGACGCTTTTCCGAAATTCATGCGTTTCCGCCCCCAAATTGCTCCTGGCTCGTTTTGAGGGCGGTTTTGCGCTTTCAAGGGGCAATTGCTCCACAGGGCTCAGATTAGCACGGAAATCCGCCTCCTCATTCCATTTTCCTCAAGGAATCCAAAATGGTAGACGCTTTTCCGAAATTCATGCCTTTCCGCCCCCAAATTGCTCGTGGCTCGTTTTGAGGGCGGTTTTGCGCTTTCAAGGGGCAATTGCTCCACAGAAGTCGGGTTTCCACTAAAATCCGCCTCCTCATTCCATTTTCCTCAAGGAATCCAAAATGGTAGACGCTTTTCCGAAATTCATGCGTTTCCGCCCCCAAATTGCTCGTGGCTCGTTTTGAGGGCGGTTTTGCGCTTTCAAGGGGCAATTGCTCCACAGGGCTCGGGTTCCACTGAAATCCGCCTCCTGATTCCATTTTCCTCAAGGAATCCAAAATGGTAGATGCTTTTCCGAAATTCATGCGTTTCCGCCCCCAAATTGCTCGTGGCTCGTTTTGAGGGCGGTTTTGCGCTTTCAAGGGGCAATTGCTCCACAGGGCTCGGATTAGCACGGAAATCCGCCTCCTGATTCCATTTTCCTCAAGGAATCCAAAATGGTAGACGCTTTTCCGAAATTCATGCGTTTCCGCCCCCAAATTGCTCCTGGCTCGTTTTGAGGGCGGTTTTGCGCTTTCAAGGGGCAATTGCTCCACAGGAGTCGGGTTTCCACTGAAATCCGCCTCCTCATTCCATTTTCCTCAAGGAATCCAAAATGGTAGACGCTTTTCCGAAATTCATGCGTTTCCGCCCCCAAATTGCTCGTGGCTCGTTTTGAGGGCGGTTTTGCGCTTTCAAGGGGCAATTGCTCCATAGGACTCGGGTTTCCACTGAAATCCGCCTCCTCATTCCATTTTCCTCAAGGAATCCAAAATGGTAGACGCTTTTCCGAAATTCATGCGTTTCCGCCCCCAAATTGCTCGTGGCTCGTTTTGAGGGCGGTTTTGCGCTTTCAAGGGGCAATTGCTCCACAGGACTCGGGTTTCCACTGAAATCCGCCTCCTGATTCCATTTTCCTCAAGGAATCCAAAATGGTAGACGCTTTTCCGAAATTCATGCGTTTCCGCCCCCAAATTGCTCCTGGCTCGTTTTGAGGCGGTTTTGCGCTTTCAAGGGGCAATTGCTCCACAGGACTCGGGTTTCCACTGAAATCCGCCTCCTCATTCCATTTTCCTCAAGGAATCCAAAATGGTAGACGCTTTTCCGAAATTCATGCGTTTCCGCCCCCAAATTGCTCCTGGCTCGTTTTGAGGGCGGTTTTGCGCTTTCAAGGGGCAATTGCTCCACAGGGCTCGGGTTTCCACGGAATCCGCCTCCTCATTCCATTTTCCTCAAGGAATCCAAAATGGTAGACGCTTTTCCGAAATTCATGCGTTTCCGCCCCCAAATTGCTCCTGGCTCGTTTTGAGGGCGGTTTTGCGCTTTCAAGGGGCAATTGCTCCACAGGAGTCGGGTTTCCACTGAAATCCGCCTCCTCATTCCATTTTCCTCAAGGAATCCAAAATGGTAGACGCTTTTCCGAAATTCATGCGTTTCCGCCCCCAAATTGCTCCTGGCTCGTTTTGAGGGCGGTTTTGCGCTTTCAAGGGGCAATTGCTCCACAGGGCTCGGATTAGCACGGAAATCCGCCTCCTGATTCCATTTTCCTCAAGGAATCCAAAATGGTAGACGCTTTTCCGAAATTCATGCGTTTCCGCCCCCAAATTGCTCCTGGCTCGTTTTGAGGGCGGTTTTGCGCTTTCAAGGGGCAATTGCTCCACAGGGCTCGGATTAGCACGAAATCCGCCTCCTGATTCCATTTTCCTCAAGGAATCCAAAATGGTAGACGCTTTTCCGAAATTCATGCGTTTCCGCCCCCAAATTGCTCCTGGCTCGTTTTGAGGGCGGTTTTGCGCTTTCAAGGGGCAATTGCTCCACAGGAGTCGGGTTTCCACTGAAATCCGCCTCCTCATTCCATTTTCCTCAAGGAATCCAAAATGGTAGACGCTTTTCCGAAATTCATGCGTTTCCGCCCCCAAATTGCTCCTGGCTCGTTTTGAGGGCGGTTTTGCGCTTTCAAGGGGCAATTGCTCCACAGGAGTCGGGTTTCCACTGAAATCCGCCTCCTCATTCCATTTTCCTCAAGGAATCCAAAATGGTAGACGCTTTTCCGAAATTCATGCGTTTCCGCCCCCAAATTGCTCCTGGCTCGTTTTGAGGGCGGTTTTGCGCTTTCAAGGGGCAATTGCTCCACAGGAGTCGGGTTTCCACTGAAATCCGCCTCCTGATTCCATTTTCCTCAAGGAATCCAAAATGGTAGACGCTTTTCCGAAATTCATGCGTTTCCGCCCCCAAATTGCTCCTGGCTCGTTTTGAGGGCGGTTTTGCGCTTTCAAGGGGCAATTGCTCCACAGGAGTCAGGTTTCCACTGAAATCCGCCTCCTCATTCCATTTTCCTCAAGGAATCCAAAATGGTAGACGCTTTTCCGAAATTCATGCCTTTCCGCCCCCAAATTGCTCGTGGCTCGTTTTGAGGGCGGTTTTGCGCCTTCAAGGGGCAATTGCTCCACAGGAGTCGGGTTTCACGAAAATCCGCCTCCTCATTCCATTTTCCTCAAGGAATCCAAAATGGTAGACGGTTTTCCGAAATTCATGCGTTTCCGCCCCCAAATTGCTCGTGGCTCGTTTTGAGGGCGGTTTTGCGCTTTCATGGGGCAATTGCTCCACAGGGCTCGGAGTGGCACGGAAATCCGCCTCCTCATTCCATTTTCCTCAAGGAATCCAAAATGGTAGACGCTTTTCCGAAATTCATGCGTTTCCGCCCCCAAATTGCTCCTGGCTCGTTTTGAGGGCGGTTTTGCGCTTTCAAGGGGCAATTGCTCCACAGGAGTCGGGTTTCCACTGAAATCCGCCTCCTGATTCCATTTTCCTCAAGGAATCCAAAATGGTAGACGCTTTTCCGAAATTCATGCGTTTCCGCCCCCAAATTGCTCCTGGCTCGTTTTGAGGGCGGTTTTGCGCTTTCAAGGGGCAATTGCTCCACAGGAGTCGGGTTTCACTGAAATCCGCCTCCTGATTCCATTTTCCTCAAGGAATCCAAAATGGTAGACGCTTTTCCGAAATTCATGCGTTTCCGCCCCCAAATTGCTCCTGGCTCGTTTTGAGGGCGGTTTTGCGCTTTCAAGGGGCAATTGCTCCATAGGACTCGGGTTTCCACTGAAATCCGCCTCCTCATTCCATTTTCCTCAAGGAATCCAAAATGGTAGACGCTTTTCCGAAATTCATGCGTTTCCGCCCCAAATTGCTCCTGGCTCGTTTTGAGGGCGGTTTTGCGCTTTCAAGGGGCAATTGCTCCACAGGAGTCGGGTTTCCACTGAAATCCGCCTCCTGATTCCATTTTCCTCAAGGAATCCAAAATGGTAGACGCTTTTCCGAAATTCATGCGTTTCCGCCCCCAAATTGCTCCTGGCTCGTTTTGAGGGCGGTTTTGCTCTTTCAAGGGGCAATTGCTCCACAGGAGTCGGGTTTCAACTGAAATCCGCCTCCTGATTCCATTTTCCTCAAGGAATCCAAAATGGTAGACGCTTTTCCGAAATTCATTCGTTTCCGCCCCCAAATTGCTCCTGGCTCGTTTTGAGGGCGGTTTTGCGCTTTCAAGGGGCAATTGCTCCACAGGGCTCGGATTAGCACGGAAATCCGCCTCCTGATTCCATTTTCCTCAAGGAATCCAAAATGGTAGACGCTTTTCCGAAATTCATGCGTTTCCGCCCCCAAATTGCTCCTGGCTCGTTTTGAGGGCGGTTTTGCGCTTTCAAGGGGCAATTGCTCCACAGGAGTCGGGTTTCCACTGAAATCCGCCTCCTGATTCCATTTTCCTCAAGGAATCCAAAATGGTAGACGCTTTTCCGAAATTCATGCGTTTCCGCCCCCAAATTGCTCCTGGCTCGTTTTGAGGGCGGTTTTGCGCTTTCAAGGGGCAATTGCTCCACAGGAGTCGGGTTTCCACTGAAATCCGCCTCCTGATTCCATTTTCCTCAAGGAATCCAAAATGGTAGACGCTTTTCCGAAATTCATGCGTTTCCGCCCCCAAATTGCTCCTGGCTCGTTTTGAGGGCGGTTTTGCGCTTTCAAGGGGCAATTGCTCCACAGGACTCGGGTTTCCACTGAAATCCGCCTCCTGATTCCATTTTCCTCAAGGAATCCAAAATGGTAGACGCTTTTCCGAAATTCATGCGTTTCCGCCCCCAAATTGCTCCTGGCTCGTTTTGAGGGCGGTTTTGCGCTTTCAAGGGGCAATTGCTCCACAGGAGTCGGGTTTCCACTGAAATCCGCCTCCTGATTCCATTTTCCTCAAGGAATCCAAAATGGTAGACGCTTTTCCGAAATTCATGCGTTTCCGCCCCCAAATTGCTCCTGGCTCGTTTTGAGGGCGGTTTTGCGCTTTCAAGGGGCAATTGCTCCACAGGAGTCGGGTTTCCACTGAAATCCGCCTCCTGATTCCATTTTCCTCAAGGAATCCAAAATGGTAGACGCTTTTCCGAAATTCATGCGTTTCCGCCCCCAAATTGCTCCTGGCTCGTTTTGAGGGCGGTTTTGCGCTTTCAAGGGGCAATTGCTCCACAGGACTCGGGTTTCCACTGAAATCCGCCTCCTGATTCCATTTTCCTCAAGGAATCCAAAATGGTAGACGCTTTTCCGAAATTCATGCGTTTCCGCCCCCAAATTGCTCCTGGCTCGTTTTGAGGGCGGTTTTGCGCTTTCAAGGGGCAATTGCTCCACAGGGCTCGGGTTTCCACTGAAATCCGCCTCCTCATTCCATTTTCCTCAAGGAATCCAAAATGGTAGACGCTTTTCCGAAATTCATGCGTTTCCGCCCCCAAATTGCTCCTGGCTCGTTTTGAGGGCGGTTTTGCGCTTTCAAGGGGCAATTGCTCCACAGGAGTCGGGTTTCCACTGAAATCCGCCTCCTGATTCCATTTTCCTCAAGGAATCCAAAATGGTAGACGCTTTTCCGAAATTCATGCGTTTCCGCCCCCAAATTGCTCCTGGCTCGTTTTGAGGGCGGTTTTGCGCTTTCAAGGGGCAATTGCTCCACAGGGCTCGGGTTTCCACTGAAATCCGCCTCCTCATTCCATTTTCCTCAAGGAATCCAAAATGGTAGACGCTTTTCCGAAATTCATGCGTTTCCGCCCCCAAATTGCTCCTGGCTCGTTTTGAGGGCGGTTTTGCGCTTTCAAGGGGCAATTGCTCCACAGGGCTCGGATTAGCACGAAAATCCGCCTCCTGATTCCATTTTCCTCAAGGAATCCAAAATGGTAGAAGCTTTTCCGAAATTCATGCGTTTCCGCCCCCAAATTGCTCCTGGCTCGTTTTGAGGGCGGTTTTGCGCTTTCAAGGGGCAATTGCTCCACAGGAGTCGGGTTTCCACTGAAATCCGCCTCCTGATTCCATTTTCCTCAAGGAATCCAAAATGGTAGACGCTTTTCCGAAATTCATGCGTTTCCGCCCCCAAATTGCTCCTGGCTCGTTTTGAGGGCGGTTTTGCGCTTTCAAGGGGCAATTGCTCCACAGGTTTCCACTGAAATCCGCCTCCTGATTCCATTTTCCTCAAGGAATCCAAAATGGTAGACGCTTTTCCGAAATTCATGCGTTTCCGCCCCCAAATTGCTCCTGGCTCGTTTTGAGGGCGGTTTTGCGCTTTCAAGGGGCAATTGCTCCACAGGAGTCGGGTTTCCACTGAAATCCGCCTCCTCATTCCATTTTCCTCAAGGAATCCAAAATGGTAGACGCTTTTCCGAAATTCATGCGTTTCCGCCCCCAAATTGCTCCTGGCTCGTTTTGAGGGCGGTTTTGCGCTTTCAAGGGGCAATTGCTCCACAGGAGTCGGGTTTCCACTGAAATCCGCCTCCTCATTCCATTTTCCTCAAGGAATCCAAAATGGTAGACGCTTTTCCGAAATTCATGCGTTTCCGCCCCCAAATTGCTCCTGGCTCGTTTTGAGGGCGGTTTTGCGCTTTCAAGGGGCAATTGCTCCACAGGAGTCGGGTTTCCACTGAAATCCGCCTCCTGATTCCATTTTCCTCAAGGAATCCAAAATGGTAGACGCTTTTCCGAAATTCATGCGTTTCCGCCCCAAATTGCTCCTGGCTCGTTTTGAGGGCGGTTTTGCTCTTTCAAGGGGCAATTGCTCCACAGGAGTCAGGTTTCAACTGAAATCCGCCTCCAGATTCCATTTTCCTCAAGGAATCCAAAATGGTAGACGCTTTTCCGAAATTCATGCGTTTCCGCCCCCAAATTGCTCCTGGCTCGTTTTGAGGGCGGTTTTGCGATTTCAAGGGGCAATTGCTCCATAGGGGTCGGGTTTCCACTGAAATCCGCCTCCTGATTCCATTTTCCTCAAGGAATCCAAAATGGTAGACGCTTTTCCGAAATTCATGCGTTTCCGCCCCCAAATTGCTCCTGGCTCGTTTTGAGGGCGGTTTTGCGCTTTCAAGGGGCAATTGCTCCACAGGAGTCAGGTTTCCACTGAAATCCGCCTCCTCATTCCATTTTCCTCAAGGAATCCAAAATGGTAGAAGCTTTTCCGAAATTCATGCGTTTCCGCCTCCAAATTGCTCCTGGCTCGTTTTGAGGGCGGTTTTGCGCTTTTAAGGGGCAATTGCTCCACAGGAGTCAGGTTTCCACTGAAATCCGCCTCCTCATTCCATTTTCCTCAAGGAATCCAAAATGGTAGACGCTTTTCCGAAATTCATGCGTTTCCGCCTCCAAATTGCTCCTGGCTCGTTTTGAGGGCGGTTTTGCGCTTTCAAGGGGCAATTGCTCCACAGGTGTCGGGTTTCCACTGAAATCCGCCTCCTGATTCCATTTTCCTCAAGGAATCCAAAATGGTAGACGCTTTTCCGAAATTCATGCGTTTCCGCCCCCAAATTGCTCCTGGCTCGTTTTGAGGGCGGTTTTGCGCTTTCAAGGGGCAATTGCTCCACAGGGCTCAGATTAGCAAAGAAATCCGCCTCCTGATTCCATTCTCCTCAAGGAATCCAAAATGGTAGACGCTTTTCCGAAATTCATGCGTTTCCGCCCCCAAATTGCTCCTGGCTCGTTTTGAGGGCGGTTTTGCGCTTTCATAGGCAATTGCTCCATAGGAGTCGGGTTTCCACTGAAATCCGCCTCCTGATTCCATTTTCCTCAAGGAATCCAAAATGGTAGACGCTTTTCCGAAATTCATGCGTTTCCGCCCCCAAATTGCTCCTGGCTCGTTTTGAGGGCGGTTTTGCGCTTTCAAGGGGCAATTGCTCCACAGGAGTCGGGTTTCCACTGAAATCCGCCTCCTGATTCCATTTTCCTCAAGGAATCCAAAATGGTAGACGCTTTTCCGAAATTCATGCGTTTCCGCCCCCAAATTGCTCCTGGCTCGTTTTGAGGGCGGTTTTGCGCTTTCAAGGGGCAATTGCTCCACAGGAGTCGGGTTTCCACTGAAATCCGCCTCCTGATTCCATTTTCCTCAAGGAATCCAAAATGGTAGACGCTTTTCCGAAATTCATGCGTTTCCGCCCCCAAATTGCTCCTGGCTCGTTTTGAGGGCGGTTTTGCGCTTTCAAGGGGCAATTGCTCCACAGGAGTCGGGTTTCCACTGAAATCCGCCTCCTGATTCCATTTTCCTCAAGGAATCCAAAATGGTAGACGCTTTTCCGAAATTCATGCGTTTCCGCCCCAAATTGCTCCTGGCTCGTTTTGAGGGCGGTTTTGCGCTTTCAAGGGGCAATTGCTCCACAGGGCTCGGATTGGCACGAAATCCGCCTCCTCATTCCATTTTCCTCAAGGAATCCAAAATGGTAGACGCTTTTCCGAAATTCATGCGTTTCCGCCCCCAAATTGCTCCTGGCTCGTTTTGAGGGCGGTTTTGCGCTTTCAAGGGGCAATTGCTCCACAGGAGTCGGGTTTCCACTGAAATCCGCCTCCTGATTCCATTTTCCTCAAGGAATCCAAAATGGTAGACGCTTTTCCGAAATTCATGCGTTTCCGCCCCCAAATTGCTCCTGGCTCGTTTTGAGGGCGGTTTTGCGCTTTCAAGGGGCAATTGCTCCACAGGAGTCGGGTTTCCACTGAAATCCGCCTCCTGATTCCATTTTCCTCAAGGAATCCAAAATGGTAGACGCTTTTCCGAAATTCATGCGTTTCCGCCCCCAAATTGCTCCTGGCTCGTTTTGAGGGCGGTTTTGCGCTTTCAAGGGGCAATTGCTCCACAGGAGTCGGGTTTCCACTGAAATCCGCCTCCTGATTCCATTTTCCTCAAGGAATCCAAAATGGTAGACGCTTTTCCGAAATTCATGCGTTTCCGCCCCCAAATTGCTCCTGGCTCGTTTTGAGGGCGGTTTTGCGCTTTCAAGGGGCAATTGCTCCACAGGAGTCGGGTTTCCACTGAAATCCGCCTCCTGATTCCATTTTCCTCAAGGAATCCAAAATGGTAGACGCTTTTCCGAAATTCATGCGTTTCCGCCCCCAAATTGCTCCTGGCTCGTTTTGAGGGCGGTTTTGCGCTTTCAAGGGGCAATTGCTCCACAGGTGTCGGGTTTCCACTGAAATCCGCCTCCTGATTCCATTTTCCTCAAGGAATCCAAAATGGTAGACGCTTTTCCGAAATTCATGCGTTTCCGCCCCAAATTGCTCCTGGCTCGTTTTGAGGGCGGTTTTGCGCTTTCAAGGGGCAATTGCTCCACAGGAGTCGGGTTTCCACTGAAATCCGCCTCCTGATTCCATTTTCCTCAAGGAATCCAAAATGGTAGACGCTTTTCCGAAATTCATGCGTTTCCGCCCCCAAATTGCTCCTGGCTCGTTTTGAGGGCGGTTTTGCGCTTTCAAGGGGCAATTGCTCCACAGGACTCGGGTTTCCACTGAAATCCGCCTCCTGATTCCATTTTCCTCAAGGAATCCAAAATGGTAGACGCTTTTCCGAAATTCATGCGTTTCCGCCCCCAAATTGCTCCTGGCTCGTTTTGAGGGCGGTTTTGCGCTTTCAAGGGGCAATTGCTCCACAGGAGTCGGGTTTCCACTGAAATCCGCCTCCTGATTCCATTTTCCTCAAGGAATCCAAAATGGTAGACGCTTTTCCGAAATTCATGCGTTTCCGCCCCCAAATTGCTCCTGGCTCGTTTTGAGGGCGGTTTTGCGCTTTCAAGGGGCAATTGCTCCACAGGAGTCGGGTTTCCACTGAAATCCGCCTCCTGATTCCATTTTCCTCAAGGAATCCAAAATGGTAGACGCTTTTCCGAAATTCATGCGTTTCCGCCCCCAAATTGCTCCTGGCTCGTTTTGAGGGCGGTTTTGCGCTTTCAAGGGGCAATTGCTCCACAGGAGTCGGGTTTCCACTGAAATCCGCCTCCTGATTCCATTTTCCTCAAGGAATCCAAAATGGTAGACGCTTTTCCGAAATTCATGCGTTTCCGCCCCCAAATTGCTCCTGGCTCGTTTTGAGGGCGGTTTTGCGCTTTCAAGGGGCAATTGCTCCACAGGAGTCGGGTTTCCACTGAAATCCGCCTCCTGATTCCATTTTCCTCAAGGAATCCAAAATGGTAGACGCTTTTCCGAAATTCATGCGTTTCCGCCCCCAAATTGCTCCTGGCTCGTTTTGAGGGCGGTTTTGCGCTTTCAAGGGGCAATTGCTCCACAGGGCTCGGATTAGCACAGAAATCCGCCTCCTGATTCCATTTTCCTCAAGGAATCCAAAATGGTAGACGCTTTTCCGAAATTCATGCGTTTCCGCCCCCAAATTGCTCCTGGCTCGTTTTGAGGGCGGTTTTGCGCTTTCAAGGGGCAATTGCTCCACAGGAGTCGGGTTTCCACTGAAATCCGCCTCCTGATTCCATTTTCCTCAAGGAATCCAAAATGGTAGACGCTTTTCCGAAATTCATGCGTTTCCGCCCCCAAATTGCTCCTGGCTCGTTTTGAGGGCGGTTTTGCGCTTTCAAGGGGCAATTGCTCCACAGGAGTCGGGTTTCCACTGAAATCCGCCTCCTGATTCCATTTTCCTCAAGGAATCCAAAATGGTAGACGCTTTTCCGAAATTCATGCGTTTCCGCCCCCAAATTGCTCCTGGCTCGTTTTGAGGGCGGTTTTGCGCTTTCAAGGGGCAATTGCTCCACAGGAGTCGGGTTTCCACTGAAATCCGCCTCCTGATTCCATTTTCCTCAAGGAATCCAAAATGGTAGACGCTTTTCCGAAATTCATGCGTTTCCGCCCCCAAATTGCTCCTGGCTCGTTTTGAGGGCGGTTTTGCGCTTTCAAGGGGCAATTGCTCCACAGGAGTCGGGTTTCCACTGAAATCCGCCTCCTGATTCCATTTTCCTCAAGGAATCCAAAATGGTAGACGCTTTTCCGAAATTCATGCGTTTCCGCCCCCAAATTGCTCCTGGCTCGTTTTGAGGGCGGTTTTGCGCTTTCAAGGGGCAATTGCTCCACAGGAGTCGGGTTTCCACTGAAATCCGCCTCCTGATTCCATTTTCCTCAAGGAATCCAAAATGGTAGACGCTTTTCCGAAATTCATGCGTTTCCGCCCCCAAATTGCTCCTGGCTCGTTTTGAGGGCGGTTTTGCGCTTTCAAGGGGCAATTGCTCCACAGGAGTCGGGTTTCCACTGAAATCCGCCTCCTGATTCCATTTTCCTCAAGGAATCCAAAATGGTAGACGCTTTTCCGAAATTCATGCGTTTCCGCCCCCAAATTGCTCCTGGCTCGTTTTGAGGGCGGTTTTGCGCTTTCAAGGATCAATTGCTCCACAGGGCACGGATTAGCACGAAAATCCGCCTCCTGATTCCATTTTCCTCAAGGAATCCAAAATGGTAGAAGCTTTTCCGAAATTCATGCGTTTCCGCCTCCAAATTGCTCCTGGCTCGTTTTGAGGGCGGTTTTGCGCTTTCAAGGGGCAATTGCTCCACAGGAGTCGGGTTTCCACTGAAATCCGCCTCCTGATTCCATTTTCCTCAAGGAATCCAAAATGGTAGACGCTTTTCCGAAATTCATGCGTTTCCGCCCCCAAATTGCTCCTGGCTCGTTTTGAGGGCGGTTTTGCGCTTTCAAGGGGCAATTGCTCCACAGGAGTCGGGTTTCCACTGAAATCCGCCTCCTGATTCCATTTTCCTCAAGGAATCCAAAATGGTAGACGCTTTTCCGAAATTCATGCGTTTCCGCCCCCAAATTGCTCCTGGCTCGTTTTGAGGGCGGTTTTGCGCTTTCAAGGGGCAATTGCTCCACAGGAGTCGGGTTTCCACTGAAATCCGCCTCCTGATTCCATTTTCCTCAAGGAATCCAAAATGGTAGACGCTTTTCCGAAATTCATGCGTTTCCGCCCCCAAATTGCTCCTGGCTCGTTTTGAGGGCGGTTTTGCGCTTTCAAGGGGCAATTGCTCCACAGGAGTCAGGTTTCCACTGAAATCCGCCTCCTCATTCCATTTTCCTCAAGGAATCCAAAATGGTAGACGCTTTTCCGAAATTCATGCGTTTCCGCCCCCAAATTGCTCCTGGCTCGTTTTGAGGGCGGTTTTGCGCTTTCAAGGGGCAATTGCTCCACAGGAGTCGGGTTTCCACTGAAATCCGCCTCCTGATTCCATTTTCCTCAAGGAATCCAAAATGGTAGACGCTTTTCCGAAATTCATGCGTTTCCGCCCCCAAATTGCTCCTGGCTCGTTTTGAGGGCGGTTTTGCGCTTTCAAGGGGCAATTGCTCCACAGGAGTCGGGTTTCCACTGAAATCCGCCTCCTGATTCCATTTTCCTCAAGGAATCCAAAATGGTAGACGCTTTTCCGAAATTCATGCGTTTCCGCCCCCAAATTGCTCCTGGCTCGTTTTGAGGGCGGTTTTGCGCTTTCAAGGGGCAATTGCTCCACAGGAGTCGGGTTTCCACTGAAATCCGCCTCCTGATTCCATTTTCCTCAAGGAATCCAAAATGGTAGACGCTTTTCCGAAATTCATGCGTTTCCGCCCCAAATTCCTCCTGGCTCGTTTTGAGGGCGGTTTTGCGCTTTCAAGGGGCAATTACTCCACAGGGCTCGGATTAGCACAGAAATCCGCCTCCTGATTCCATTTTCCTCAAGGAATCCAAAATGGTAGACGCTTTTCCGAAATTCATGCGTTTCCGCCCCCAAATTGCTCCTGGCTCGTTTTGAGGGCGGTTTTGCGCTTTCAAGGGGCAATTGCTCCACAGGAGTCGGGTTTCCACTGAAATCCGCCTCCTGATTCCATTTTCCTCAAGGAATCCAAAATGGTAGACGCTTTTCCGAAATTCATGCGTTTCCGCCCCCAAATTGCTCCTGGCTCGTTTTGAGGGCGGTTTTGCGCTTTCAAGGGGCAATTGCTCCACAGGAGTCGGGTTTCACTGAAATCCGCCTCCTGATTCCATTTTCCTCAAGGAATCCAAAATGGTAGACGCTTTTCCGAAATTCATGCGTTTCCGCCCCCAAATTGCTCCTGGCTCGTTTTGAGGGCGGTTTTGCGCTTTCAAGGGGCAATTGCTCCACAGGAGTCGGGTTTCCACTGAAATCCGCCTCCTGATTCCATTTTCCTCAAGGAATCCAAAATGGTAGACGCTTTTCCGAAATTCATGCGTTTCCGCCCCAAATTGCTCCTGGCTCGTTTTGAGGGCGGTTTTGCGCTTTCAAGGGGCAATTGCTCCACAGGAGTCAGGTTTCACTGAAATCCGCCTCCTCATTCCATTTTCCTCAAGGAATCCAAAATGGTAGACGCTTTTCCGAAATTCATGCGTTTCCGCCCCCAAATTGCTCCTGGCTCGTTTTGAGGGCGGTTTTGCGCTTTCAAGGGGCAATTGCTCCACAGGAGTCGGGTTTCCACTGAAATCCGCCTCCTGATTCCATTTTCCTCAAGGAATCCAAAATGGTAGACGCTTTTCCGAAATTCATGCGTTTCCGCCCCCAAATTGCTCCTGGCTCGTTTTGAGGGCGGTTTTGCGCTTTCAAGGGGCAATTGCTCCACAGGGCTCGGATTGGCACGCAAATCCGCCTCCTCATTCCATTTTCCTCAAGGAATCCAAAATGGTAGACGCTTTTCCGAAATTCATGCGTTTCCGCCCCCAAATTGCTCCTGGCTCGTTTTGAGGGCGGTTTTGCGCTTTCAAGGGGCAATTGCTCCACAGGAGTCGGGTTTCCACTGAAATCCGCCTCCTGATTCCATTTTCCTCAAGGAATCCAAAATGGTAGACGCTTTTCGAAATTCATGCGTTTCCGCCCCCAAATTGCTCCTGGCTCGTTTTGAGGGCGGTTTTGCGCTTTCAAGGGGCAATTG
Source organism: Acacia pycnantha (assembly GCA_025563575.1). Classification (NCBI taxonomy): domain Eukaryota; kingdom Viridiplantae; phylum Streptophyta; class Magnoliopsida; order Fabales; family Fabaceae; genus Acacia; species Acacia pycnantha. Next base: position 553,754 of record JAMWYP010000320.1, on the reverse strand, counting down.
CTCCACAGGAGTCGGGTTTCCACTGAAATCCGCCTCCTCATTCCATTTTCCTCAAGGAATCCAAAATGGTAGACGCTTTTCCGAAATTCATGCGTTTCCGCCCCCAAATTGCTCCTGGCTCGTTTTGAGGGCGGTTTTGCGCTTTCAAGGGGCAATTGCTCCACAGGTGTCGGGTTTCCACTGAAATCCGCCTCCTGATTCCATTTTCCTCAAGGAATCCAAAATGGTAGACGCTTTTCCGAAATTCATGCGTTTCCGCCCCCAAATTGCTCCTGGCTCGTTTTGAGGGCGGTTTTGCGCTTTCAAGGGGCAATTGCTCCACAGGAGTCAGGTTTCCACTGAAATCCGCCTCCTCATTCCATTTTCCTCAAGGAATCCAAAATGGTAGACGCTTTTCCGAAATTCATGCGTTTCCGCCCCCAAATTGCTCCTGGCTCGTTTTGAGGGCGGTTTTGCGCTTTCAAGGGGCAATTGCTCCACAGGAGTCGGGTTTCCACTGAAATCCGCCTCCTGATTCCATTTTCCTCAAGGAATCCAAAATGGTAGACGCTTTTCCGAAATTCATGCGTTTCCGCCCCCAAATTGCTCCTGGCTCGTTTTGAGGGCGGTTTTGCGCTTTCAAGGGGCAATTGCTCCACAGGAGTCGGGTTTCCACTGAAATCCGCCTCCTCATTCCATTTTCCTCAAGGAATCCAAAATGGTAGACGCTTTTCCGAAATTCATGCGTTTCCGCCCCCAAATTGCTCCTGGCTCGTTTTGAGGGCGGTTTTGCGCTTTCAAGGGGCAATTGCTCCACAGGAGTCGGGTTTCCACTGAAATCCGCCTCCTGATTCCATTTTCCTCAAGGAATCCAAAATGGTAGACGCTTTTCCGAAATTCATGCGTTTCCGCCCCCAAATTGCTCCTGGCTCGTTTTGAGGGCGGTTTTGCGCTTTCAAGGGGCAATTGCTCCACAGGAGTCGGGTTTCCACTGAAATCCGCCTCCTGATTCCATTTTCCTCAAGGAATCCAAAATGGTAGACGCTTTTCCGAAATTCATGCGTTTCCGCCCCAAATTGCTCCTGGCTCGTTTTGAGGGCGGTTTTGCGCTTTCAAGGGGCAATTGCTCCAAACTGAAATCCGCCTCCTGATTCCATTTTCCTCAAGGAATCCAAAATGGTAGACGCTTTTCCGAAATTCATGCGTTTCCGCCCCCAAATTGCTCCTGGCTCGTTTTGAGGGCGGTTTTGCGCTTTCAAGGGGCAATTGCTCCACAGGAGTCGGGTTTCCACTGAAATCCGCCTCCTCATTCCATTTTCCTCAAGGAATCCAAAATGGTAGACGCTTTTCCGAAATTCATGCGTTTCCGCCCCCAAATTGCTCCTGGCTCGTTTTGAGGGCGGTTTTGCGCTTTCAAGGGGCAATTGCTCCACAGGAGTCGGGTTTCACTGAAATCCGCCTCCTGATTCCATTTTCCTCAAGGAATCCAAAATGGTAGACGCTTTTCCGAAATTCATGCGTTTCCGCCCCCAAATTGCTCCTGGCTCGTTTTGAGGGCGGTTTTGCGCTTTCAAGGGGCAATTGCTCCACAGGAGTCGGGTTTCCACTGAAATCCGCCTCCTGATTCCATTTTCCTCAAGGAATCCAAAATGGTAGACGCTTTTCCGAAATTCATGCGTTTCCGCCCCCAAATTGCTCCTGGCTCGTTTTGAGGGCGGTTTTGCGCTTTCAAGGGGCAATTGCTCCACAGGAGTCGGGTTTCCACTGAAATCCGCCTCCTGATTCCATTTTCCTCAAGGAATCCAAAATGGTAGACGCTTTTCCGAAATTCATGCGTTTCCGCCCCCAAATTGCTCCTGGCTCGTTTTGAGGGCGGTTTTGCGCTTTCAAGGGGCAATTGCTCCACAGGAGTCGGGTTTCCACTGAAATCCGCCTCCTGATTCCATTTTCCTCAAGGAATCCAAAATGGTAGACGCTTTTCCGAAATTCATGCGTTTCCGCCCCCAAATTGCTCCTGGCTCGTTTTGAGGGCGGTTTTGCGCTTTCAAGGGGCAATTGCTCCACAGGAGTCGGGTTTCCACTGAAATCCGCCTCCTGATTCCATTTTCCTCAAGGAATCCAAAATGGTAGACGCTTTTCCGAAATTCATGCGTTTCCGCCCCAAATTGCTCGTGGCTCGTTTTGAAGGCGGTTTTGCGCGTTTAAGGGGCAATTGCTCCATAGGACTCGGGTTTCCACTTAAATCCGCCCCCTGATTCCATTTTCCTCAAGGAATCCAAAATGGTAGAAGCTTTTCCGAAATTCATGCGTTTCCGCCCCCAAATTGCTCCTGGCTCGTTTTGAGGGCGGTTTTGCGCTTTCAAGGGGCAATTGCTCCACAGGAGTCGGGTTTCCACTGAAATCCGCCTCCTGATTCCATTTTCCTCAAGGAATCCAAAATGGTAGACGCTTTTCCGAAATTCATGCGTTTCCGCCCCAAATTGCTCCTGGCTCGTTTTGAGGGCGGTTTTGCGCTTTCAAGGGGCAATTGCTCCACAGGAGTCGGGTTTCCACTGAAATCCGCCTCCTGATTCCATTTTCCTCAAGGAATCCAAAATGGTAGACGCTTTTCCGAAATTCATGCGTTTCCGCCCCCAAATTGCTCCTGGCTCGTTTTGAGGGCGGTTTTGCGCTTTCAAGGGGCAATTGCTCCACAGGAGTCGGGTTTCACTGAAATCCGCCTCCTGATTCCATTTTCCTCAAGGAATCCAAAATGGTAGACGCTTTTCCGAAATTCATGCGTTTCCGCCCCCAAATTGCTCCTGGCTCGTTTTGAGGGCGGTTTTGCGCTTTCAAGGGGCAATTGCTCCACAGGAGTCGGGTTTCCACTGAAATCCGCCTCCTCATTCCATTTTCCTCAAGGAATCCAAAATGGTAGACGCTTTTCCGAAATTCATGCGTTTCCGCCCCCAAATTGCTCGTGGCTCGTTTTGAGGGCGGTTTTGCGCTTTCAAGGGGCAATTGCTCCACAGGAGTCGGGTTTCCACTGAAATCCGCCTCCTCATTCCATTTTCCTCAAGGAATCCAAAATGGTAGACGCTTTTCCGAAATTCATGCGTTTCCGCCCCCAAATTGCTCCTGGCTCGTTTTGAGGGCGGTTTTGCGCTTTCAAGGGGCAATTGCTCCACAGGAGTCGGGTTTCCACTGAAATCCGCCTCCTGATTCCATTTTCCTCAAGGAATCCAAAATGGTAGACGCTTTTCCGAAATTCATGCGTTTCCGCCCCCAAATTGCTCCTGGCTCGTTTTGAGGGCGGTTTTGCGCTTTCAAAGGGGCAATTGCTCCACAGGAGTCGGGTTTCCACTGAAATCCGCCTCCTGATTCCATTTTCCTCAAGGAATCCAAAATGGTAGACGCTTTTCCGAAATTCATGCGTTTCCGCCCCCAAATTGCTCCTGGCTCGTTTTGAGGGCGGTTTTGCGCTTTCAAGGGGCAATTGCTCCACAGGAGTCGGGTTTCCACTGAAATCCGCCTCCTGATTCCATTTTCCTCAAGGAATCCAAAATGGTAGACGCTTTTCCGAAATTCATGCGTTTCCGCCCCAAATTGCTCCTGGCTCGTTTTGAGGGCGGTTTTGCGCTTTCAAGGGGCAATTGCTCCACAGGAGTCGGGTTTCACTGAAATCCGCCTCCTGATTCCATTTTCCTCAAGGAATCCAAAATGGTAGACGCTTTTCCGAAATTCATGCGTTTCCGCCCCCAAATTGCTCCTGGCTCGTTTTGAGGGCGGTTTTGCGCTTTCAAGGGGCAATTGCTCCACAGGAGTCGGGTTTCCACTGAAATCCGCCTCCTCATTCCATTTTCCTCAAGGAATCCAAAATGGTAGCCGCTTTTTTCGAAATTCATGCGTTTCCGCCCCCAAATTGCTCCTGGCTCGTTTTGAGGGCGGTTTTGCGCTTTCAAGGGGCAATTGCTCCACAGGAGTCGGGTTTCCACTGAATCCGCCTCCTCATTCCATTTTCCTCAAGGAATCCAAAATGGTAGACGCTTTTCCGAAATTCATGCGTTTCCGCCCCCAAATTGCTCCTGGCTCGTTTTGAGGGCGGTTTTGCGCTTTCAAGGGGCAATTGCTCCACAGGACTCGGGTTTCCACTGAAATCCGCCTCCTGATTCCATTTTCCTCAAGGAATCCAAAATGGTAGACGCTTTTCCGAAATTCATGCGTTTCCGCCCCAAATTGCTCCTGGCTCGTTTTGAGGGCGGTTTTGCGCTTTCAAGGGGCAATTGCTCCACAGGAGTCAGGTTTCCACTGAAATCCGCCTCCTCATTCCATTTTCCTCAAGGAATCCAAAATGGTAGACGCTTTTCCGAAATTCATGCGTTTCCGCCCCCAAATTGCTCCTGGCTCGTTTTGAGGGCGGTTTTGCGATTTCAAGGGGCAATTGCTCCATAGGGGTCGGGTTTCCACTGAAATCCGCCTCCTGATTCCATTTTCCTCAAGGAATCCAAAATGGTAGACGCTTTTCCGAAATTCATGCGTTTCCGCCCCAAATTGCTCTGGCTCGTTTTGAGGGCGGTTTTGCGCTTTCAAGGGGCAATTGCTCCACAGGAGTCGGGTTTCACTGAAATCCGCCTCCTGATTCCATTTTCCTCAAGGAATCCAAAATGGTAGACGCTTTTCCGAAATTCATGCGTTTCCGCCCCCAAATTGCTCCTGGCTCGTTTTGAGGGCGGTTTTGCGCTTTCAAGGGCAATTGCTCCACAGGAGTCGGGTTTCCACTGAAATCCGCCTCCTGATTCCATTTTCCTCAAGGAATCCAAAATGGTAGACGCTTTTCCGAAATTCATGCGTTTCCGCCCCCAAATTGCTCCTGGCTCGTTTTGAGGGCGGTTTTGCGCTTTCAAGGGGCAATTGCTCCACAGGAGTCGGGTTTCCACTGAAATCCGCCTCCTGATTCCATTTTCCTCAAGGAATCCAAAATGGTAGACGCTTTTCCGAAATTCATGCGTTCCGCCCCCAAATTGCTCCTGGCTCGTTTTGAGGGCGGTTTTGCGCTTTCAAGGGGCAATTGCTCCACGGGGCTCGGATTTCCACGAAATTAGCCTATTACTGGAATAGCGAGGCGGCTTCTTGACCCAGAATACCTAAAATTGTTGCGAGATTCCTCCGTTTGGGCCCTGAACGGCCCCATGGGCCATTTGGGCCTACTTGAGGTCACAGGAACACGAACTTTTTCAACATCTCGGAATTGCGTGGAAACTCACCCACCCTCCTCATTTTTCATGAGGATTCCAGAATGCCTAAAATTGTTGCGAGATTCCTCCGTTTGGGCCCTGAACGACCACATGGGCCATTTGGGCCTACTTGAGATGACAGGAATACAAAGTTTTTCAACATCTCGGAATTGCGTGGCAACTCACCCACCCTCATCATTTTTCATGAGGATTCCGGAATGCCTAAAATTGTTGCGAGATTCCTCCATTTGGGCATTGATCGGCCACATGGGCCATTTGGGCCTACCTGAGGTCACAGGAACACGAACTTTTTCAAAATCTCGGAATTGCGTGGCAACTCACCCACCCTCCTCATTTTCATAAGGATTCCAGAATGCCTAAAATTGTTACGAGATTCCTCCGTTTGGGCCCCGAACGGCCACATGGGCCATTTGGGCCTACTTAAGGTGACAGAAACACGAACTTTTTCAACATCTCGAAATTGCGTGGCAACTCACCTAGAATGGATTCCAGAATGCCTAAAATTGTTTTGAGATTCCTCCGTTTGGGCCCTAAACCCTAAACCCTAAACCCACATGGGCCATTTAGGCCTACTTAAGGTGACAGGAACACGAACTTTTTCAACATCTCGGAATTGCGTGGAAACTCACCCACCCTCCTCATTTTGCATGAGGATTCCAGAATGCCTAAATTGTTGCGAGATTCCTCCGTTTGGGCCCTGAACGGCCACATGGGCCATTTGGGCATACTTGAGGTGACAGGAACACGAACTTTTTCAACATCTCAGAATTGCGTGGAAACTCACCCACCTTCCTAATCATCACTAATCAAGCTTACATGAGGATTATAGGTGATTAAACTTGGACTAGATTCAATGGCCAAAAAGCAATTTGTGTTAGAGTCTCCAATGGTCATATTTCTATAAAGCTCAAAGACAAAATCACAATTGGAATATGAATGTGCCAACGGATACTTCAACATCTCCAATGGTCAATCGAGCTACATCAACTATAAATTGAAAAGCATTTAAAGCCAAAAAAAGAGCTTGCACCTTGATCATCAAAATGTAAACACCCTGACTGCAACTTTTATCTCATATGTTTTATTTTTTCTTAGTATTCATATAATTTACTATGGAGAGTGAGATTATTTGTGATGTACATTATTTGTGATGTACTTCAATGTTCATCTTATTCACTTCTGAAAGTGAAGATTGATTATAATCATTCATCATATAGGTGATACCCTTAAGGTGTGTATAGAGGAGTAACTTGGTGAGAGATTTGTAAAAGGCCTCACAAATACTACCTAGCTTAAATTGTGGGATTGTAGAGGCTTCTTTGTGCCCAGATTAAACAAGAAGATAGTGGATTAAAAATCTCAAGTGGAGTTTAGGGATTGGAGTAGGCCATCAAGGATTTGACAGAACCAGAATAAATCATAATTTGCATATTCTCTTCCCTTATCTCTTATATTTCTAACATACCTGATTTGGTTAATTGATTGTCGTTTTATGACTCATTATCTTCATACTTACTCCCTCCGTTCCTAATTATAGGAGCTATTTAACCAATTTTGGAGGGATTAAGGATAGGAGTTAAATTTGTTAATTTTACTCATTTTCCTAAAATGCCCTTATATAAATTTAGAATGACATAAGTAAAAGTGAATTACAACCCCACCACATACTCTTCGACCAATTTTCCTTCTCACATGCTTTCTAATTGAAATAATGGTCTTACTATATAAACATATATGTGTGTATATATGTATACATATAGATATATCTACACACACCCATATATCTACACACGCGCACACACACACACACAAAGATATATATATATATATATATATATATATATATATATATATGTTTATATATATATATGTGTGTGTGTGTGTACACACACATATATATACACACACACACAAATAGATATACATATATATGTACACACACACACACACACACACATATAGGGGTATTATAGGAAAAAATTGACAAAAGTTAAAACTTGCTCTTATAATTAGGACCAAAATCAACTCTAAAATGTGTTCCTATAATTAGGACCGGAGGGAGTATTATTTTCACTAAGATGTAAAAAGATTTTTAAAGTTCCTAATTCTCATCTTACACCAAATTCACCCCCTCTTGGGTGTCAGTTGAGTCTAACACTTTGTTGGTGGGCGATTTGCAAATACCTTTGTGAGCACTCTTTGAGCCCGAGGCATGCTATGGCCTTGGTAAGCCCCCGAGACCCAACTCACCTAAACCTTTTTTGTAAAAAAAAAAAAAAATTAAGTTAGTTATTTGTTAATATTTCAACTTCTATTTGTTTATGTAATTATATGAATATTTTCCTTAGAGATCGTCATGTTTGTTTTCATTTCACCAAAAGATAGTTAAGTCTCTCGTTTAAGAAATATATCTTAAGTAAAAAGGGGGGAAAAGGAAACTCAGTAGTTAACATTCCTCAAAGGGAATTTGAATTCTCGCCCAAAGAAAAGAAATTGATATGCTTCCAGAAGTTAAGGGATTTGAGAAAGAGAAGAATGACCCAAAAGTCAGATTAATTATGTCATGAGTGATTAAGTAATAGTAGCTCAAAATACGAAAGAGGTTTTTGAAGTCAAGTTGGTTTGACACACACGCAAGGAAGCATAGTCCTTAGCTCTATTTATAAGGCGGATGGAAGATTTTTTTACCCTATTTATAAGTCATCTCATTAAATTCTTATATGAATATTCAATTTTATCCTTCATTTTTTAATACGTAAGCTTTGTTCTAACAAAAATAAAGTTGGAAAGTTATTAAATTGTAAGGCAAAAAAACGTAAAATTTAATTTTTTTAGGATTGAATATATTAGCAGTGATTTATAAATATAGTTGTCAATATGGGCGACCCTAAAGGGATGGAAGGAATAAGGAGAGGTATTAAGCTTTTTATCATTCTGGCACTGAGCTATTTTTCTGCAAGAACTCCCCTAATAGTATTGTCACCACGGGCCAGAATGATAAAAAGTCAGCCTTTTATGTACCATAAAATCTTCCTTTTATTGAAGCACATCTCTCAAATATGTGGGCTTATGGCTACGTCATTTTATTAGATCTCAACATTATTTTTAATTATTTTGAAATGTCAAAAGATAAAACAATAAAATATCGTAAAATTCCTAGTTCAAATATTAATAAATAAAGTGTCAAATTGATCAAATGTTCAAACGGATACAATTTAAACCTCCAACATTAATAAATTATTCTCCAAACTCTGAAAGGAACATGACACAAGGGGAGAGATGAAGAATGAGGGAAATGTTTGATTTTATTTAATTGTTTGGAACTTGAGACAAGAGTCGAAAGTCAATCAATTTAAAGGTTTATCTTAGGTTTTTCTAAGAATAATCAATTCTTAATAATAATAATAATAATAATAGATTAGGAGGGCTTAAATGGCCAGCCCTTTTATTTTTGAGAGCCCATTCGAACCACAAGCTCAGCTTTCCACTCAGACAAACTTAAACAAGCTGACTCGATTGTAATAGCCCAAATAGAGAGAAAAAAATAATAACAAAAAAAAAGACTAATCTTTAAAAGACATTACGAAATATATCCCATAAGATTTTTCTAGTATTCCAACAAACTCTTTTAATAATTGTTTTGTATGCGAACAGATGATGTCTAGCCCAATGAACTAGTACGTTGCTATAGGATCATTCGACTATCTCTCCTAAGTATTTAGGGTATAGATACCAATGAGGAAGCTTGATCACTGTACACGATTAGGCTTTCGCCAAAGGGGTGGTGTATGTGTACAATGACGGTAGTAATGTAAATAGTTGAGAGATTAGAATGTGTGTACCTTCTGGGCCCTACATGATCTGCATCTGAGAATCTAGGCTACCAACCAGGGGATAGATCCCCTGGTTTAGATCCTCCCTGGTTTTAGCCTTCATTGTAGGTTGGTTGGGATCCTAGTGCAGATTGCCACTCGCTAGGCCAATTCATTAGTAGGCCTAATTAAAGGTCCGTAACAATTGCCCCCCAGCTCGAGAGTTCAAGTCTTTGGGCTGCCGAGGTGCATCTATTGATTTGGCGTTCGAAGGAGTTCAAAATTGCCTCCTAATTCGAAGTGTCTTGAAAAAGACTGGAGTTTAATTATGTTGTTACTAGCTATTTTATCGTACATGCTGGTTCTCCCCCCAGCCCGGTGGTCTGTGTTTCTAGACAACCGGGGTGAAGCAAGGATTGGCGACGTGCCTTCTGGACCTGTGATCCGAGGGTGTATGTCGTGCACTTGACCCTGGTTTGTATGCCAGAAGTGCTACAGGGCGTATACCCGGGGTCAAATAGTAACTCAAAGAAAACACGAAAACCAAATAGCAAATCTAAATCAAATAAATTAAATAGATACACATGAGAAGAAATTGACAAAAAAAAAAACAAAATGCAATACCAAATGAGGAATAGTGAATTAGCAAAAATCAAATAGAAAAAAATACATAAAAAAAATAGAAGACAAATTCAACTAATTAAATAGTATAAATTATTTGGAATAATCAAAAAAACAAAATGCAATACCGGAATAGTGAATTAGCAAAAATCAAATAGAAACAAATACATAAAAAATAGAAGACAAATTCAACTAATTAAATAGTATAAATTATTTGGAATAATCAAACACAAATTTAAATATAAAGAAAGTAGCACATTTAACTTAAATAGTACAAAAAAGACAAAAAATCGACAAGAATAAGTTAAGTAAAATATGACAGAAAAATAGTAACTCAGACAACAAAATAGCAAATCGAAATCAAATAATTTAAATACATATATATGAGAAGAATCTATAAAAAAAAAAAAAACAGAGAGTCATGTATACATATGATAAATAATAAGTATTACAATAAATAAATAATTATTAAAGGGAAAAAATTTAACTAATTAAATATTAACATGGCAAATAATAAGTCAAATAAAAGAGAATTTACTGATACATATGATAAATAATACGTATTACAATAAATAAATAACATTTAAAGGAAAAAAAATTTAACTAATTATGTATTAACGTAAGCCATAAGTTAAATAATAAACAACTTACTGTAAAGTGATCACAAAACAATTAATATAACAAATATAATACCGAATGAGGAATAGTGAATTAGTAAAAATCAGCTAGAAAGGGAGACAATAAAAAAGTAGAAGACGAATTTAACTAACTAACTGGAAGGAATTATTTGGATTCATCGTAGTTAAATTTTAATATAAACAAACAAACTAGCACATTTAACTCAAACAATACAAAAAATAGTAACAAATAATTTAATTAAAATATGATAGAAAAATAGTAACTCAAAGCAAATATGACAACAAAATAGTAAATCTAAATCGAATAATTTAAACTGACATAGTAGAGATGAATCTATTAAAAACAATAGAGAGTCATGTATACATATAATAAATAATAAATATTACAATAAATAAATAATAATTAAAGGGAAAAAATTTAACTAATTAAATATTAACGTAACAAATAATAGGTCAAATAATAAACAACTAAACAAGGAGTCATGCATAAAATAGTACAATAAATAAATAACAATTAAAGGGGAAAAAATTTAACCAATTATGTATTAACGTAACAAACCATAAGTTAAATAATAAACAACTTACTCTAAAGCAATTAAGTTATGGAAAAAAGAGAAAACACTTAATATAACAAATATAATACCGAATGAGGAATAGTGAATTAGTAAAAATCAAATAGAAAGGGAGACATTAAAAAAGTAGAAGACGAATTTAACTAATTAACTCGAAAGAATTATTTGGATTCATCAAAGACAAATTTAAATATAAACAAACAAACTAGCACATGTCATTCAAACAGTACAAAAAAAAAGTAACAAATAATTTAAGTAAAATATGACAGAAAAATAGTAACTCAAAGAAAACATGACAACCAAATAGCAAATCTAAATCAAATAAATTAAATAGATACGCATGAGAAGAAATTGAAAAAACAAAAAACAAAAAAACAAAATGCAATACCAAATGAGGAATAGTGAATTAGCAAAAATCAAATAGAAACAAATACATAAAAAAAAAAGACAAATTCAACTAATTAAATAGTATAAATTATTTGGAATAAAAAAAAATGCAATACCGGAATAGTGAATTAGCAAAAATCAAATAGAAACAAATACATAAAAAATAGAAGACAAATTCAACTAATTAAATAGTATAAATTATGTGGAATAATCAAACACAAATTTAAAGATAAAGAAAGTAGCACATTTAACATAAATAGTACAAACAAGACAAAAAATCAACAAAAATATGTTAAGTAAAATATGACAGAAAAATAGTAACTCGGACAACAAAATAGCAAATCTAAATTAAATAATTTAAATACGAGAAGAATCTATAATTAAAAAAAAAACCAGAGAGTCATACATATGATAAATAATAAGTATTACAATAAATAAATAAATAACAATTAAAGGGGAAAAATTAACCAATTATGTATTAACGTAACAAACCATAAGTTAAATAAATAATAAACAACTTAACTAATTATGTAAAGTGATCAAGTTATGGAAAAAAGATAAAACAATAAATATAACAAATATAATACCGAATGAGGAATAGTGAATTAGTAAAAATCAAATAGCAAGGGAGACATGAAAAAAGTAGAAGACGAATTTAACTAATTGACTTGAAGGAATTATTTGGATTCATCAAAGACAAATTTAAATATAAACAAACAAACTAGCACATGTAACTCAAACAGTACAAAAAAAAGTAACAAATAATTTAAGTAAAATAAGAAAGAAAAATAGTAACTCAAAGAAAACATGACAAACAAATAACAAATCTAAATCAAATAAATTAAATAGATAAACATGAGAAGAAATTAAACAAAAACAAATGCAATACCAAATGAGGAATAGTGAATTAGCAAAAATCAAATAGAAACAAATACATAAAAAAAACAAATTCAACTAATTAAATAGTATAAATTATTTGGAATAATAAAAAAAACAAAATGCAATACCGGAATAGTGAATTAACAAAAATCAAATAGAAACAAATACATAAAAATAGAAGGCAAATTCAACTAATTAAATAGTATAAATTATTTGGAATAATCAAACACAAATTTAAACATAAAGAAAGTAGCACATTTAACATAAATAGTACAAACAAGACAAAAAATCGACACAAATAAGTTAAGTAAAATATGACAGAAAAAGAGTAAATCGGACAACAAAATAGCAAATCTAAATCAAATAATTTAAATACGAGAAGAATCTATAAAGAAAAACCAGAGAGTCATGTATACATATGATAAATAATAAGTATTACAATAAATAAATAAATAACAATTAAAGGGGAAAAATTAACAAATTATGTATTAACTTAACAAATCATAAGTTAAATAAATAATAAACAACTTACTGTAAAGTGATCAAGTTATGGAAAAAAGATAAAACAATTAATATAACAAATAGAATACCGAATGAGGAATAGTGAATTAGTAAAAATCAAATAGAAAGGGAGACATTAAAAAAGTAGAAGACGAATTTAACTAATTAACTCGAAGGAATTATTTGGATTCATCAAAAGCAAATTTAAATATAAACAAACAAACTAGCACATGTAACTCAAACAGTACAAATAAGACAAAAATTGTAACAAATAATTTATGTACAATATGACAGAAAAATAGTAACTCAAACAAAACATGACAACCAAATAGAAAATCTAAATCAAATAAATTAAATAGATACACATGAGAAGAAATTGACAAAAAAAAAAAAAAAACAAAATGCAATACCAAATGAGGAATAGTGAATTAGCAAAAATCAAATAGAAACAAATACAAAAGAAAAAAATAGGAGACAAAATCAACTAATTAAATATTATAAATTATTTGGAATAATAAAAAAAACAAAATGCAATACCAGAATAGTGAATTAGCAAAAATCAAATAGAAACAAATACATAAAAAATAGAAGACAAATTCAACAAATTAAATAGTATAAATTATTTGGAATAATAAAACACAAATTTAAACATAAAGAAAGTAGCACATTTAACATAAATAGTACAAACAAGACAAAAAATCGACACAAATAAGTTAAGTAAAATATGACAGAAAAATAGTAACTCGGACAACAAAATAGCAAATCTAAATCAAATAATTTAAATACGAGAAAAATCTATAAAAAAAAAAAAACCAGAGAGTCATGTATACATATGATAAATAATAAGTATTACAATAAATAAATAAATAACAATTAAAGGGGAAAAATTAACCAATTATGTATTAACGTAACAAACCATAAGTTAAATAAATAATAAACAACTTACTGTAAAGTGATCAAGTTATGGAAAAAAGATAAAACAATAAATATAACAAATATAATACCGAATGAGGAATAGTGAATTAGTAAAAATCAAATAGAAAGGGAGACATGAAAAAGTAGAAGACGAATTTAACTAATTAACTTGAAGGAATTATTTGGATTCATCAAAGACAAATTTAAATATAAACAAACAAACTAGCACATGTAACTCAAACAAGACAAACAAGACAAAAATTATAACAAATAATTTAAGTAAAATAAGAAAGAAAAATAGTAACTCAAAGAAAACGTGACAACCAAATAGCAAATCTAAATCAAATAAATTAAAAAGATACACATGAGAAGAAATTGACAAAAAAAAAATGCAATACCAAATGAGGAATAGTGAATTAGCAAAAATCAAATAGAAACAAATACATAAAAAATAGAAGACAAATTCAACAAATTAAATAGTATAAATTATTTGGAATAATAAAAAAAAACAAAATGCAAAACCGGAATAGTGAATTAGCAAAAATCAAATAGAAACAAATACAGAAAAATAGAAGACAAATTCAACTAATTAAATAGTATAAATTATTTGGAATAATCAAACACAAATTTAAACATAAAGAAATTAGCACATTTAACATAAATAGTACAAACAAGACAAAAAATCGACACAAATAAGTTAAGTAAAATATGACAGAAAAATAGTAACTCGGACAACAAAATAGCAAATCTAAATCAAATAATTTAAATACGAGAAGAATCTATAAAAAAAAACCAGAGAGTCATGTATACATATGATAAATAATAAGTATTACAATAAATAAATAAATAACAATTAAAGGGGAAAAATTAACCAATTATGTATTAACGTAACAAACCATAAGTTAAATAAATAATAAACAACTTACTGTAAAGTGATCAAGTTATGGAAAAAAGATAAAACAATAAATATAACAAATATAATACCGAATGAGGAATAGTGAATTAGTAAAAATCAAATAGCAAGGGAGACATGAAAAAAGTAGAAGACGAATTTAACTAATTAACTGGAAGGAATTATTTGGATTCATCAAAGACAAATTTAAATATAAACAAACAAACTAGCACATGTAACTCAAACAGTACAAACAAGACAAAAATTATAACAAATAATTTAAGTAAAATATGACAGAAAAATAGTAACTCAAACAAAACATGACAACCAAATAGAAAATCTAAATCAAATAAATTAAATAGATACACATGAGAAAAAATTGACAAAAAAAAAACAAAATGCAATACCAAATGAGGAATAGTGAATTAACAAAAATCAAATAGAAACAAATACAAAAGAAAAAAATAGGAGACAAAATCAACTAATTAAATATTATAAATTATTTGGAATAATAAAAAAAACAAAATGCAATACCAGAATAGTGAATTAGCAAAAATCAAATAGAAACAAATACATAAAAAATAGAAGACAAATTCAACAAATTAAATAGTATAAATTATTTGGAATAATAAAACACAAATTTAAACATAAAGAAAGTAGCACATTTAACATAAATAGTACAAACAATAAAAAAAATCGACACAAATAAGTTAAGTAAAATATGACAAAAAATAGTAACTCGGACAACAAAATAGCAAATCTAAATCAAATAATTTAAATACGAGAAGAATCTATAAAAAAAAACCAGAGAGTCATGTATACATATGATAAATAATAAGTATTACAATAAATAAATAAATAACAATTAAAGGGGAAAAATTAACCAATTATGTATTAACGTAACAAACCATAAGTTAAATAAATAATAAACAACTTACTGTAAAGTGATCAAGTTATGGAAAAAAGATAAAACAATAAATATAACAAATATAATACCGAATGAGGAATAGTGAATTAGTAAAAATCAAATAGAAAGGGAGACACGAAAAAGTAGAAGACGAATTTAACTAATTAACTGGAAGGAATTATTTGGATTCATCAAAGACAAATTTAAATATAAACAAACAAACTAGCACATGTAACTCAAACAGTACAAACAAGACAAAAATTATAACAAATAATTTAAGTAAAATATGACAGAAAAATAGTAACTCAAAGAAAACGTGACAACCAAATAGCAAATCTAAATCAAATAAATTAAATAGATACACATGAGAAGAAATTGACAAAAAAAAAAATGCAATACCAAATGAGGAATAGTGAATTAGCAAAAATCAAATAGAAAAAAATACATAAAAAAATAGAAGACAAATTCAACTAATTAAATAGTATAAATTATTATATTTGGAATAATAAAAAAAAACAAAATGCAAAACCGGAATAGTGAATTAGCAAAAATCAAATAGAAACAAATACAGAAAAAATAGAAGACAAATTCAACTGATTAAATAGTACAAATTATTTGGAATAATCAAACACAAATTTAAACATAAAGAAAGTAGCACATTTAACATAAATAGTACAAACAAGACAAAAAATCGACACAAATAAGTTAAGTAAAATATGACAGAAAACAGTAACTCGGACAACAAAATAGCAAATCTAAATCAAATAATTTAAATACGAGAAAAATCTATAAAAAAAAAAAAACCAGAGAGTCATGTATACATATGATAAATAATAAGTATTACAATAAATAAATAAATAACAATTAAAGGGGAAAAAATTAACCAATTATGTATTAACGTAACAAACCATAAGTTAAATAAATAATAAACAACTTACTGTAAAGTGATCAAGTTATGGAAAAAAGATAAAACAATAAATATAACAAATATAATACTGAATGAGGAATAGTGAATTAGTAAAAATCAAATAGAAAGGGAGACACGAAAAAAGTAGAAGACGAATTTAACTAATTAACTGGAAGGAATTATTTGGATTCATCAAAGACAAATTTAAATATAAACAAACAAACTAGCACATGTAACTCAAACAGTACAAACAAGACAAAAATTATAACAAATAATTTAAGTAAAATATGACAGAAAAATAGTAACTCAAAGAAAACGTGACAACCAAATAGCAAATCTAAATCAAATAAATTAAATAGATACACATGAGAAGAAATTGACAAAAAAAAAAAAACAAAATGCAATACCAAATGAGGAATAGTGAATTAGCAAAAATCAAATAGAAAAAATACATAAAAAATAGAAGACAAATTCAACTAATTAAATAGTATAAATTATTTGGAATAATAAAAAAAACAAAATGCAAAACCGGAATAGTGAATTAGCAAAAATCAAATAGAAACAAATACAGAAAAAATAGAAGACAAATTCAACTGATTAAATAGTACAAATTATTTGGAATAATCAAACACAAATTTAAACATAAAGAAAGTAGCACATTTAACATTAATAGTACAAACAAGACAAAAAATCGACACAAGTAAGTTAAGTAATATATGGCAGAAAAATAGTAACTCAGACAACAAAATAGCAAATCTAAATCAAATAATTTAAATACGAGAAGAATCTATAAAAAAAACCAGAGAGTCATGTATACATATGATAACTAATAAGTATTACAATAAATAAATAAATAACAATTAAAGGGGAAAAATTAACCAATTATGTATTAACGTAACAAACCATAAGTTAAATAAATAATAAACAACTTACTGTAAAGTGATCAAGTTATGGAAAAAAGATAAAACAATAAATATAACAAATATAATACCGAATGAGGAATAGTGAATTAGTAAAAATCAAATAGAAAGGGAGACACGAAAAAAGTAGAAGACGAATTTAACTAATTAACTGGAAGGAATTATTTGGATTCATCAAAGACAAATTTAAATATAAACAAACAAACTAGCACATGTAACTCAAACAGTACAAACAAGACAAAAATTATAACAAATAATTTAAGTAAAATATGACAGAAAAATAGTAACTCAAAGAAAACGTGACAACCAAATAGCAAATCTAAATCAAATAAATTAAATAGATACACATGAGAAGAAATTGACAAAAAAAAAAACAAAATGCAATACCAAATGAGGAATAGTGAATTAGCAAAAATCAAATAGAAAAAAATACATAAAAAAAAATAGAAGACAAATTCAACTAATTAAATAGTATAAATTATTTGGAATAATAAAAAAGAACAAAATGCAATACCGGAATAGTGAATTAGTAAAAATCAAATAGAAACAAATACATAAAAAATAGAAGACAAATTCAACTGATTAAATAGTATAAATTATTTGGAATAATCAAACACAAATTTAAACATAAGGAAAGTAGCACATTTAACATAAATAGTACAAACAATAAAAAAAATCGACACAAATAAGTTAAGTAAAATATGACAAAAAATAGTAACTCGGACAACAAAATAGCAAATCTAAATCAAATAATTTAAATACGAGAAGAATCTATAAAAAAACCAGAGAGTCATGTATAAATATGATAAATAATAAGTATTACAATAAATAAAAAAATAACAATTAAAAGGGAAAAAATTAACCAATTATGTAATAACGTAACAAACCATAAGTTAAATAAATAATAAACAACTTACTGTAAAGTGATCAAGTTATGGAAAAAAGATAAAACAATTAATATAACAAATATAATACCGAATGAGGAATAGTGAATTAGTAAAAATCAAATAGAAAGGGAGACATGAAAGAAGTAGAAGACGAATTTAACTAATTATCTGGAAGGAATTATTTGGATTCATCAAAGACAAATTTAAATATAAACAAACAAACTAGCACATGTAACTCAAACAGTACAAACAAGACAAAAATTATAACAAATAATTTAAGTAAAATATGACAGAAAAATAGTAACTCAAAGAAAACGTGACAACCAAATAGCAAATCTAAATCAAATAAATTAAATAGATACACATGAGAAGAAATTAACAAAAAAAAACAAAATGCAATACCAAATGAGGAATAGTGAATTAGCAAAAATAAAATCGAAACAAATACATAAAAAATAGAAGACAAATTCAACTGATTAAATAGTATAAATTATTTGGAATAATCAAAGACAAATTTAAACATAAAGAAAGTAGCACATTTAACATAAATAGTACAAACAAGACAAAAAATCGACACAAATAAGTTTAGTAACATAGACAACAAAATAGCAAATCTAAATCAAATAATTTAAATACGAGAAGAATCTATAAAAAAAAACCAGAGAGTCATGTATACATATGATAAATAATAAGTATTACAATAAATAAATAAATAAAAATTAAAGGGGAAAAATTAACGAATTATGTATTAACGTAACAAACCATAAGTTAAATAAATAATAAACAACTTACTGTAAAGTGATCAAGTTATGGAAAAAAGATAAAACAATTAATATAACAAATATAATACCGAATGAGGAATAGTGAATTAGTAAAAATCAAATAGAAAGGGAGACACGAAAAAAGTAGAAGACGAATTTAACTAATTAACTGGAAGGAATTATTTGGATTCATTAAAGACAAATTTAAATATAAACAAACAAACTAGCACATGTAATTCAAACAGTACAAACAAGACAAAAATTATAACAAATAATTTAAGTAAAATATGACAGAAAAATAGTAACTCAAAGAAAACGTGACAACCAAATAGCAAATCTAAATCAAATAAATTAAAAAGATACACATGAGAAGAAATTGACAAAAAAAAAATGCAATACCAAATGAGGAATAGTGAATTAGCAAAAATCAAATAGAAACAAATACATAAAAAATAGAAGACAAATTCAACTGATTAAATAGTATAAATTATTTCGAATAATCAAACACAAATTTAAACATAAATAAAGTACCACATTTAACATAAATAGTACAAACAAGACAAAAAATCGACACAAATAAATTTAGTAAAATATGACAGAAAAATAGTAACATAGACAACAAAATAGCAAAACTAAATCAAATAATTTAAATACGAGAAGAATCTATAAAAAAAAACCAGAGAGTCATGTATACATATGATAAATAATAAGTATTACAATAAATAAATAAATAACAATTAAAGGGGAAAAAATTAACCAATTATGTATTAACGTAACAAACCATAAGTTAAATAAATAATAAACAACTTACTGTAAAGTGATCAAGTTATGGAAAAAAGATAAAACAATTAATATAAAAAATATAATACCGAATCAGGAATAGTGAATTAGTAAAAATAAAATAGAAAGGGAGACACGAAAAAAGTAGAAGATAAATTTAACTAATTAATTGGAAGGAATTATTTGGATTCATCAAAGACAAATTTAAATATAAACAAACAAACTAGCACATGTAACTCAAACAGTAAAAACAAGACAAAAATTATAACAAATAATTTAAATAAAATATGACAGAAAAATAGTAACTCAAAGAAAACGTGACAACCAAATAGCAAATCTAAATCAAATAAATTAAGTAGATACACATGAGAAGAAATTGACAAAAAAAAATGCAATACCAAATGAGGAATAGTGAATTAGCAAAAATCAAATAGAAAAAAATACATAAAAAAATAGAAGACAAATTCAACTAATTAAATAGTATTAATTATTTGGAATAATAAAAAAGAACAAAATGCAATACCGGAATAGTGAATTAGCAAAAATCAAATCGAAACAAATACATAAAAAAATAGAAGACAAATTCAATTGATTAAATAGTAAAAATTATTTGGAATAATCAAACACAAATTTAAACATAAAGAAAGTAGCACATTTAACATAAATAGTACAAACAAGACAAAAAATCGACACAAATAAGTTAAGTAAAATATGACAGAAAAATAGTAACTCGGACAACAAAATAGCAAATCTAAATCAAATAATTTAAATACGAGAAGAATCTATAAAAAAAACCAGAGAGTCATGTATACATATGATAAATAATAAGTATTACAATAAATAAATAAATAACAATTAAAGGGGAAAAAATTAACCAATTATGTATTAACGTAACAAACCATAAGTTAAATAAATAATAAACAACTTACTGTAAAGTGATCAAGTTATGGAAAAAAGATAAAACAATTAATATAACAAATATAATACCGAATGAGGAATAGTGAATTAGTAAAAATCAAATAGAAAGGGAGACACGAAAAAAGTAGAAGACGAATTTAACTAATTAACTGGAAGGAATTATTTGGATTCATCAAAGACAAATTTAAATATAAACAAACAAACTAGCACATGTAACTCAAACAGTACAAACAAGACAAAAATTATAACAAATAATTTAAGTAAAATATGACAGAAAAATAGTAACTCAAAGAAAACGTGACAACCAAATAGCAAATCTAAATCAAATAAATTAAATAGATACACATGAGAAGAAATTGAAGAAAAAAAAAACAAAATGCAATACCAAATGAGGAATAGTGAATTAGCAAAAATCAAATAGAAAGAAATACATAAAAAAATAGAAGACAAATTCAACTAATTAAATGGTATAAATTATTTGGAATAATCAATAAAACAAAATGCAACACCGGAATAGTGAATTAGCAAAAATCAAATAGAAACAAATACATAAAAAATAGAAGACAAATTCAACTAATTAAATAGTATAAATTATTTGGAATAATCAAACACAAATTTAAACATAAAGAAATTAGCACATTTAACATAAATAGTACAAACAAGACAAAAAATCGACACAAATAAGTTAAGTAAAATATGACAGAAAAATAGTAACTCGGACAACAAAATAGCAAATCTAAATCAAATAATTTAAATACGAGAAGAATCTATAAAAAAAATGAGGAATAGTGAATTAGTAAAAATCAAATAGAAAGGGAGACACGAAAAAAGTAGAAGACGAATTTAACTAATTAACTGGAAGGAATTATTTGGAATCATCAAAGACAAATTTAAATATAAACAAACAAACTAGCACATGTAACTCAAACAGTACAAACAAGACAAAAATTGTAACAAAAAATTTAAGTAAAATGTGACAGAAAAATAGTAACTCAAAGAAAACATAACAACCAAATAGCAAATCTAAATCAAATAAATTAAATAGATACACATGAGAAGAAATTGAAAAAAAAAAAACAAAATGCAATACCAAATGAGGAATAGTGAATTAGCAAAAATCAAATAGAAAGAAATACATAAAAAAATAGAAGACAAATTCAACTAATTAAATGGTATAAATTATTTGGAATAATCAATAAAACAAAATGCAACACCGGAATAGTGAATTAGCAAAAATCAAATAGAAACAAATACATAAAAAATAGAAGGCAAATTCAACTAATTAAATAGTATAAATTATTTGGAATAATCAAACACAAATTTAAACATAAAGAAATTAGCACATTTAACATAAATAGTATACAAACAAGACAAAAAATCGACACAAATAAGTTTAGTAAAATTTGACAGAAAAATAGTAACATAGACAACAAAATAGCAAATTTAAATCAAATAATTTAAATACGAGAAGAATCTATAAAAAAAAAACCAGAGAGTCATGTATACATATGATAAATAATAACTATTACAACAAATAAATAAATAAAAATTAAAGGGGAAAAATTAACCAATTATGTATTAACGTAACTGTTATGATGTAGAACACAGGTGATTAGCCCTGAGGGGCTAGTATGTTGATTGGGACTTGACCTAGGAGCGATTCCTAGGGCCTACGTACCCTGAAGAGGGATCAAAGTCCACGTAGTTCGATGATAGTGGAGGCGTTTAGCCAAAGGGGGTGGTCTGTATGCTCTGTGACGGCTGTATCTGTTTAGCCGGAGCGTAGACCGTGTAGAAGATAGGAGATTGGAGATTGGAGATAGGAGATAATCTGTAGAAGATGAAGATAGAAGATAGGAGAGAATGTAAGATGAAGCTAGATCGTAGATGATCGATCAGAGAGAGCCTCCCTTTAGGGTTTAACTCTTATTTATAGCGTGTGCTGGCGAGTTAGATCTTCTGCATCGTGTCTCATCGTGTGTCATCGTGTGTCATCGTGTGTCCATGAATCTTGGCAACCTCCCCATTGAATAGGTCTTGCGGTTTAGATCTGCATGGGTCGGTTGAGATAATGGGCCTTGACCAGGTCCATAACAGATGCCCCCAAGCTCGATAGTTCAGGTGTCTGAGCTGCCGAGGTTTATTGTTTGCTTGACTGTGAAATACAGATTTGGCCGAGATATGTTCAGCTCATCCGGGTTGTCTGTGAAGACATAAGATCCCTTGCTCGTGTGCGCGAATCGTTTAGTTTGCTCGTTTCAAAAGCTTGTTCGAGTTTGCAAAATCCCGGTTATGGACAATCAGATAATAATTGCTCCTCACTGTAGTCCAGTCTCCGGGCCACCGGGGTGGATCTTTTGTTAAATCCGGATATCGCATCGGAGTTGCTACCACTCGTTTGATTTTGATAAAGTGTCTATCCGAGTTTCAAAGAAGTTCGGAGTTACTTGTCTTCTCGATTGAATTGCCCCCGACATGTAGTCCGAGTTTGCTTTGAAACTATGTTGACTTGATCATTAATGAAAGTTTGTTCACTTCCCGATCAATTCGAATATTTATGTAGAGTTTCATCCGTGTCCACGATGAACTGATATAGTGAACTCGCATTAGTTTTTGGAGTACTATTGAGTGACCGGGCCAGGGTCAAAGGTGTGATATGCAGAATCTGCGAAAGTGCATCCGGTATTGAAACCGTAAAGTGGTGAGGGTCAGTATTCAAACTGCCTTGTATAATTCCAGGTTCGTTGACCGGGTCATCCTAGGATAAAGGGAAGTTGTCACTGGTTTTTCACCAAAGCGTCCGAACATTTTGACTGATCGTGGTCGGCATGACAGTTCCGCTTGATATCCTGGAGTAAGTTAGGAAGCGTCCGGGCTGCGATAGCTCTACGGAGACAACTCCCTCCGACTGAAAAGCCGGGTTTTATTCTTTAGTTCGTACTTGAATTACGACCGGGTTCAGTGACCCTATATTCTCTCTTCCGTCTCGTCTCATCGTTAGAGCAATTTGAGGAGATTGAATCAATGCTCTCGATTGAGAGTTTCTTTATTTTTCTGTAGTTTGTAATCCGGAGTTTATACGGACTTAACTGTACTTTACAAGGAGCCCGGATTTTAACTGTATTAAGTGTAACCGGGGCAAATGTACTTTACATGGAGCCCGGGTTTTAACCAGATTCGGTTTAACCGGGGTCTGCTTCCTTTTTACGTCCCGCAAAACTTTACACGGAGCCCGGATTTTAACCGTATTCGGTGTAACCGGGGTCCGCCTCCGGTCCGCCTCCATAAATTCACACGGAGCCGAGATTTTAACCAAATTCAGATATTTTCGAGAATGGGGCCGAAGGTATATGTGGCAACTTCCCCTTGCAAGAGTAGAGGCCAATGACTGTTGTCTTGTATTTTTCAGAGGCATCAGTAGAACAATACATATAAGCTTCTTGCTTGCGCTAGAAAGGACTAGCCGTCATTCTTTGTAATCAGAATCCATAGAACTTTGTTTTTGGGTTTCATAGCCCTGAAGTTATCGACCTTCAATGGTTTCATAGAAGAGACTTTCCTGCTGCCATCGATCAAGCAAGCCTTAAACTGATGTAATAAATCCCAAGGAAACTTTGAGTGCTTCTTCCGTTGAGAACTATGTACCAATTGGTTGAGTAACCAATTGGATGAGATCCCATTTTGCGTTGGTGTCCAAGAGGTTGTGAAATTCTCAATCAACTGAGACCTCCTCCACCTTTGGTATTTATTTGTTGTTCTAGTCTCATTTCAAAATTATCTCTTGACAACTTCAATCCGAAGTGGAGGATCTGGGCTTGCATTCTATGCAATCAGAATCAGCAGATTCATTTCCACGCACATTTGAAAAATCAAGGATTGTGGATAAATAACAGTTAAAAGCATTAGCTATCACAGCATAGTGCAAGCCTCCTTTGGACCTGAGAACTTCGCAATTTTCTCCACAATAATCTCAGTTGTCATGAGAAATATCTTTGGGAACACTTTTCTTCAAAATCAATTATTCTACCCGCCACGCAAGAAACAAGAAAGGCCCTAAATAGAGCTGCATAGACTTGATGTGCTTGACAAACCTTGAAACAATATATAAAAGTTAAAGTTCTAAGAAGATAGACTTGATGGGCAACAAGAATTAATTGCTTCAGCAACGTGCCATTTTCAAGAGGTTGCAGTATAATCTCGTGCACATTTTGCCTATCTTTCTTGAAACTGATTTCCTTGAAGATCAAGAAGATCAAAATTGCTGATGCCCCAAAATTCTCCTGATAGCCGGTTTCTTAGGATAAACAAAAACTCATGACATTCACCAGAGTCAGTTCTGTTGTACTGAGCTTGCATCTTTATGAATAATAAAAATGCATCTTCATTTATCTCCACACTAGCAAGACCATCTATCATTGCATTATATGTAATACAATCATGAACGTTGTTTTTACTTCCTTAAATACCAAGAAGGCATCTGCAACACATTCTCCACTAACACGCTTTTCCACATGCTTTTAATCACTTCTACAAACCAACTTAATAGCCTACAATAGTTCTCATGTCTAAATAAAGATCCACGATGAGATGAGAATTCTAGAATATTAATTACTTCTGATCAAGTGGTTGTCTACAAAGGCGTGATTAGGGAAAATCTTCCCAAAAATTATTGAAAGATTAAAGCTTATTCTGTGAAGCATGTAGCAACTGTAGGGTCTGTGTTAGTTACAAACCTCAAGACAGGGTTCAGCTAAGGAGGCTAAGATCGTGTTTATAATGACAGCAATTAAATCATCCTGGAAGTACTCAAACAGATAATGGTACATTCTCAACAAAATTTTGAAAAAGAGAAAAGTAACCTGTGACTACCATTTCTTGTAAGGTGGAATGTTCTGTCGCAAGAACACCAGAAAGGCTTCCATCTAATGGTGTACTAAATATGCCCTTGTAAATGCCAGACTTCTTATAACTCAAAGCACATTGTAAATGACAAAACATTCCACATGAATCAAAAAGCATCTTAAGGACACAAAGTAGCTTCTGCATGCAACATTCTGGCACATCAATGTTCTGATTCGAGCAGATTTGTCATTCACCTACTCCTATTTCTTCCTCCTCCAGCAACACTTTTTATTGTTGAGTTTCACTGTGCTTTCACTTTTTGTGGAGATCACGAACAAACTGGAGGTTTGGCTGACTCAGAATCTGTTTCAATTGGAAGTCAAAAATGTTTTGCAGTGATCGACGGAAATCGACGTTCAGGATCCTGCTTTGGAGATTTGCAGCAATCGAAGATGGAGATAGGTACTGTAGATCAAATGCCCTCAATTCGATGCCAGGGGTGATTCCAGTTTTCAAACGATGTTGACTCTGGGAACCTGAGAAGTACGGTTAATTGCTCGATTGGTTTGGGGCTCAGAAGCAATCAGAAAAGGAGTGTTTCATCTGTTTCAATTCCTCAACTCAAACCCATCGCTTCCATTTGTGCATATTCGTCCGCATCTGTGTGAGCTCCATCCTCGGCAGCGTGTGAGCTCCAGCTGTGTGCTCCTATCCCGGCATCAATCCCATCCGAAATCCCATTTCAGGACCTTGGCAACCCGGGATAGCGATGAAATTTACACCCCGAGATAGCAATCCATTTTTACATCCCGGCATGCCTAGCTACTCGGCATCTCAGGATTCAGAGGATCTCGGCCTTCAAAATATAAACCCGGATTTCACCCAAGTCGGCACCATTCCAAAACGGAATTTTGAAGCATCTCGGCCCGATCACTTCTGCACTCCGGCATGACTAGCATCTCGGCATCTCAGATTCGAAGATCTCGCCTCGGCTGCTGGGTTTTGGTAACCAGGCATTTTGATTTCCGACGCCCTTCAAGCTTTAATCGCCAAACGCATCTGACCTGATCTCGACGTCCAGGACTCATGACGGTAGAGGATTTGGGAGATGCGAGTTTGACAGCGAATTGGAGCATGGCGAGGAGACGACTCTCTTGCGCGGTGAACTCTACGCGATCAGGTCTCTAGGATTTTGCCTGAAGTTACTCGTGATTTTGCCTCCCAATCGAATTAAAAAGCAAACGGAGTTCTTCTTGGGTGGAGAAAAACGAATCCTGCTTCTCCCAATATTAATCACAATTGGAATTATTGACCATCTTTGGCCATGGGAATCAAAAATTTACCGAGTCCCCACGGTCGGCGCCACTGTTCTGATGTAGAACACAGGTGATTAGCCCTGAGGGGCTAGTATGTTGATTGGGACTTGACCTAGGAGCGATTCCTAGGGCCTACGTACCCTGAAGAGGGATCAAAGTCCACGTAGTTCGATGATAGTGGAGGCGTTTAGCCAAAGGGGGTGGTCGTATGCTCTGTGACGGCCGTATCTCGTTAGCCGAGCGTAGACCGTGTAGAAGATAGGAGATTGGAGATTGGAGATAGGAGATAATCTGTAGAAGATGAAGATAGAAGATAGGAGAGAATGTAAGATGAAGCTAGATCGTAGATGATCGATCGGAGAGAGCCTCCCTTTAGGGTTTAACTCTTATTTATAGCGTGTGCCGGCGAGTTAGATCTTCTGCATCGTGTCTCATCGTGTGTCATCGTGTGTCCATGAATCTCGGCAACCTCCCCATTGAATAGGTCTTGCGGTTTAGATCTGTATGGGTCGGTTGAGATAATGGAACTTGACCAGGTCCATAACAGTAACAAACCATAAGTTAAATAAATAATAAACAACTTACTGTAAAGTGGTCAAGTTATGGAAAAAAGATAAAACAATTAATATAACAAATATAATACCGAATGAGGAATAGTGAATTAGTAAAAATCAAATAGAAAGGGAGACACAAAAAAAGTAGAAGACGGATTTAACTAATTAACTGGAAGGAATTATTTGGATTCATCAAAGACAAATTTAAATATAAACAAACAAACTAGCACATGTAACTCAAACAGTACAAACAAGACAAAAATTATAACAAATAATTTAAGTAAAATATGACAGAAAAATAGTAACACAAAGAAAACATGACAACCAAATAGCAAATCTAAATCAAATAAATTAAATAGATACACATGAGAAGAAATTGAAAAAAAAAAATGCAATACCAAATGAGGAATAGTAAATTAGCAAAAATCAAATAGAAAAAAATACATAAAAAAAAATAGAAGACAAATTCAACTAATTAAATAGTATAAATTATTTGGAATAATAAAAAAGAACAAAATGCAATACCGGAATAGTGAATTAGCAAAAATCAAATAGAAACAAATACATAAAAAATAGAAGACAAATTCAACTGATTAAATAGTATAAATTATTTGGAATAATCAAACACAAATTTAAACATAAGGAAAGTAGCACATTTAACATTAATAGTACAAACAAGACAAAAAATCGACACAAATAAGTTAAGTAAAATATGACAAAAAAATAGTAACTCGGACAACAAAATAGCAAATCTAAATCAAATAATTTAAATACGAAGAATCTATAAAAAAAACCAGAGAGTCATGTATACATATGATAAATAATAAGTATTACAATAAATAAATAAATAACAACTAAAGGTGAAAAAAATTAACCAATTATGTATTAACGTAACAAACCATAAGTTAAATAAATAATAAACAACTTACTGTAAAGTGATCAAGTTATGGAAAAAAGATAAAACAATTAATATAACAAATATAATACCGAATGAGGAATAGTGAATTAGTAAAAATCAAATAGAAAGGGAGACACGAAAAAAGTAGAAGACGAATTTAACTAATTAACTGGAAGGAATTATTTGGATTCATCAAAGACAAATTTAAATATAAACAAACAAACTAGCACATGTAACTCAAACAGTTCATACAAGACACAAATTGTAACAAATAATTTAAGTACAATATGATAGAAAAATAGTAACTCAAAGAAAACATGACAACCAAATAGCAAATCTAAATCAAATAAATTAAATAGATACACATGAGAAGAAATTGACAAAAAAAAAAAACAAAATGCAATACCAAATGAGGAATAGTGAATTAGCAAAAATCAAATAGAAACAAATACATAAAAAAAAAAGAACACAAATTCATCTAATTAAATAGTATAAATTATTTGGAATAATCAAAAAAACAAAATGCAATACCGGAATAGTGAATTAGCAAAAATCAAATAGAAACAAATACATAAAAAATAGAAGACAAATTCAACTAATTAAATAGTATAAATTATTTGGAATAATCAAACACAAATTTAAATATTAAGAAAGTAGCACATTTAACATAAATAGTGCAAACAAGACAAAAAATCGACACAAATAAGTTAAGTAAAATATGACAGAAAAATAGTACATCAGACAACAAAATAGCAAATCTAAATCAAATAATTGAAATACGAGAAGAATCTATAAAAAAAACCAGAGAGTCATGTATACATATGATAAATAATAAGTATTACAATAAATAAACAAATAACAATTAAAGGGAAAAAAATTAACCAATTATGTATTAACGTGACAAACCGTAAGTTAAATAATAAACAACTTACTCTAAAGTGATCAAGTTTTGGAAAAAAGATAAAACAATTAATATAACAAATATAATACCGAATGAGGAATAATGAATTAGTAAAAAATCAAATTGAAAAGGAGACTGTTACGGACCTGCATAAGGCCCATATTCAATATATGGCCCAACAAGGGGCATTCCATGTGGCACAGATATGACGTTACATCACTTGGGCTTGGAGGCACAGAGGCCCACAGATCCAAACCCTAACCCTAAGGTACACTCTATAAATAAGAGTTAAACCCTAAAGGTACACATCTTCTACTCTCTGGCTATTTACTATTCAGCCTACACAGAGCACACACACCACCCCCTTTGGCTAAACGCCTCCAGTATCATCGAACTACGTGGACTTTGATCCCTCTCTACAGGGTACGTAGGCCCTAGGCATCGCTCCTAGGTCAAGTCCTAACCAATATCAACATACTAGTCCATCAGGGCTAGACATCTATGTTCTACACCAGAACAATGGCGCTGTTCGTGGGGATCCGTAAATTTCGATTCCTACGACCAAAGATGGTCAATACCAAAAGCAGCAGTCAGATGCCTTTACACGGGCAGTTCCTGAAAATCCACAGCAACAAAGTCAAAAACGTAGTAGCCTGTGAAGGGATTCACAGAAACAATGGTTTTTAAGCAACGGCTTTGGTTTTGAGCTGCTTTACATGGGTTTTCTTTTAACTCTCCATGTGTCTAAATGACGAGAAGATAGTTGGAAGGATCACCAGGATCTCTCTTTGGGAATTCTTTTAAGAGAGGGTGTGTATCAGGAAGCATATAAACCATACGCTTAGTCCTTAAACGAGCAAATGCTTGGATAATGAGCAACCACAACATTTGAACTCTCCATGTCATTTAGTTCAAAGTAATTGCCACTTTCTTTCAAATGTTCTTTATCAAGCTCTAATATTGAAAACTCCTCAAAGTTACTGTCACCCATGCAAGATTCTTCTAGATCTTGTATTTCACTTTGGGTATTTTCACGGCTAGGTGATGCAGGGAGGTCAATAATAGGTTCACACTGCATTATGGTTCAATTTTTTGCAACATCCAAACATTTAGTAGTAATTGAACTAGGCCTTCCATCAGCAGTGTTTTGAGGTATGGCAAGTAGTGTTAGACTTGCAATTGCGCTTTGAAAATGTTTACATTCTCCTCTCATTGGACAAGCTGGGCAATTGGGTTGACTCCACATGACGAGAAGATAGTATAAAGGATCCTCATCCTCCCTCCTTGGGAACCCAGATTTGAGCAGGATCCTCATCCTCCCACATTGGGAACCCAGATTTGAGCAGGATCCTCATCCTCTCTCCTTGGGAACCCAGATTTGAGCAACGACTTTGTTTTTGAGCTACTTCACATGGTTCATCTTTTAATTCTCCATGTGTCCACATGACGAGAAGATAGTATGAAGGATCCTCATCCTCTCTCCTTGGGAACCCAGATTTGAGCAGGATCCTCATCCTCTCTCCTTGGGAACCCAGATTTGAGCAACGACTTTGCTTTTGAGCTGCTTCACATGGTTCATCTTTTAATTCTCCATGCATCCACATGACGAGAAGATAGTATGAAGAATCATCATCCTCCCTCCTTAGGAACCCAGATTTGAGTAGGATCCTTATCCTCTCTCCTTGGGAACCCAAATTTGAGCGACTTTGCTTTTGAGCTGCTTCACATGGTTCATCTTTTAATTCTCCATGTGTCCACATGACGAGAAGATAGTATGAAGGATCATCATCCTCCCTCCTTGGGAACCTAGATTTGAGCAGGATCCTCATCCTTTCTCCTTGGGAACCTAGATTTGAGCAAAGACTTTGCTTTTGAGCTGCTTCACATAGTTCATCTTTTAATTCTCCATGCATCCACATGATGAGAAGATAGTATGAAGGATCCTCATCCTCCCTCATTGGGAACCCAGATTTGAGCAGGATCCTCATCCTTTCTCCTTGGGAACCCAGATTTTAGCAACGGCTTTGCTTTTGAGCTGCTTCACATGGTTCATCTTTTAAATCTTCATTTGTCCACATGACGAGAAGATAGTATGAAGGATTGTCATCCTCTTTCCTCGAGAATCCAGGATCGTCATCCTCTCTCCTTGGGAACCCAGACTTTTCAATTCTAGCATAAATTTAGATTCTCTATTTGGATCATAAGCAATCACAACATTTGAATTCTCCATGCCATTTAGTTCAAATATTTTCACGACTCGGGGATGCAGGGAGGTCAAAAATAGGAGCACACTACTTTATGTTTTCCTTTTCTATATCTATATCTGCTTTGTGTTTGTCTTTTCTATATTATTTACATTAGAAAGAGTCAGTTGATTACCAAAACCCTCCAAACATATAGCAATAGCATCTGATCTCATTGAACTATTATTTGTTCAATCCCACATATCACATGTGTTTCCTTCGAGCCATTGGTACCTTGCCAAAATTTGAAGGCAGACCCCGGTTACACCGAATTTGGTCAAAATCCCGGCTCCGTGTAAAGTTATGCGAGAAGCAAAAAGAAGGCAGACCCCGATTACACCGAATCTGCTTACAATCCCGGCTCCATGTCGCAGCGGCAATCCCGCCAAGTCTATTTACATGTATGAATCCGAGAAATTATTAAAGTATATCAAACCAGAATCTCGGTGTTCGAGTATCTCAACCCGGAATCTCGGTAAATAAACCCAGAATCTCGGGTCATCACGCAAGCAATCCCGACATTCACAAACAGTCTGCTCCGGGTTAGTAAATCAACACATTCCGACAGCTCAAAGACCTGAACTATCGGTCTGGGGGGCAACAGAATGGATAAACGAATTCAGAGTTACGACACCCATGTGGGACTAATGAATCTCGAGTTACAACACCCATAATGGATTAAACCAGGTTACTCTTAATAACTGCATCAACTTGGATTGTTTCGATATGACAACCGTCATCGTCAATTCTAAATTTTGCATAAATTGCGGGGTAAAAGATCTTATTCGTGGAGGTCAGGTACCTTTTTCTTTTAAATCTTGTTTCTTTATATGTGATTGTTCATTACATATTTCTTCAAGTCTACACATCACGTGTTTCCGACCCCGGTTACACCGAATTTGGTTAAAATCCGGGCTTTAGGTAAAGACGGCTATGGCCACCAAATCTATTTAAATGATCGAATTCAGGGTTACGATACCCAGAATGGATAAACGAATTCAGGGTTACGACACCCATACTAGATAAACAAATTCAGGGTTACGACACCCATACTGGATAAACAAATTCAGGGTTACGACACCCATAATTGTTCATTTCATATTTCCTCAAATTCACATATCACATGTGTTTCCTTCGAGCTATTGGTGCCCTCCCATCATCGGGCGCAAGGGTGCCGTATTAAACTGGATGGAATCCACCTCCAAAAATAGAAGAACGCCGACCCCGGTTACAATGATCCCAGTTAAAACCCGGGCTCCGCGTAAAGTCTTTCGAGAAACGAAAAGGCAGACCCCTGTTACACTTAATACAGTTAAAATCCGGGCTTCGTGTAATGTCTTGCGGGAAACGAAAAGACGGACCCCGGTTACACTTAATACGGTTAAAATTCGGGCTCCGTATAAATTACAGTTAAGTCCATGATTAACTCCGGATTACAAACTGCAAATAAATAAAGAAAATCTCAATCGAGAGCATTGATTCAATCTCCTCAAATTTCTCTAACGACAAAGACATGAACGAAAGAGCGAATACAGGGTCACTGAACCCGGTCGTAATTCAAATACGAACTGAGGAATAAAACTCGACTTTTTAGTCGGAGGGAGTTGTCTCCGTAGAGCTATCGCAGCCCGGACGCCTCCTAACTAACTCCGGGATATGAAGCGGAACTGTCATACCGACCCTGATCAGGTCAAAATGTTTGGACACTTCGGTG
Source organism: Acacia pycnantha (assembly GCA_025563575.1). Taxonomy (NCBI): domain Eukaryota; kingdom Viridiplantae; phylum Streptophyta; class Magnoliopsida; order Fabales; family Fabaceae; genus Acacia; species Acacia pycnantha. Next base: position 520,776 of record JAMWYP010000320.1, on the reverse strand, counting down.
AAAAACCAAACCCAGGCAAGTGACAACTTCTCTTTATCCTAGGATGACCCGGTCAACGAACCTGGAATTATACGAGGCAGTTTGAATACTGACCCCTCACCACTTTACAGTTTCAATACCAGATGCACTTTCACAGATTCTGCATATCACATCTATGACCCTGGCCCGGTCACTCAATAGTACTCCAAAAACAAATGTGAGTTCACTATATCAGTTCATTGTGGTCACGGATGAAACACTACATAAATTTTCGAATTGATCGGGAAGTGAACAAACTTTCATCAATGATCAAGTCGATACAGCTCCAATCAATCAACCCGGAGTACAGATCTAGGGGCAAGTTGCAGTAAACAAATCTGGAAACCTGATCCGTTCCTCTTCGTGACAATTCGGATTAGGGAATTCTGTTACAAAGAAACAAACCGGGGGCAATTCAATCAGAATACAAGTAAATCCGGGGCTCGTCGAAACTCGGACAGAAACTTTATCAAAATCAAACGAGTGGTAGCAACTCGGATACGATATCCGGATTCAACAACAGATCCACCCCGGCAGCCCAGAGACCTGGACTACCAGGCTGGGGGGCAATTACTATACAGTTGTCAATAACCGGGATTAATGCAAACTCGAACAAGCATTCGAAATGAGCAAACTAAGCGATTTGCGCACAATAAGTATTTTTCAAATATTGTGATTTGCTTACATATTATCAAATGCAGGATTATAGACCGGGTAATTATATTGGGAAAAATTGCTACGAAAGCAAGCAAGGGATCTTATTTCTTCCCAAACAACCCGGATGAGCTGGATATATCTCGGCCAAGTCCGTACTTCACAGTCAATCAAACAATTAATCTCGGCAGCTCAGAGGCCTGAACTACCGAGCTTGGGGGAAACTGCACATGTTATATTAGGAGAAATTCTAATGTGAGAAATAAACTTATTTGGGTTTCGAAAGGGCATGCGAGGTCCAATACTAACGGTCAAGGACCCAAGTATAAATGGGCACCAAAATGTCCATCCAGTGCTCTGTTTGTGCAGATTAATTATATAAGAATGGACATAAGGGTACAAAGAAGAGAAAGAAGAATCCAAGAGTTTCTCATAAGCCTAAAATGAGACTCACATCAAACAGGAGAACTCTCAGTGCACCTGTTGCTAGAACTACAAGGTCTAAACATCAAAAGAAGCAATGGATACAAGCAAGATGAGTATGTTCCACCTCAAGAACATACTACCATAGAGTACAACTCAATTATCTTGAGGAGAACTTGAAGAGAAGAAACACAAGACTATTGAAGTCTATATTCTTTAAGAAAGCTTTGCCGACAACCACAAGAAAATATATGAAGAATCAGTGGGTAAGCAAAGCCAATCCTCCAAGTATCTAAGGCAAATGTATACAATGGTAAAATCTCCTACGCTATTATCAATAATACTCCTACGCCATTATCAGTAATAATTATTGAGGTTTTATACTTTGGATATTATGAGTGCGCATTGAAAACTATTTTGAATTTTTTTTCTTATCCCTTGAAAATCCATTTGACAGATTTATTCATAAAGGGATTGCAATATTCAAAAAGTTTAATTCTTTATGCAGGCATGATGATTTGAAAAGAAATTATTTCCTTTGTAAAGTCATGTTAAATTCAATGTGCTAAATTATTCTGAATTAATTATAGTTAAGAGCATGTGAATTTTGGTTCCTACAAGCGAACAATGATTGGATCCAAGTAAGGTTGGATACCAAGAAAGAAAAAGATTTATACAGTTTTGTAGGATCAAAGAAAGGTTCTCAAGAATGCAATATAGAGAAATGATCAAGTCTTGAGAAAGCTAAACAAGTTATGCTTGATGTTGATGGTGAATGTCAAAAAGGGAGACATCTACATCAATCCACCTTAATCAAGCAAGCTTCTACATGGACAAGAGGCATTACGGTGATATCTAATCTTTACCCCATACTGTGATTATATGAAATTCATTTTTGGGTAATGAACACTTGTCCATCATTGCATTCCTTTAGCAATCAATCATTTATGTTTTTCAAAATGTTTTCAGATTACTAAATGGACCATAAGTAAATTTGTGCATAATTTTTTTGAGTTTATGTTTCTGAAATTCACAATTCTAAAATTTGTTTGAATTTTAATTCACTTTGTGTTATAAAGATGCATACAAATGCTTGAAAAATATTCATACTTTGAAACCATTTCAGATAGATTTGAAAAATACTTTGATGCATTCAAATGATGTTTCAAATTGGAAGTTAATTTTGTATACTGAATGTTGGATATGCTTCAAATCTGTTTGGTAGAATTTTCCCTATCAGTCATATATTGATCTTTGGTATTCAATGTGTTTCTTGAACCTCTCATTCTTTATTCTCTAACTAGTTGGACCTCATGTCTAACAAGTTGATCATATATGAGTTTCAAGCTAATCTCTTAAGAATTCAATTTGTGAGTGTTATGCCTACTGCATAAATTCTTATTGGCCAAGTTATTCCAAGCATTATGAATGTCCATTAATACATTGAATCTTAATGCATTAACCACTAGTGGAATAACTTACTAGGATAATATTCTGAAACTCTAGTCATTTGGACTAATGAGTTTGTGCTTCATCATTCATGAATCCTAGTAGTCATTTTGTTACTCAAATACATAAACTTTGTCTTCATCCATCTTTGAGTAACTATATTCAAATTCTTGCTTTGAATGTTCATATACTTTAAAACTCTATTCTAAGAGGCAAGATTTTCTCTTGATTATTAGCAAAGCCAATATGCATTTATATCTCTATTGTGCTAAGAATGTCTTGCTAATGCTTTTACCTTCATGACTTTTGCTCTTGAGAAAATTCTTCTACATGTTAACCTCATTACTTGACATGTTCTCCAAAACTGAAGCATTCTGATATATTCTTTAACATGTTGACTTCCACCATGTTTTAGAGTGAGCATCGATTTTAAACATGTTTTCAAAAATGAATCTTTCATACATTAAAATTTCAATTTCATAATGCATCATCAATGTTTGAAAGAACATTTGAGATTTGAAACTATTTGCATATTTCATTATCATTCTTGAAAAATCTGATCTCATTCATGAACTGTGAGTTGATAAATGCTTATCCTTAGGGATAAGATTTTATATGTTCTTTGATCAAACTTACATACATTTTATCAATGACATCTTCTCTACTTAAAGCGTAATTCCAAATTGTCATTGAAAAATAACATTATGGGTATCATTTAGTTGTTACCCTTTATGATTCATTGTTTTGAATTTATTTGATTGGAATTTGATCTCTGATTTCTCTTCTCTTTGCTCAAATATCATATGGTTAAATTATATAAGAGCATAAGAGTTGTCATGTCTAATCTTGTGTGGACCCAAGAAACATCGGGTACCAAAAGGCATATATTTGTCTTGCAGGATCCTCTGTTATTGCATTGGGAAACAAGGATAAATAGAGGAAGATAAGCTTGTAAGATCCTCCCGTGTGAACTACAAGTGATGACTATAGAGTCATGACATCACATGAGTAACCACTCGAGTAATCATCTAATGGAGTAATTCTCAGAGGAAAACTCATCCTTATGTATCTAATCTGGGAGAGCTTCAATATTGGTCACATCATCAGATAATGGCTAGCCAGTGATGCATCTATGGATTACAGATGATTATGACTCAAGTAATTACGATATTACTTGAGTGAGGTATTGTAATATGCATATATCATAATCATGCTAGGCTAACTTGATTCACTCCATCTTATTTTATGAAATTTAGCCTGAGCAAACTCATTTTTAAAATGATCCTTATGCTTTAAACATATTTATCATCATAAAAGTATAAGTGATTTCTTAAATACCAATTTCAAGCCCACCCATATGAACTTGAAAGTTCTTAATTCTGTGATACCATGTTGTATCCTTTGGAGCAAGGATAATTCTAAACCTCATAACATTTTGGTGTCACATTATTATTTGGTATCATTAAAGGGAGTTTCATATTTTTAGTCATGTATTCATTAAGGGGGAGCTTCACATTCACATGTGTTTTATATCTTAAAAGCTCATCTCCTTTATTTGAAGAAAACCCTTTTAAGTTTGCTCATCTCCATTCACTATGTTTTATTAGTTTTGATGATGAGTTAATCTTATATTTGAGAATATATTATATTTTTCTTTCATTATCTTATTTGAAAATATCATATAGAAAGGGATACTTTGATATCTGGTTGCACTGACAAATCTCTTTTGCAAAGAAAAAATTTCAATTTGTAGCTGGAGATCTCATTCTGTACGCTGATATTCCTTGATGCACTACAAAGAGAAACTATCAAATTGAGAAATAATGCTTTCACGCTCCATCATTGAAGTTGAGATATGCTTTACAGAAGAGCTCCATGAAGAAATTGAAAAAGATGGGAGCTGAGTACTGTCATAATCATTCAATGATCTCATCCAATGAAGCAAGCCAACGGACATCATCGATCATTCATCAATTTCCTGAGCCTACATGAGCATTTCTAATCTCTATCTTTTTATATTCAGTAAAAAAATTTGCACATGTTTGGTATCTATATGATTTGATTATGAACGATTTGTTTAAAAAAATAATAATAATCTTATCTCCAAATTCTCTCAAATTTGTTTTCATAAAAACATTCCAAATTGCATCCCATTTAATATCAAAAGGCTTTCAAAAAATGGGGAGAGAAAATTGTTTTCTTGACATATGGTTAAGGAGAGACAAGTCATTTCTAACTTGTTTTCATATTTGCCTCTTCACATGTATTCCTTCTTTAATTCAATCTTTTTGCTAATGACAAATAAGGGGGAGAGAATGGGAAGAAAAATATGTTGGGCCTAATATATTTTTCTTATTCATACATATTTTTCTTAGAGTATTTGCCATCATCAAAAAGGGGGAGAATGTTAGATATGATTAGTTTTGATGATGTTTTATATAGATGTCATTATTAAGAGCAAAAAGCTTGCATGATATATTTATCTCCTACATTGACTAACTACTATATTTAATGTAGATTAGTCCAAGTTGAATAATAGCTCAAGAAGGAGATAAGAGATTTTAGAAAGAAGAAACTAGAGAGAATGTCAAGTTCAAGAAGAAGAAGAGATATTGAAGAATTAAATTATGGAGAATGATCAAGAGAAGAAGAAAGAAAGAAGAACTTGTTAAATGGAATGATAAAATCATTATACAAGTTTTTAGATTGATTCTAGAAGTCTCTACGATCAAATGGAAGTTGGAATGGCTCAAATCGGGGTTAAAATAAGCTACAATTGCATTCCTGAAGTCATGCCCGAGCACACCATAAGTTATGATCGAGCAAGGTACACTTCCAGCCTCTATTTTCACAAAATTCTGCTCTTGCTCGAGCAGGACAAAAGGCATGCTCGAGCACGAGCACCATGCTCGAGCAGAGGAAATTCCATGCTCGAGCAAGAATGGTTTTTTATCTACTCTGTTCAGCTCTGTTTCAGGCGACCTCTGGTATTTCAACGATATCTCTCAAACCAGAAGTCCGATTGGGGTGAAACAAATTTTGTTGGAAACTACACTTCTAATGCGTCATTTTGACATAAGATTAAAGTCTAAAGGAGGTCATATGAGAGAGATATGAATTTTAGAAGATGACAGTGAAATCAACGTCACACAGCAGACCAAGCTTCGGTAATTTGAGTGTATCTCACAAATTACAAATCCAATTGAGATGAAATCTGTGGCATATGAAAGTAGACTCAAAGGGCTTTTTGATCAAAAGTTGAACCAACCAAAACTAAGTTCATGATGAGGACATAGGAGGCGGCATGACCAAGGCAACAAACTTAGAGGAATAAGCCTCAAGGGATATGCATGAAGGCTTCATGCATATTGGGATTTGTTTTATTCTTCTTACTTTTAGTTTTATTCTTCTTACTTTTAGTTATATTTTTGTAATAAGGCTTATTGGGCTTGCTTATTGGGCTTTGTGTGTAAGCATAATTAGGTTAAACTCAATATGGATGTTGTCCACTATATAAGGGAACACCATAGCCTCTATGAGGGACGACAGAATTAAGAGTTAACCTTTTTGGTGAGAGACTAGCTTCTCTAGGGTTCTTTTGAGAATCTTTGAACTTATCAAGGGCATCGATCCTTGTGGCGTTCTTGGGCTTATCAGTTCTTTGGAATTGTGGCGCCTTCCTATAATCCATAAACTTCAGTTTTCGTTGTATATTTCTCGTTTTCGTATCTCCGGATTTCGTTGTCCTTTTTCGGTGTTTCTTGAGCCAAAGTCGCGTTTCGGAAAGCCATCTTTCTCCTCGTTTTGGAATCGCTAAAATCCGAGGTCTGTAGCATGAGATACATTCTGTTCTTATCCGAACATGTTGGAGGCCGAATTTTCGGTGCGAAATTCCATTCCTAGTTGATCCAATCCTCCCTTTCTTTCGGGAATCATATCATGTGGTATCAGAGCTCTCGGTTCTAGGATTGGAATTGGGTTTTCTTGGGTAATTTGTTCTTTCAATCTTCTTGTTTTTGTTTCTTTCAATTTCTTGTTCAGTTCACATATTTCTGCACTTGGTTCTTGGTGTTCATCCCTTGTTCATCATTGTTCTTGAATTTTAATCCTTTCAATTCATGTTTCTTGAGTAGTATGTTGTTAGTGTGTTAAGTAATAGCTCAATTTGTGGGGAATTCTATCTAATTTAGTTCTGAATTAGTACAATTTCAAAGTTTGATTCCAAAATCACAAATTCCTTTTGTTGAAGAATCAGGTGTTAAAAAAAAAGAGAGAAGGAAAAAAAAAAATAAAAAAATACAGCACCTTGCTATTCAATTACACACACTACTACTTGTGAATCAAGTCCAAAGTGTCTTCCTTGAATACTTCCGCCAAATTGTTTTGGTTTTCTTTGTCTTGTCTTCTTTGGCATCTTTTCCAATTTCTATTGTGAGTCACCGCCAATTCTTGAGTTTGGGATTGTACTCTTGAGTGTTCTTGGAGATTCTGTTAAGAACTTAAAGAGAGCTATTGAGTGGTAAAAGGCAAGAGAGCACACTACACAAAAGCCTTATAGAGAGAAACAAACACGAGTGATACATTTTTAAGAGTGTAAACACGTGAGCGAGTGGTGAGGTCCTATTACTTTTATTCTTGTTCTTTTCCCTGAATTATGGCAGGAGCAGGTGGTGAAGATATTCCTCCTCCTATAGGAGATAATAGATTGCTAATTGAAGCCATTACAACTCAAATGCAAAGGATGATGAGAGAACACACAGAGGAGTTATATGAGAGAATTGAGAGAATAGAAAATCAAGGGAATGAAAGAAGGAGAAGAAGAGGTAATGAGAATGATGTTAGAGAGGATAGAATTAAGTGAGTGAAGCTTAATATACCATCTTTTAAAGGGAAAAGTGATCCGGAGGCCTATTTAGAGTGGGAAATGAAGATTGAGCACTTATTTGCATGTCACAATTATATCGAAGAGAAGAAAATGAAGGTGGCAGCCATGGAGTTTAGTGATTATGCTCTCATTTGGTGTCCCAATTGCAAAGGGAGAGGGTGAGATATGAAGAACCATTGGTGGATAGTTGGGTGGAGATGAAAAGGCTAATGAGAAGAAGATTTGTTCCTTCCCATTATCATCGAGACCTTCACTATAAACTTCAAAGGCTCACACAAGGTAACAATAATGTAGATGAGTATTATAAAGAGATGGAGGTGTCCTTGATTAGAGCAAATATTAGTGAAGAACGGGAGGCTACTATGGCACGTTTCTTGCATGGGCTGAATAGTGATATAAGGGATGTTGTGGAGTTGCAAAATTATGTGGAGTTGGAGGATTTAGTGCAGCAAGCTAGTAAGGTAGAACAACAACTCAAGAGAAAGGGTGTCATGAGGAAAAACTCTTCAAATTTTAATTCTTCAAGCTGGAAGGATAAAAATAAGAAGGAGGGAGGTACTTCATCAAGCAATCCCACTACTACACCTCAAAGGAGTCAAACTAAATCCAATGAGATCCCTAAAAAGACAAGGAGTAGTGAAATAAAATGCTTCAAGTGTTTGGGGAGAGGTCACATAGCTTCAGAATGTCCAACTAAGAAGACTATGTTACTTAAAGAGGATGGAGAGCTTACTAGTGATTCTTCTTCGATTCTGCCTCACATGATGATGAAGATGAAGAAATAATTCCAGAAGGAGATTTGTTTATGGTAAGAAGGATGTTGGGTAGCCAAGCAAAAGACATGGATGATAGTCAAAGAGAGAACATCTTTCATACTAGATGCCTTATCCAAGGTAAGGTATGTTCTTTAATTATTGATGGAGGAGTTGTACCAATGTTGCAAGTGCTAGAGTGGTGTCTAAATTGGGCATGGAAACCAAACCTCACCCGCTGCCATACAAACTTCAATGGCTTAGTGAGGATGGTGAAGTGACCATAAGCAAACAAGTGGAGGTGAACTTCTCCGTAGGGAAGTATGATGATACAGTTTTATGTGATATGGTACCAATGGAGGCTTGTCATTTGCTTCTTGGGAGACCTTGGCAACATGATAAGAAAGTTATGCATGATGGTTGCACCAACAAGTTCTCTTTTGTACATAAAGGACGCAAGACTATTCTTACACCTTTGACACCAAGAGAAGTTAGTGAGGATAATTTTAAAATGAGAGAAAAAGAAAGCAAGAGAGAAAAGAGAGTGGAAGAGAGCAAGAAAAAAAAGGAGAAAAAGAGAGAAAAGCACCAAACTTGTTTATAAAAGAAAAAGAGGTGAAAAAGGCAATGCATTTGAAAAAGCCAATGTTTTTGCTTTTGAGTAATGAGAATAATTTTACATATGCATGATGTCCTACTAACTCTTTCAAATGAGGTTTCTAATATGTTGCAGGAATTTACAGATGTTTTTCCTAAAGAGGTACCTCACGGACTACCACCTATAAGAGGCATAGAACATCAAATTGATATCATTCCAGGAGCTTCATTGCATAACAGGCCAGCCTATAGAAGTAACCACCAAGATATCAAGGAGATTCAAAGAACAGTTGGAGACTTGATGCAAAAAGGCAACTCTGTTTTTCAGCATAAAGATGGTAAGAGTAAGGCTGAATATGTGCGGAAACTACATGAGAAGGTAAAGGCAAACATTGAAAAAAACGTAGAGAGTTACGTCAAGCAAGCGAACAAAGGAAGGAAAAGGGTAGTGTTTGAGCCAGGAGGAGAGGATTAAAATTTGAGGAAAGATTCTTCTGAAGAAGGAGGGAATGATGAGGACATAGGAGGCGGCATGACCAAGGCAACAAACTTAGAGGAATAAGCCTCAAGGGATATGCATGAAGGCTTCATGCATATTGGGCTTTGTTTTATTATTCTTACTTTTAGTTTTATTCTTCTTACTTTTAGTTATATTTTTGTAATAAGGCTTATTGGGCTCGCTTATTGGGCTTTGTGTGTAAGCATAATTAGGTTAAACTCACTATGGATGTTGTCCACTATATAAGGGAACACCATAGCCTCTTTGAGGGATGGCAGAATTAAGAGTTAACCTTTTTGGTGAGAGACTAGCTTCTCTAGGGTTCTTTTGAGAATCTTTGAACTTATCAAGGGCAACAATCCTTGTGGCGTTCTTCGGCTTATCAATTCTTTGGAATTGTGGCACCTACCTATAATCCAGTTTTCGTTCTATATTTCTTTGTTTCGTATCTCAATATTCCTGTGTCCGTTTTCGGTGTTTCTTCAGTCAAAGTCGTGTTTCGGAAAGCCATCTTTCTCCTCGTTTTGGAATCGATAAAATCCGAGGTCTGTAGCGTGAGATACATTCTGTTCTTTCAGGACACGTTTGGAGGCTGAATTTTCGGTGCGAATTTCCATTCCTAGTTGATCCAATCGTCCCTTTCCTCCGAGAATCATATCAGTTCAAACCAGGGAGATATGGTCCTTGAAAGTGAACGGTCAGTTCAGAATGTTGCAAAAACGTTGGTCAAGAACAACCTCCAATCATCTGATGATAATGGACGAAATACAATAAGTTTGGAGCTGAAGGAAAGAAGACTTGAATATCTTTATAAGCATGGGTGGTTTGCCAAAATTGAAGTGCAAATTGGACAGGCATGCTCGAGCAAAGCATTTGACATGCCCGAGCATCATCAAACCAAAAGCAAGGATTTGCGAATTGAAGAGTCATGCCCGAGCAGAGTAAAAGGCATGCTCGAGCATGGGCTCGAGCACCATGCTCGAGCAGAGGTAAAAACATGCTCGAGCAGCATCGCCAAAATGATATTCTCGCCTCTGTGCAAGGTTTGCCCGAGCATTCCCTTATATCTTGCTTGAGCAACAACGATCTGAATCGTTTTTCTTGAGACTCCAAAGAAGGTTGCCCGAGCATACATAATAGCTTGCCCGAGCATCAGCGAGGAATTCTGTTTTTCTGAAAGGCTTGTCCGAGCAACGAAAAACACCATGCTCGAGAATCAAACGTTACGAACAAAATCTCATACGCTATCTCTGATTTTGATTCTCTTCTAATAAATATTGAAGCACCATTATTACTGATTATATTCAAACTCGTTAATTTCTATTTCTAATCATTCTACTTAAGTGGGTTTCAGGTATCAACCATTGATTGACGAAAGACAGAAAATCAGAGCATTTATTCTCACGCGTCAAACAGAGAAATAGTCAAGAAAGATGAAGTCCCTAATTTGGAAGTATTCGATATGGCCTTTACTCAGAGCGATTCCCTGCACAAAATAAATGGAAGACACTAAATGATGCAACGGTCTTGAACCTTCAATGCAAAGCAAACGTTGGAAATCAAAGAGGTCGTGTGACTCAACGGCTATCTTCGCAATCTCCCATCAGCTCGAATCAGAAACATTATAAAAGCCCATCTGATTCAATTCAAAAGATATCCAAGAATACAAGATATACATTTCTGTATTATTGTGATCAACTACTTCAATAATCTTTAGTATCTTTGGATACCCATAGTACTTCAGTATTCATATTTTATTCGCTCGTGAGGAGTTGTTAAACACCTTCATTATTTCAGTTGTTCAAACTTAAGGTTGTGGAACCTTAAGTAAGGGTGTACGATTACAACTTGTAAGGGGGAGTGAGTCCGAGTGTGAAAGGATCATCCTAAGTTACAGAGTGGGTAATTGTACTTGTGTTTGAAGAGTTAGTGAAAATCTCAAGGTGTTCTTGGGGACTGGACGTAGGTCAAAGTATTAGACCGAACTAGTATAAATCTCTTCGTGTCCATTTCTCTTCCCTTACTCTGGATATTTATTTTCAAGTGTATCTTGCGAAAAGTTTGTTAAGATCACCTATTCACCCCCTCTAGGTGATATTTCACCGTCAGTCACGGATGAAACACTACATAAATTTTCGAATTGATCGGGAAGTGAACAAACTTTCATTAATGATCAAGTCGATACAGCTCCAATCAATCAACCCGGAGTACAGATCTAGGGGCAAGTTGCAGTAAACAAATCTGGAAACCTGATCCGTTCCTCTTCAGGACAATTTGGATTAGGGGAATTCGGTGTTACAGCAAACAAACCCGGAGACCCGGATGATTGATGTAGAAGAGATCCTAACGATCATAAAAAGAAACAAACGAAGTTTCAAAGCAAATTAACCCGGACTACATGTCTGGGGGCAATTCAATCAGAATACAAGTAAATCCGGGGCTCGTCGAAACTCGGACAGAAACTTTATCAAAATCAAACGAGTGGTAGCAACTCGGATACGATATCCGGATTCAACAACAGATCCACCCCGGCAGCCCAGAGACCTGGACTACCAGGCTGGGGGCAATTACTATACAGTTGTCAATAACCAGGATTAATGCAAACTCGAACAAGCATTCGAAATGAGCAAACTAAGCGATTTGCGCACAATAAGTATTTTTCAAATATTTTGATTTTCTTACATATTATCAAATGCAGGATTATAGACTGGGTAATTATATTGGGAAAAATTGCTACGAAAGCAAGCAAGGGATCTTATTTCTTCCCAAACAACCCGGATGAGCTGGATATATCTCGGCCAAGTCCGTACTTCACAGTCAATCAAACAATTCATCTCGGCAGCTCAGAGACCTGAACTACTGAGCTTGGAGGCAACTGTTATGGACCTGCATAAGGCCTATATTCAATATATGGCCCAACAAGGGGCAATCCATGTGGCACAGATATGACGTCACATCACTTGGGCTTGGAGGCACAGAGGCCCACAGGTCCAAACCCTAACCCTAAGGTACACTCTATAAATAAGAGTTAAACCCTAAAGGTACACATCTTCTACTCTCTGGTTATTTACTATTCAGCCTACACAGAGCAAACACACCACCCTCTTTGGCTAAACGCCTCCAGTATCATCGAACTACGTGGACTTTGATCCCTCTCTACAGGGTACGTAGGCCCTAGGTATCGCTCCTAGGTCAAGTCCTAACCAATATCAACATATTAGTCCATCAGGGCTAGACATCTGTGTTCTACACTGGAACAGAGACATTAAAAAAGTAGAAGACGAATTTAACTAATTAACTGGAAGGAATTATTTGGATTAATCAAAGTCAAAGTCAAATTTAAATATAAACAAATAAACTAGCAAATTTAACTCAAACAGTACAAAAAATAGTAACAAATAATTTAATTAAAATATGACAGAAAAATAGTAACTCAAAGCAAATATGACAACAAAATAGCAAATCTAAATCGAATAATTTAAACAGACATAGTAGAGAAGAATCTATAAAAAACAGAGAGTCATGTATACATATGATATATAATAAATATTACAATAAATAAATAATAATTAATGGGAAAAATTTAACTAATTAAATATTAACGTAACAAATAATAGGTCAAATAATAAACAACTAAACAAGGAGTCATGCATAAAATAGTACAATAAATAAATAACAATTAAAGGGGAAAAATTTAACCAATTATGTATTAACCTAACAAACCATAAGTTAAAAAATAAACAACTTACTCTAAAGCGATCAAGTTATGGAAAAAAGATAAAACACTTAATATAACAAATATAATATCGAGGAATAGTGAATTAGTAAAAATCAAATAGAAAGGGAGACATTAAAAAAGTAGAAGACGAATTTAACTAATTAACTCGAAGGAATTATTTGGATTCATCAAAGACAAATTTAAATATAAACAAACAAATTAGCACATGTCACTCAAACAGTACAAAAAAAAAAAAGTAACAAATAATTTAAGTAAAATATGACAGAAAAATAGTAACTCAAAGAAAACATGACAATCAAATAGCAAATCTAAATCAAATAAATTAAATAGATACGCATGAGAAGAAATTGACAAAAAAAAACAAAATATAATTCCAAATGAGAAATAGTGAATTAGTAAAAATCAAATAGAAACAAATACATAAAAAAAATAGAAGATAAATTCAACTAATGAAATAGTATAAATTATTTGGAATAAAAAAAATGCAATATAGGAATAGTGAATTAGCAAAAATGAAATATAAACAAATACATAAAAAAATAGAAGACAACTTCAACTAATTAAATAGTATAAATTATTTGGAATAATCAAACACAAATTTAAATATAAAGAAAGTAGCACATTTAACTTAAATAGTACAAACAAGACAAAAAATCGACAGGAATAAGTTAAGTAAAATATGACAGAAAAATAGTAACTCAGACAACAAAATAGAAAATCTAAATCAAATAATTTAAATACGAGAAGAATCTATAAAAAAAAAAACCAGAGAGTCATGTATACATATGATAAATGTTTTGGTGTAGAACACAGATCTCTAGCCCTAAGGGGCTAGTTTGTTGATATTGGTTAGGACTTGACCTAGGAGCGATTCCTAGGGCCTACGTACCTTGAAAAGGGATCAAAGTCCACGTAGTTCGAGGATTAGTGGAGGCGTTTAGCCAAAGGGGGGGTGTGTGCTCTGTGTGCAGTATATGTAACTGAGAGAGTGCTTAGAAGAAGATGTGTACCTTGAGGGTTTAACTCGTATTTATAGAGTGTACCTTAGGGTTAGGGATCTTGATCCCGTGCGATGTGTATCCGAAGATCTAGGCAATCGCCCCCTTGAATAGGTCCTTCGGTTTGGATCTGTGGGTCGGTTGAGATCCTTGCACGGACTGCCCCCTGATGGGCCGGTTATCTAATGGGCCTAGATTTAGGTCCATAACAGTTGCCCCCAAGCTCGGTAGTTCAGGTCTCTGAGCTGCCGAGATTAATTATTTGCTTGGCGGTGAAATACGGACTTGGCCGAGATGTATCCAGCTCATCCGGGTTGTTTGGGAAGAAATAAGATCCCTTGCTGGTGTGTGCAAATCGCTTAGTTTGCTAATTTCGAATGCTTGTTCGAGTCTGCATTAATTCCGGTCATTGATAACTGTATAGTAATTGCCCCCCAGCCTGGTAGTCCAGGTCTCTGGGCTGCCGGGTGGATCTGTTGTTGAATCCAGATATCGTATCCGAGTTGCTACCACTCATTTGATTTTGATAAAGTTTTTGTCCGAGTTTCGACGAGCCCCGGATTTACTTGTATTCTGATTGAATTGCCCCCAGACATGTAGTCCGGGTTAATTTGCTTTAAAACTTCGTTGACTTGATCATCAATGAAAGTTTGTTCACTTCCTGATCAATTCGAATATTTATGTAGTGTTTCATCTGTGTCCATGATGAACTGATATAGTGAACTCACATTTGTTTTTGGAGTACTATTGAGTGACCGTACCGGGCCAGGGTCATAGATGTGATATGTGCAGAATCTGCGAAAGCACGTTTGATATTGAAACCGTAAAGTGGTGAGGGGTCAGTACTTAAACTGCCTCGTATAATTCTGGGTTCGTTGACCGGGTCAATCCTAGGATAAAGGGAAGCAGTCACTTATCCGGGTTCGGTTTTTCACCGAAACGTCCAAATATTTTGACCTGATCAAGGTCCGTATGACAGTTCCGCTTGATATCCCGAAGTAAGTTAGGAAGCGTCCGGGCTGCGATAGCTCTACGGAGACAACTCCCTCCGACTGAAAAGCCAGGTTTTATTGTTCAGTTCGTATTTGAATTACGACCGGGTTCAGTGACCCTGTATTCGCTCTTTCGTTCACGTCTTTGTCGTTAGAGCAATTTGAGGAGATTGAATCAATGCTCTCGACTGAGAGTTTCTTTACACGGAGCTGGGATTTTAACCGTATTAAGTGTAACCAAGGCCCGCCTTCTTTTCGTTTGCCGCAAAACTTTAGACGAAGCCCGGATTTTAACCGTATTAAGTGTAACTGGGGTCCGCCTTCTTTTTGCTTCCCGTGAAACTTTACGCCGAGCCCCGATTTTAACCGTATTAAGTGTAACCGGGGTCCACGTTCTTCTATTTTGGCAAGGCAACAAGGCTCAAAGGAAACACATGTGATATGTGGAATTGAAGAAATATGCAATGAACAATTACATATAAAGAAACAAGATTTAAAAGAAAAAGGTACCTGACCTCCACGAATAAGATCTTTTACCCCGCAATTTATGCTAAATTTAGAATTGACGATGACGGTTGTCATATCGAAACAATCCACGTTGATGCAGTTATTAAGAGTAACCGGGTTTAATCCGTTCTGGGTGTCATAACCCGAGATTCATTAGTCCACCATGGGTGTCGTAACCCCGAATTCATTTATCCAGTATGGGTGTCGTAACCCTGGATTCGTTTATCCATTATGGGTGTCGTAACCCTGGATTCGTTTATCCATTCTGTTGCCCCCTAGACCGGTTGTTCAGGTCTTTGAGCTGTCGGGATGTGTTGATTTACTAACCCGGAGCAGACTGTTCGTGATTGTTGGGATTCCTTGCATGTTGACCCGAGATTTCGGGTTCATATACCCTAACACCGAGATTCCGAGTTTATGATTTCTGAAAATGGGTTTGTTTACCCAGAATTCAATCATTTAAATAGACTTGGTGGCCGTAGCCATCTTTACACGGATTCAGGATTTTAACCAAATTCGGTGTAACCGGGGTCCGCCTTCAAAACTTTTCACGGAGCCAGAATTTTAACCAGATTTGGTGAACCGGGGTCCGCCTTCAAATTTACACGGAACCAGGATTTTAACCAGATTCGATGTAACCGGGTTCCGCCTTCAAAACTTTTCACGGAGCCGGGATTTTAACCAGATTTGGTGTAACCGGGGTCCGTCTTCAAAACTTTACACGGAGCCGAGATTTTAACCAGATTTGGTGTAACCGGGGTCCGCTAGCAGGATTAATGCTTTGTTGGGCATAACCTGATTCAAAGTTTAACCACTTATTTGACAAAGCAGGGTCTTCCTCATGAGTTTCTTCAGTAGTCGGGAAACCACTAGGTATACTGAAAAGGCAAATCATACTCCAGCCGGGATTGCAACCGAATAGGGAAAACAAAGATTGTAGGAGGGAATATAAATTGTAGGAGAAGTAGAAAGCCTAGCCTCGGCTTTTAATCATCTCAGCCTCGGCTGTCATTCATTTGCTCGTTTGCCTGCCTCAAAACAATTTTGATTGAAGAAATAATAGTTCAATGAGATTAGATGCTATTGCTATATGTTTGGAGGGTTTTGGTAATCCACTGACTCTTTCTAATGTAAATAATATAGAAAAGACAAACACAAAGCAGATATAGATATAGCAAAGGCAAACATAAAATAGTGTGCTCCTATTTTTGACCTCCCTGCATCCCCAAGTCGTGAAAATATTTGAACTAAATGGCTTGGAGAATTCAAATGTTGTGATTGCTTATGATCCAAATAGGGCATCTAAATTTATGCTAGAATTGAAAAGTCTGGGTTCCCAAGGAGAAAGGATGACGATCCTGGATTCTCGAGGAGTATCCTCTCGTCATGTGGACAAATGAAGATTTAAAAGATGAACCATGTGAAGTAGCTCAAAAGCAAAGCCGTTGCTCAAATCTGGGTTCCTAAGGAGAAAGGATAAGGATCCTGCTCAAATCTGGGTTCCCAAGGAGGGAGGATGAGGATCCTTCATACTATCTTCTCGTCATGTGGACACATGGAGAATTAAAAGATGAACCATGTGAAGCAGCTCAAAAGCAAAGTCGTTACTCAAATCTGGGTTCCTATGGAGAGAGGATGAGGATCCTGCTCAAATCTGGATTCCCAAGGAGGGAGGATGAGGATTCTTCATACTATCTTCTCGTCATGTGGATACATGGAGAATTAAAAGATAAACCATGTGAAGCAGCTCAAAAGCAAAGTCGTTGCTCAAATCTGGGTTCCCAATGAGGGAGGATGACGATCCTGGATTCTCGAGGAGAGAGGATGACAATCCTTCATACTATCTTCTCGTCATGTGGACACATGGAGAGTTAAAAGAAGAACCATGTGAAGTAGCTCAAAAGCAAAGTCATTGCTCAAATATGGGTTCCCAAGGAGAGAGGATGAGGATCCTTCATACTATCTTCTTGTCATGTGGGAATTGCTCAATTGCCCAGCTTGTCCAATGAGAGGAGAATGTAAACATTTTCAAAGCGCGGTTGCAAGTCTAACACTACTTGTCGTACCTCAAAATGACATGGAGAGTTCAAATGTTGTGGTTGCTCATAATCCAAGCATGGCCTCTAAATTTATGCCAGAGGTAAAAAGTGTTGCTCGTTTAAGGACTAAGCGTATGGTTTATACGCTTCCTGATACACACCCTCTCTTAAAAGAATTCCCAAAGAGAGATCCTGGTTATCCTTCCAACTATCTTCTCATCATTTAGACACATGGAGAGTTAAAAGAAAACCCATGTAAAGCAGCTCAAAACCAAAGTCGTTGCTTAAAAACCATTGTTTCTCTGAATCCCTTCACAGGCTACTACGGTTTTTGACTTTGTTGCTGTGGATTTTCAGGAACTGCCCGTGTAAAGGCATCTGACTGCTGCTTCTGGTATTGACCATCGTTGGTCACGGGAATCGAAATCTATAGATCCCCACAGACGGCGCCACTGTTCTTGTGTAGAACACAGATCTCTAGCCCTAAGGGGCTAGTATGTTGATATTGGTTATGATATGATTCCCGAAAGAAAAGGATTATTGGATCAACTAGGAATGGAATTTCGCACCGAAAATTTCAGGCTCCAGCACGTCCTGAAAGAACAGCACGTATCTCACGCTACAGACCTCGGACTTGAGCGATTCCAAAACGAGGCGAAAGATGGCTTTCTGAAATGCGATTTTGGCTAAAGAAACACCGAAAACCGATAAGGGAATTTCAGATACGAAACGAAGAAATATCGAACGAAAACTGAAGTTTATGGATTATAGGTAGGCGCCACAATTCCGAAGAACTGATAAGCCCAAGAACGCCACAAGGATTGATGCCCTTGATAAGTTCAGAGATTCTCAAAAGAACCCTAGAGAAGCTAGTTTCTCACCAAAAAGGTTAATTCTGAATTCAGCCGTCCCCTCAAAATGACTATGGTGTTCCCTTATATAACATCCATATTGAGTTTAACCTAAAATATGCTTACACACAAATGAAAATAAGAGAGCCCAATAAGCCAGCCCAATAAGCCTTTTACAAAAGTTTAACTAAATGTAAGAAAAATAAAACTAAGTGCAGAATTTGGGCCAAGTAAAATGAAGCCTTCATGCATATCCATTGAGGCCTATTCTTCAAGGTCTTCAATCTGAATTAAGTGTATCATTTTGGTCTCTTCTTCCTTTAGACTTGGGCTTGTCTCAAGTAAAGTGGTCACCAAGAGATTTAGAGCCTCTTTAGCCTTTTTAGCTTTTGCTCTTGTCAAAACAATGAAGCTTGGTCTGCTGTGTGGCGTGAATTTCACTGTCAAATTCATAAATTCATAGCTCCTTCATCTTAACTCCTTTTGTCTTGAATTTTATATCAAAATGACGCATTGGGAGTCTAGTTTCATATTCCGCTGGTTTCACCTTAATCTGATCTCTGGTTTGGGAGATATCATTGAATTAGCAGACGTCGCCCAAGTGAAATGTGAAATAGAGTTGAACAGAGTTGTTGAAGAGAGCTGGAAACTCGAGTTTTGAAATGGAAACTCAAGTTTTCCTTGTCCAGAGACGCCAGAGATGCTGAAGACATTGCAAACTCGAGTCAGTTAATGATTAACTCGAGTTTTGAGTTCCAAACTCGAGTTTCCTCATCCTGGAACTGATTTTTGCTGGTTTTAACTCCAAATTGATCCATTCCAACTTTCATATGATCTTGGAGACTTCTAGCATCAATATATGAACTTGAATAATGATTTTCTCAATCCATTAAGCAAGTTCTTCCTTTTTTCTTCTCTTCTCTTCATCATTCTCCATAATTCAATTCTTTCTTACTTCGCTTCTCTTCTTCTCTTGATCATGTTCCACAATTCAATTCTTTCTTCTCTTCTTCTTGAACTTGAACTCATCATTCTCAACAAGTTCTACCTTCTTCAATATCTCCTCTTTCTTGAGCTTGACATTCTTTCCAATTTCTTCTTTCTAAAATCTCTTATCTCCTTCTTGAGCTATTATTCAACTTGGACTAATCTACATTAAATATAGTAGTTAGTCAATGTAGGAGATCAATATATATCATACAAACTTTTTGCTCTTAATAATGGCATCTATATAAGACATCATCAAAACTAATCAAAACCAACATTCTCCCCCTTTTTGATGATGGCAAATACTTTAAGAAAAATATGTATGGATATGAAAAGCTAATAAACCCAGCATATTTTTCTTGCCATTCTCTCCCCCTTATTTGTCATTAGCAAAAAGTTGAAGTAAAGAAGAGATGCTTGTAGAGGCAAATATGAAACCAAAATTAGACAGAATCAAAGAACTGATTTTCTCTCCCCGATCTGAAATTGTTTTCATGCTTAATATGATGCAAGTTGGAATGTTTTTATGAAAACAAATTTGAGAGAATTTGGAGAGGTTTTCAAAACATTTTTCACAATTAAAACATATAAATACCAAACATGTGCAAAATTTACTGAATATAAAAGATAAAGTTTAGAAATGCTCATGTAGGTTCTGCAAATTGATGAATGATCAATGAAGTCCATTTGCTAACTTTGGATCCGTTATCTGCTCTGACAAGCCTTTGAGATGTGGGATGAGACTAATTTACTGGCTTCTTGAGTTGTATCTTTTTCTTCACAGAGCTCTTCCACAGAGCATAACTCAACTGACTCCAAGAGATCTTCTTCTACTTTGTAAAGCATATGTCAGCGGCAATGATGAAAACATGGAAGCATTATTCTTCAATTTGATAATTTCTCATTGTAGCATGTTGAGGAATGTCCTAGCACATAACAGAATCTCCTGCTACAAATTGAACACTTTCTTTGCCAAAGAGATTTGTTAGTGCAACCAGATATCAAAGTATTCATTTCTAAATGATATTTTCAAATGAAGATAATGAAAGGATAATATAAGATAATTTCAAATATGAAATTAACTCATCATCAAAACTAATAGAAGATAGTGAATATAGATGAGTATGCTTAGACGGGTTTTCTTCAAATAAAGGAGATGAGCTTTTGAAATATAAAACACATATGAATGTAAAGCTCCCCCTTAATGAATGCATGACTAAAATTTGAAGCTCCCTTTAATGATACCAAATAATAATGTGACACCAAATGTTATGAAATAGACATAACATGGCATCTCAGAATTAAGAACTTTCAAGTTCACATGGGTGGACTTGAAATTGGTATAAAGAAATTACTTATGATTTTTATGATGATAAAAGGGTTTAAAGCATAAGGATCATTTTAAAAATGAATTTGCTCAGGCTAAATTTCATGAGATAAAATTGAATGAATGAAATCAATTTAGCCTCACATGATTATGAAATATGCATATTACAATACCTCACTCAAGTAATATTGTAATTACTCAAGTCGTAATCCATAAATGCATTGCTGACTAGCCATTATCAATTGCTCTGAATGCATCTTAGTAGCAGAAATCCCAAATAAGCTTTGCATAGGATCTCAAAATCGGTTTCTGCTCATAGCTTCTCATCAATCTGGTATGCTCTTTATCATCTTGGTCTAAGCTTCTTGCTAGTGATGGGATGTCACTCAAGTGATGTCACAGAATTTGCAGACATAGCCACTGAAATGGTTTATTCTGTTTGCCTATGTTCTTTGTATTTGACAACAGAACATTTTGGTCAACTGCTGCAGAAATAGGTGTCATCTGGTACTCAATGATTCTTGAGTCCACAAATGATTAGACATGACAACCTTATGCTCTTAAAAGATTAAATCATATGATATTTAAGCAAAGAGCATAATAAGCTAACATAATTTTACCCAATCAAATAAGTTTATGCCAATGAATCATAAAGGGTAACAAATAAATGATACCAAAAATGTTATTTCTCAATGACAAGTTGGAAATATACTTTATGCAGAAAAGATGTCATTGATAAAATACATGTAAGTTTGAGCATAGAAAATCTTATCCATAAAGATAAGCATTTATCAACTAATAGTTTATGAATGAGATCAGATTTTCCAAGAATGATAATGAAATATGCAAATAGTTTCAAATCTCAAATTTTCTTTCAAACATTGATGAAGTATTAAGAAATTCTATGAAAGGTTCATTTTTGAAACATGTTTAAAATCAATGCTCACTCTAAACATGGTGGAAGTTAACATGTTAAAGAATATATCAGAATGTATCAGAATGCTTCAATTTTGGAAAACATGTTGATCATTGAAGTTAACATGTTGTAGAATATTCTCAAAAGCAAAGATCATAAGGATAAAGCATTATCAAGACATGCTTAGCAAAATAGAGATATATATGCATAATAACTTTGCTATGACCGGCCAAGAGATAATCTTGCTTCTTAGAAAAGAGTCTTGAAAGTATATGAGCATTCAAAGCAAGAATATAGTTACTCAAGGATGGATGAAGACAAACCTTATGTATTTGAGTAACAACATGACTACTAGGATTCATGAATGATGAAGCACAAACTCATTAGTCCAAATGACTAGAGTTTCAGAATATTATCCTAGTAAGTTATTCCACAAATGGTTAATGCACTAAGATTCAATGAATTAATGAACATTCATAATGCTTGGAATAACTTGGCCAATAAGAATTTATGCAGTAGGCATAACACTCACAAATTGAATTCTTTTATAGGAGATAAACTTGAAACTCATATATGAACAACTTGTTAGACATGAGGTCCAACTAGTTAGAAAATAAGGAATGAGAGGTTCAAGCAACACATTGAATACCAAAGATCAATATGTGAATGATAGGGAAAATTCTACCAAATAGATTTGAAGCATATCCAACATTCAGTATACAATACTAACTTCCAATTTGAGACATCATTTGAATGCAATTAAAGTATGGATACTTTTCAAAACATTTGTATGCATCTTTATAAAACAGAGTGAATTGAAATCCAAACAAATTTTAGACTTGTGCATTTCAAAAACATGAACTCATAAAAATTATGCACAAATTCACTTGTTTGATCATCAAAAACTTACTAACAAATTGATTTAACATAGTTAGGAATATTAGTGATTGATGATATGAAGTATTGAGATCAAACACAAAAGTTTTGCAAATTCATTCAGTTCGAAATTCAAATTCTGTGATGCAAACTCGAGTTAGTTCTACAAAACTCGAGTTTTCATATTTCAGTAAGAGGACCGAAACTCGAGTTTTAAAACTTAACTCGAGTTTTCTCATTCCAGAGACAAACATCGCGATTTGGCATTTGGACATGTTTTGTGAATAGTGCAAAACTCGAGTCATTAAGTGACTAACTCGAGTTTTGGACTTTTGATGAAAAATTACGTTTTAGTCCAAAATCTCGAAACTGAAGTTTTCAAATGTTCAATTTTAGCAGAGCTCTCTGCCTGGCCAAAACTCGAGTTTTCAAAACTTAACTCGAGTTTTCATTTTGTTTGAAAACTATGGAATCTTCTCTGTAAGGCCGAAACTCGAGTTTCCAAAACGAAACTCGAGTTTTCTCTTTTATGAGAAAACTTTGAAAAACTTTGTCAAATTGAAGTATGGAGTTTTCATAAGGTCAGAATCGAGCTTTGTTCTCTTATGATGCAAAACTCGAGTTTTCAAACTAAACTCGAGTTTCCATAAAACGTTGGAAACTTAGAGAACTCTCTGTATAGCCTAAACTCGAGTTTCCAAAGTAAAACTCGAGTTTTCTCAAAACTTTGAAAAACTTAGAAAACTCATGGCAAACTGAAAACTGGAGTTTCCAAATCAAAACTGGAGTTTGCATATGACAGTAAAATTGCTGATTGAAATTGAATAAGTTTCAAAACCTTTTAACTTAACTAAAGACAAACCAACAATGAATTTCATATAATTATAGTATGAGGTAAGAATTAGATATCACCGTAATTCCTCTTGACCTCATAGAAACTTGCTTGGTTGAGATGGATTGATGTAGATAACTCCTTTTCCGACATCCATCATTAACATCAAGCATAGCTTGTTTAGCTTTCTCAAGACTTGGATCATTTCTCTATGTTGCATTCTTGAGAAGCTTTCTTTGATCCTACAAAACTGTATAAATATTTTCTTTCTTGGTATCCAACCTTACTTGGATCCAATCATCGTTAGCTTGTAGGAACCAAGATTCACATGCTCTTATGAATATAATTACGAACAGGAAATTGAGCATAATGAACTAAACATGACTTTATGCATAAAAGAAATACTTTCTTTTCAAATCATCATGTATGCATAAAGAATAAACTATTGAACATTGCAATCCCTTTATAAACTTATTAAGTGAATTTTTAAGGGATGTGAAAAATCAATTTCAAAATAGTTTGCAATGCTCATTCCTAAGGATACAAAATATAAAACCTCAATGAATATTTCAAATGATAGGAAAGGAGGTTTTACCATTGTATACCTTTACCTTAGGTGCTTGGAGTATTGCCTTTGCTTACCCATTGGTTCTTCATATGTTTTCCCATGGATATATGCAAAGCTCTCTCAAAGGATGTAGACTTCAAGAGTCTTTTGTTTAATACTTGAGAGATTCTCCTCTTCTTGTTCTCCTCAAGATAGTTGAATGATACTCGTCTTGCTTGTATCCATTGCTTCTCTTGATGGTTAGACCTTGTAGTTCTAGCAATGACTTCTCCATGAGTTCTCCTAATAGATGTGAATCTCCTTTTAGGTTCATGAGAAACTCTTGGACTTTTCTTCCTCTTCTTTGTACCTTGATGTCCATTGATATTCAAATCATCCTGCATACATGGAGTACTAAATGGACATTTTGGTACCCACTTATACTTGGGTCCTTGACTATTAGTAGTGGACCTTACTTGTCCTTTTGGAACCCAAACAAATTTATATCTCATATTATAATTTCTCCTAATATAGCATGTGTGAGAAATATGTCAATAATTGCAAACAATATGATGATATGCATTATGAGATTTTATGCAAGTATTGTGTCATTTGTCAGAGTGGAAATTTAAGTAAATCTCATTTAAATGATCTTTCTTCCCAATAAACTTTCCAGCATCATTGTTGAAAACAGTTTTGCTTTTCAAACTAGAATCAATAATTGGTTGGAAAACAATTTTATGCAAACTTTCAAAATCATATTTCTTAAATACACAGGAAGAATTGGAATTGTTTACCATATGTGCATCTTGAGCTTCAGATAATGATTGATCATAATCGTCCATGATCTCTTCCTGGGAATCCTCTTCCTCTTGTTCTTTTGTGTTGACTGGATCATGGAAGTATTCAATGATTTCTCCTTCTTCAATCTCCAGTTGTTCATCAGCCATAGATATGCAATTTATAATTTCTGATGAACTATCAACACTATCAACTTCAACACAATTGTTAGAAGCATAAATAGAATCAAGAGTATCTCAAATATCTTTAGCACAAGAGCACAACCTGATTTTCTCAAAATCGTTTTCTGTCAATGCATTGTAAAGAAATTTCATTGCTCTATAATATTCAATGAAAACATTTTCTTTTCATTTTCTGTCCAATCCTTTCTTGGTTTGAAATCAAAAACATTTATAAAAACATTCCACATATCAAAATCAGTTGCTTTGATAAAACTAGTCATTCTAGCTTTCCAAAACCAAAAATCAATATCTTTGAAAAATGGTGGAATCGTATAATCAAAACCTTCTGAAAACGAGCAACACCCAAAATTAGCCATTGATAACTCTTGAGACTGTTAAGTCCTTTAAACAAGAGCCTAGCTCTGATACCAAATGAAAGACTTGGCTATCACCCAAGAGGGGGGTGAATTGGGTGTCTAATTAAAATCTTAGAACTTTGAAAATCTTTTCGCAACTTACTGAAAGTAGTTTGAATGACAGTAATAATTTATAAAGTGATAAACAATCATTCAAACATATATGCTGGAAATGTAAGAGATAAGGGAAGAGAATATGCAAACAGTGATTTATACTGGTTCGGCCCAATCCTTGACCTACGTCCAGTCCCCAAGCTTCCACTTGAGATTTTCAATCCACTATCTTCTTTCAACTTGATTACACGTTCTGTACTTGAAGTAATCCTCTCACTAGGATTCACTCCCCCTTACAAACTGTAATCAATACACCCGTTTGATTACACACTCTGTACTCGAAGTAACCTTCTCACTAGGATTCACTCCCCTTACAAGCTGTAATCAATACAATGAGTTTCCCACTCAAGATCACCCAATCTGGAGTAACTCACAGATAGAAAGATAGAATTGTTACAAATAAATCTTCTCTCTCTTAGAAGTGAATGGATAAACACTGAAGCACAATACAAAACATTTCACTCTCTATGATAAACTATGAAAACACTGAAAACAGAGAGTAAATGATGAGAATATCAGCATATCAGCATGTTGAAGATGTAAGCTTGTTTCTCTGCGTTTTTCTGTCTTGAATGAGTCTTCATTTATAGGTAGAGATCAGCATATGACCGTTTTAAGATTCTATGACTGTTGGGTAAAGAAATATAGCCGTTAGACTCAGATAAAACTAGCTGTTAGAACTTCATTTTCTGAACCAGCTATGACATCAGCATTTACTTTACTCTTGATCTTCAGATTAACAACCTTTGATCGTCTGAAACATGTCCACCAATAATATAAATGATGTTAAGAAGTATTATAAATCATTTGGGTATTCATCTGGATGTTCTTGATGAAAAACGAGATTTTCGAAACGCTAATTTTCTCGCGAGAGGTGCAAACTCGAGTTTTGAAGATGCTTTTGAAGTTGGTTGCTCTATGTGATGGAAACTCGAGTTTCCAACTTAATGACTCGAGTTTCGGTCTTTCCCAGAAATCAGATTTTGCTCTCTGTCCCCGACAAACTCGAGTTTTGATTCCAAAACTCGAGTTTGCTTCATTTGATAGCAAACTGTGCAACATCTTGAACAAATAGTCGATTTTCGAGGGCCATATGTCCCTGCTCTCAACTCCGTTTTCATTGGGTCAACTCTTGTTGGAAAGCCCTTTAAGTCCACTTTCATATTCCACCAATTTAAGCTCAATTGGAATTGTAGTTTGTGAGATACACTCAAAACAATGAAGCTTGGTCTGCTGTGTGGCGTGAATTTCACTGTCAACTTCATAAATTCATAGCTCCTTCATCTTAACTCCTTTTGTCTTGAATTTTATATCAAAATGACGCATTGGGAGTCTAGTTTCATATTCTGTTAGTTTCACAGTAATCCGATCTCTGGTTTGGGAGATTTTATTGAATTACCAGACGTCGCCCAAGTGAAATGTGAAATAGAGTTGAACAGAGTTGTTGAAGAGAGCTGGAAACTCGAGTTTTCCTTGTCCAGAGACGCCAGAGATGCTGAAGACATTGCAAACTCGAGTCATTTAATGATTAACTCGAGTTTTGAGTTCCAAACTCGAGTTTTGTGTCCTAAACTCGAGTTTCCTCATCCAGAGGCTGGAACTGATTTTTGCTGGTTTTAACTCCAAATTGATCCATTCCAACTTTCATATGATCTTGGAGACTTCTAGCATCAATATATGAACTTGAATAATGATTTTCTCAATCCATTAAGCAAGTTCTTCCTTCTTTCTTCTCTTTTCTTCATCATTCTCCATAATTCAATTCTTTCTTACTTCGCTTCTCTTCTTCTCTTGATCATGTTCCACAATTCAATTCTTTCTTCTCTTCTTCTTGAACTTGAACTCATCATTCTCAACAAGTTCTACCTTCTTCAATATCTCCTCTTTCTTGAGCTTGACATTCTTTCCAATTTCTTCTTTCTAAAATTTCTTATCTCCTTCTTGAGCTATTATTCAACTTGGACTAATCTACATTAAATATAGTAGTTAGTCAATGTAGGAGATCAATATATCATACAAACTTTTTGCTCTTAATAATGGCATCTATATAAGACATCATCAAAACTAATCAAAACCAACAGTTGTTCTACCTTACTAGCTTGCTGCACTAAATCCTCCAACTCCACATAATTTTGCAACTCCACAACATCCCTTATATCACTATTCAACCCATGCAAGAAACGTGCCATAGTAGCCTCCCGTTCTTTAGTAATATTTGCTCTAATCAAGGACACCTCCATCTCTTTAAAATACTCATCTACATTCTTGTTACCTTGTGTGAGCCTTTGAAGTTTATTGTGAAGGTCTCGATGATAATGGGAAGGAACAAATCTTCTTCTCATTAGCCTTTTCATCTCCTCTCTAGCATCATACTCATTACCTCTTCTTCTCCTTCTTTCATCCCTCCCTCTCTGTCTATCTTCATCATGATTCCCTTGATTTTCTATTCTCTCAATTCTCTCACATAACTCCTCTGTGTGTTCCCTCATCTGTTAGTTCTCTATGTCTTTTGATGATTAATAACAATTGTAAACAAGTATGAGTGTTTTAATAAGACAAAAGAGTCAAAAACATTTTGTCATCGCAAAACTCGAGCCTAACTAGGCAAGCTCGAGTTTGCTGCAAACAGAGAGCACATCAGGCTATTTCAGCATGTCAAACTCGAGTCTGAATAAATAAACTCGAGCCTAAACTCCCATGGTATAGTAATAAAAAGTTTACAAATAAGTAAACTCGAGCCTGTATAGACAAGCTCGAGTTTGCCTCTGGCGGGAACATTTTCCAATTGAAAACCATCTCTTTAAACTTCGAGTTTATATTTTTGTGTAGAGTTTGCTTATTCCTATGGTCAGTAAAAGAGTATATGTTCAAACCTCTAGTTCACTCCAATAAGCCATGGAATAAATGAAATCGAACTTGAGCCTGAGATTATGAACTCGAGCCCTTCATTGAAAGAGAGTAAAGCAAGTGTACAAACTCCAGAGTTTGTATTCATGCTCCAGCCACACTTTCGAAAGACCAAATCTCTTAGGCATGAATAGTGTTAAACTCGAGCCTAATCACTAATGGACTCGAGCCTGCCTGGTTCGTGAAATATTATCTCAGGTGCTCGCACGATAAAAAGCTCAGTGATGATTCGAACTCGAGCCTACCTTTGTGAACTCGAGCTTACATGTTGAGACAATTTACAAACTCCAGAGTTTACATCAAAACTCCAAAGTTTGCTCCTCACGTAAGATAAACCAGATACTCAAAGTGCCTTACGAACTCGAGCCCGACTTGGCGAACTCGAGTTTAAAGCAACAAAGAAATATGATCGTTCTTGGTTTCATCCCGATTAGTTTGAACTACAAACTTACCATTTTTATGCGGATTAATTACATTCATTTAGAGAATTCATATGTATATTTAACCACTCTAAATTCAGAATGTTTCAGGTATTAGTTGGATCAAACAAGGCATTGAATTCACGCGACGAATCAGAAAGGATTTCACGCGTCTGGAATTCAATCAGCCGAAATTCAGAACCCAACGGCTATAATCATCATCAAGCTGAATTTCAAATGAAGAACATGCCGAATTGAGAAGTAACGGTCACATAGCAATTCACCACTATATAAGGAGCAGATTACAAACTTCGCAAGACACGACAAATTAAGCAGAAACGAAAAGCAAGCTCAAGAGTTACATATATATTCAGTTTTCTTTCTGTATTGTATTTGATATACAAAGAGCCTCAGTGTTTATCAATATCTTCTCTGTGAGAGAGCTGTTATACAAACTATTCATCCATTGTAATAATCTCAAGTCAAGGGGACTTGGAGATTGGGATTTCAGATTACAACTTGTAAGGGGGAGTGTATCCTAGAGAGAGGATAATCCTTGAGTACGAGTGTGTATCCGATTTGAGTGATAGTAAAAAAACCCGAGAGTCTGGGACCGGACGTAGGTCAAGAGTTTGGACCGAACCAGGATAAACTTTCTGTGTCAAGCTCTTCTTCCCTATCTCTTTACGTTCAGCTTCAGCTTAGGTGCAAAGTTATTTTAAAAGTTTTTAAAATCCCCAATTCACCCCCCTCTTGGTGATTTCCTTTTGTTTTCATTTGGTATCAGAGCAAGGTTGTCTATTTGAAGGATTAACATCCTAGACAAAAAGATCCAATGGAAGGAATTCTACCCGATGGAGCCTCAATCAACACTTTGCCATCTCGCTAAGCAAATGTGGGATGCTCTTGAGATAGCCCATGAAGGAACGGCTGCAATCAAAGAAAATCGTATCAATACTCTCATGACTGAATATGATTTATTACGATGAAGCCCTGAGAGTCTATTGGCGAATTTCAACTCAGTTCACTCATCTGATCAATCAACTCATTGCCATGGGAAAAGAATATGAACAACCTGCCCAAGTGAGGAAAATACTAAATATTCTCACCAAGGAATGGGAAGCCAAGGTCACAGCAATTGAAGAATCTCGAGGCGAATCAATGGCCTCCGTAGCAAGATTATTTGGCAGCCTCTCCGAGTATGAGGGAAGATCAAATTCAAGAAAGGGCTAAATGACATCAATGTCAAAAACAAGGGAATAGCTCTTAAAACCATCAAAGAGGTAAAGTCGATGAAGATGAAGAAGATGAAGATGAAGATGGTGAACTAGGAATGATGGTCCGAAGATTCAAGAAATTCTACAAAAAGGACCAATCTCACAAAAAGTTTCACAAAGGAAATTCTAGCAATGAAACTAAGAAACCAATTATATGCTATGAGTGTGAGAAACCAGGCCACATCAAATCAGAATGTCCTCACTGAAAAACAAAGAAAAGAAATTCAATAAGTTCAAGAAAAGAGCTTATGTGTCGGCTATATGGGGCAACAACTCATCCGATGAAGATGAGGCGTAAGAGGAACAAAGTGCCAATCTCTGTCTTGTGGCTCAAGAGGAATCAGACAACGAAGAGGTAAGTAATTCTGATTTACCTTATGATGAATTATCTTCAACATATGATTCTCTTTATACTGAATTTAAGAAAACTGCAAAAGAGCTCTTATTTTCAAAAAGAAAAATCAAACTACTAGAAGAACAGGTTCAAACGATTCCTACATCTGTTTCTACTTGTGAAAAGGAAAGTTCTACTTGTTCTAATCATGATACAAAACCAACTTATAATGAATTATCTACTGAATATAAACTTGTTCAAAATGAATTTGATGAACTTGCTGAAAAATATTTTGCTTTAAAAAGAAAGAATACAACACTTGAACAGTTGTGACAAAAAGAAAGGCAAAAGAAACATGGACAAAGATCTTACATGAATTACTTTCAAAAATCTGTCCATACTTCAAATCCTTTTGCACATTGCAACTATTGTAATAGAAAAGGTCATACCACTTCTTCATGTTTTCATAGAAATGATAGAAAAATTAAACCTGTAAGAAACTACCAATGGGTGCCTAAGGGATCCTATATGATTCCTAAGACACAAACTAACCCAAAAGGACCCAAAGAATATTAGGTACCTAAAAGATGATGTCTCCTTTTATGCAGATTTGTCTTAGAGCATCAAATCCCAATAAGTGGTACATTGACAGTGGATGCTCAAGACACATGACTGGAGACCAATCCAAGTTTGCTTCAATCAAACATAAGGAAGGTGGCAAGGTAACATTTGGTGGAAATGAGTCCGGAAGAATTGCTGGCATTGGCAAAATTGGAAACAGCAATGGACCTCAAATCAAAGATGTTTATCTTGTGGATGGATTATGTCACAACCTCCTCAGTGTGAGTCAAAGCACAGACAAAGGAAACCTAGTCATCTTTGATTCAGAAGAATGTTTGATTGTAAGTAAGGATGCTCTCTCCTTAGATAGTATTAAACCCAAAGCATTATTTAGAGCTCCAAGAGAAGGTAATTGCTACACTCTTAATTTGTCTAAAAACAATTCGATTCTGAAAACTGTTTTGTTGGTAACTTAGATGAAGGTTGGTTATGGCATAAACGTTTAGGACATGTTAATATGATTCAACTTGATAAACTACGAGAAAAGGAATTGGTTATTGGTTTACCAAAACTTTCTTTTAAGAATGATATGATCCGTGATGCATGCCAAAAAGGTAAACAAACCAAATCTTCTTTCAAATCAAAACTGAAATATCAACTAATAGACCTCTTCAATTACTCCATATGGATTTAGTTGGACCAGCTAGGGTAAAAAGCCTTGGTGGCAATCTTTATACATTGGTTATAGTAGATGATTTCTCAAGGTTTACATGGGTCATTCTTTTATCATCAAAAGACAAAACATTTGATCAATTTATTGTGTTTGCCAAGAAGGTCCAAAACGAGAAAGGATTCTCTATTGCGGTATTCGTACGCATCATGGTGGAGAATTTGAGAATCATGCCTTTGGAGAATTCTGTGATAATATGGGAATCAATCATAACTTCTCACTCCAAGAACCCCACAGCAAAATGGAGTTGTTGAAAGAAAGAATAGAGTGCTTACTTGAAATGGCAAGGTCAATGCTAAATGAGAACCAAACATCTCAAGTATTTTGGGCTGATGCTATGAGCACCGCTTGTTACATATCAAACAGGCATATCTCCGGAAGAAATTGAACAAAACTCCCTATGAGCTCTACAAAGGAAGAAAACCCAACTTAGCTCACTTACACATCTTTGGATGTAAATGCTTCATCCACAATAATGGTAAGGACAGCTTGGGAAAATTTGATTCCAAAGCTGATGAAGGTATATTCTTGGGTTATTCAAGTAGAAGTAAAGCATATAGAGTGTATAATACCCGCAATCACACTGTTGAAGAATCTATGCATGTTGTTTTCTGTGAAACCAAATCTAACAAGTCCTTGGATGATGATGATGATTTTCCTATGACAAACCAAACTTCTGTTTCAACAAATACTGAAAATGCTTTGCAAAATGATTCTGAAACTGAAAAACATTGTGAAAATGCTTGTGAAAACAGTGTTCAAACTCAACCAAAATCATGGAGATACAGTAGGAGTCATCCTCAGGATCAAGTGATAGGTGATGCAAATCAAGGAGTAAGAACCAGAAAAAGTACTTTAAATGAAGTTACTTTTTCAGCTTTCATTTCTAAAATTGAACCCTCTAAAATTGATGAAGCCCTTTCAGACAATGATTGGGTTATAGCAATGCAAGAGGAGTTACATCAATTTGAAAGAAACCAAGTTTGGGACTTGGTACCCAGACCTAAAGACCATCCGGTCATTGGTACTAAATGGGTATTCAAGAATAAATGTGATGAATCCGCCATAATCATTCGTAATAAGGCAAGGCTAGTTGCAAAAGGCTATAATCAAGAAGAAGGAATTGATTATGAAGAAACTTATGCTCCAAAGAGCAAGATTGGAAGCTATAAGAGTTCTTTTAGCCTTTGCCTGTGTTAAAGGATTCAAACTGTTTCAAATGGATGTGAAATCCGCCTTTTCAATGGTTTTATACAGAGGAAGTTTATGTTGAACAACCTCCGGATTTCAAAATGAACATCATCCAGATCATGTTTATCATCTCAAGAAAGCCTTATATGGTCTTAAGCAAGCCCCTAGAGCTTGGTATGAGAGGTTAAGCACTTTCCTTCTTGATCAAGGATTTGTTAGAGGAAAAGCAGATACAACTCTCTTTATAAAGAAAAATAAACTTGGTGATGTCTTAATAGCTCAAATTTATGTTGATGACATTATTTTTGGTGCTACTAATGATACTATGTGTGAAGAATTTGCTAAGACAATGCAGGAGAGTTTGAGATGTCCATGATGGGAGAACTCAATTACTTCCTTGGACTTCAAATCAAGCAACGTCATGATGGAATTTTCATTTCCCAGGACCAAGTATTTGAAAGATCTATTGAAAAAGTATGGTCTAGTTGATTGTAATGGAGCAGATACTCCAATGAGTTCAACTGCAACTTTGGATGCTGATGAAAAAGGAACTGATTTCAACATTACTAAATATAGGGGAATGATTGGATCATTACTCTATCTTCAGCAAGCCACCCAGATATTCAATTTAGTGTTGGAATGTGTGCTAGATTCCAATCTGCACCCATGGAGTCTCATGCTGAACATGTTAAAAGGATTTTTAGATATCTTGCTGATACAAAGACTCTTGGATTGTGGTTTCCCAAAGATCAACCTGAACACTTGGTAGCTTATACTGACTCGATCATGCAGGCTACAAGACTGACAGAAAAAGCACCAGTGGCCAATGTGAGTTCTTTGGAGGTTCATTAGTATCTTGGTTCAGCAAAAAGCAGACCACAGTGGCTGTGTCATCCACTGAAGCTGAGTATGTTGCTGCCTCAAGTTGCTGTGCTCAAGTTCTTTGGCTCAAACAACAATTGTGTGATTTGGGAGTTCATCTCAAAGAAATCCCAATTCTTTGTGACAACACAAGCACAATAAGCTTGGCAAAGAATCCTGTTCAACACACTAGAACCAAGCATATTGATGTTAGACATCACTTCATAAGAGATCATGTTCAAAAGAAAGATGTCAAAGTCATGTTCATCCCAACTCACTTGCAACTTGCTGATATCTTCACCAAACCATTAGCAAAAGAACAATTTGTGTTCATAAGAAGAGAATTGGGAATGGTAAATCCCAATGAGTTGTGAGTAATCTCTACCCAATTGAATGTTAGTTATGTTTTTGATGTTTATTGTTTTACTAACTTAAGCATCAGAGTATGTAGATATGTTTTGTGTAGGATGTGTATTGAAATCAATATTCCAAACCATCGACTGCAAGTAAGCTGTCACAAACTCGAGCCTACCAAAGTTAGACTCGAGCTCGGAAGAACCAGAGAGACACAATTATCTCAGGTCACCAAACTCGAGCCTATTAGTTAACGGACTCGAGTTCGCGGGAGACAGAGAGCAACCCATCTCAGAGAATCTGACAGACTCGAGCCTATTAGTTGAAGGACTCGAGTTCGCGGGAGACAGAGAGCAACCCATCTCAGAGAATCTGACAGACTCGAGCCTATTAGTTGAAGGACTCGAGTTCGCGGGAGACAGAGACTAATTTTCTCCCAAAAATCTCTCAATCTCCTCGACGAAAACCGAAAGCATGGCTTCCAAACGATCTGCAACTCAAGATTCCCAATCCTCGATCATCAAGAACCCCAATCCGATCAACCGAAAGTCTCTCAGCGTCCCCCCAGAGCAAAATCATTTCCCAAACGATTCAAGCACGACATTGACAAGCAAATTCCTGGAATCCCTTTGACCCATGCTACCCCTATAACCACAGTCAAGATGGACACCCAAAAGAAACCCTCAACTGCTGAAACACCACCTAGAAGGGGCAAAGAGAAGGTCTATAAAACTAGAAAGACCAACACGAGTCCTCTTGCAACCGGTCAGGCTAGCTCTCAAGCTCAATCATCCTCCCATCATCAACAACACTCTGTTCCTCAGGTATCTAGAGACACCCCAGCCTTATTTGAAATTTACAATCACTCTTCCATTCCTAAGGGATTCTTTAGTGAGGCTGTCACTCTCACTGGTGAGGATGCCATAAGATTCAAGGAGAATTATGAGGCTAAGAGTTTTTGTCCTTCTGTCTATGTCAATTTAGATACCTTAAAAGAGGAATGTAGCCTTGATCTCACCCATTGGCTTAGCCAATTTGAACCTCTCATATCCATTAGAGCTTCCTATAGTCCATCTTTTGTCAAAGCCTTTTATTACTGCATGCAAAGTGACAATTTATTGGATGAGGATAGAAATCTAGTTGAGGAAAGGATTACCACAACCATTAGAGGAAAAAAGATTACCATCACTGCTGCATACCTTAATGCCCTCCTCCAAATCCAAAATCCCCCTCCTGTTGCATCCCCAAACTATACCGATAGGCAGATATACTCACTCCTCAAACCCGATGAGCCTGTCCCCGATGGTTTAGAGATTCTAAATTTCCCTCCAATATCAATGCCCCCTAAGCAAAGAGCTGCTGGTACATATACACTAGAAATCTCATCCAAAAAGGAGGTAACTTCACCCATTTTGCAAAGAAGGACTTTCCTATCTTTGCCTCTATCATAGATCAAGTTCCTCACAATATAGGAGATTGGATCTTCAAAGAGATGTTCAAATTTCGTTTTCATGGAAGGAAAACATCTCAAATACCCTTTGCTAGTCTTATCTCAGTAATCATGTTCCATGAAAGAGTATGGTACCTACCTGCCGATGAGAAACCTGAAAAACCAGCAAAGTTTGGTCAACATATCCTGAACCTTATGAGGATCAGTTTTGATCAAGGTAGTGATCACTCCAGAACTCAATCAAGACCTGCTAGATCCAGATCCAATCAGTCTAGAGTTCAAGAGGCTCAGAGTGCACCACCTCCACCACAATCATTCCCTTCTGATTTGGATGAAAGAATCAAGACTTACATTGCCCAAGTTATTTCTGATATCTCTTCCAAGATGGAATCAGAATTCACGCAAGTGAAGAAAGGATATGAGGAGTTGACCGATGCCTAAGAAGATCTAATTCTTGAGCATGAAATTATCAAAGACAAAGTTCAAGGCCTCCGTGACCAAATTGGAGATCACTCAGTCAGCATTTCCACCCTTTTGGTATCTATGGCTAGCCTTCATGAAAAAATGGACAAAATCTTACAACATCAGTCCCTCTCTTCTGCTGGCCCTAGCTCCTCGGACCCTCCACCTACTTCTGCACCAATCCCAATCCAACCAACCACATCCATAGCCCCTGAACCATCTACACATGATCCTGCTCTTCAGCCAACCTCTATCCCATCTGATCCTCCCTTGTTTGCTGATGACAAAGGGGGAGAAGAGTTGAAGTAAAGAAGCATACAATTTCTTAATGTTTCGATCATTTTTTGGTTATATGCATATTTAAAACTCTAAATGTCATTTTGTAATTTATTGAATACTTTAGCTTATGCAATATGACAATATGTATTATGCAATGAACAATGCTTATTTGATTCATGTTTATGACAACAATTGTAAACAAGTATGAGTGTTTTAATAAGACAAAAGAGTCAAAAACATTCTGTCATCGCAAAACTCGAGCCTAACTAGGCAACCTCGAGTTTGCTGCAAACAGAGAGCACATCAGGCTATTTCAAAGATGACAAACTCGAGTCTGAATAAATAAACTCGAGCCTAAACTCCCATGGTATAGTAATAAAAAGTTTACAAATAAGTAAACTCGAGCCTGTATAGACAAGCTCGAGTTTGCCTCTGGCGGGAACATTTTCCAATTGAAAACCATCTCTTTAAACTTCAGAGTTTATATTTTTGTGTAGAGTTTGCTTATTCCTATGGACACTCGAGCTTAACACTTTTTTATAGAGTTTACTCTATGGTTTGACAAACGAAGAAGAGTTTACAAAACAAGTAAACTCGAGCCTGTTATTGCAAGCTCGAGTTTTTCCTTGGCAGAGAGCTCCCAAGTTCTCCCTCATTTAAAAACTCTAGAGTATATGTTCAAACCTCCGATTCACTCCAATAAGCCATGGAATAAATGAAATCGAACTCGAGCCTGAGATTATGAACTCGAGCCCTTCATTGAAAGAGAGTAAAGCAAGTGTACAAACTCCAGAGTTTGTATTCATGCTCCAGTTCACACTTTTGAAAGACCAAATCTCTTAGGCATGAATAGTGTTAAACTCGAGCCTAATCACTAATGGACTCGAGCCTGCCTGGTTCGTGAAATATTATCTCAGGTGCTCGCACGATAAAAAGCTCAGTGATGATTCGAACTCGAGCCTACCTTTGTGAACTCGAGCTTACATGTTGAGACAATTTACAAACTCCAGAGTTTACATCAAAACTCCAAAGTTTGCTCCTCACAGAAGATAAACCAGATACTCAAAGTGCCTTACGAACTCGAGCCTGACTTGGCGAACTCGAGTTTAAAGCAATAGCAAATATGATCGTTCTTGGTTTCATCTGATTAGTTTGAACTACAAACTTACCATTTTTATGCGGATTAATTACATTCATTTAGAGAATTCATATGTATATTTAACCACTCTAAATTCAGAATGTTTCAGGTATTAGTTGGATCAAACAAGGCATTGAATTCACGCGACGAATCAGAAAGGATTTCACGCGTCTGGAATTCAATCAGCCGAAATTCAGAACCCAACGGCTATAATCATCATCAAGCTGAATTTCAAATGAAGAACATGCTGAATTGAGAAGTAACGGTCACATAGCAATTCACCACTATATAAGGAGCAGATTACAAACTTCGCAAGACACGACAAATTAAGCAGAAACGAAAAGCAAGCTCAAGAGTTACATATACATTCAGTTTTCTTTCTGTATTGTATTTGATATACAAAGAGCCTCGGTGTTTATCAATATCTTCTCGTGAGAGAGCTGTTATACAAACTATTCATCCATTGTAATAATCTCAAGTCAATGGACTTGGAGATTGGGATTTCAGATTACAACTTGTAAGGGGAGTGTATCCTAGAGAGGATAATCCTTGAGTACGAGTGTGTATCGATTTGAGTGATAGTAAAAACCCGGAGAGTCTGGGACTGGACGTAGGTCAAGAGTTTGGACCGAACCAGGATAAACTTTCTGTGTCAAGCTCTTCTTCCCTATCTCTTTACGTTCAGCTTCAGCTTAGGTGCAAAGTTATTTTAAAAGTTTTTTAAAATCCCCAATTCACCCCCTCTTGGTGATTTCCTTTTGTTTTCATCATCATCCTTTGCATTTGAGTTGTAATGGCTTCAATTAGCAATCTATTATCTCCTATAGGAGGAGGAATATCTTCACCACTTGCTCCTGCCATAATTCAAGGAAAAGAACAAGAATAAAAGTAATAGGACCTCACCACTCGCTCACGTGTTTACACTCTTAAAAAATGTATCACTCGTGTTTGTTGTTCTCTATAAGGCTTTTGTGTAGTGTGCTCTCTTGCCTTTTACCACTCAATAGCTCTCTTTAAGTTGTTCTTAACAGAATCTCCAAGAACACTCAAGAGTACAATCCCAAAATCAAGAATTGGTGGTGACTCACAATACAAATTGGAAAAGATGTCAAAGAAGACAAGACAAAGAAAACCAAAACAACTTGGAGGAATTTATTCAAGGAAGACACTTTGGACTTGATTCACAAGTAGTAGTGTGTGTGATTGAATAGCAAGGTGCTGTATAGTATTTTTTTTTCCTCTTTTTTTTTTCTTCTTTTTTTTTCTTAAAACACCTGATTCTTCAACAAAAGGAATTTGTGATTTTGGAATCAAACTTTGAAATTGTACTAATTCAGAACTAAATTAGACAGAATTCCCCACAAACTGAGCTATTACTTAACACACTAACAACATACTACTCAAGAAACATGAATTGAAAGGATTAAAATTCAAGAACAATGAGGAACAAGGAATGAACACCAAGAACAAAGTGTAGAAATATGTGAACTGAACAAGAAATTGAAAGAGACAACAACCAGAAGATTGAAAGACAAATTAGGAACAAACTACAATGGCTAAAACAGAATTGCACAATCCAAAATCAGAAACACAAATTTTAGGGATTAGGGTTACCAAATGTGTGACCAGATTGGAGAAAAGATAACCCAATTCCAATCCTAGAACCAAGAGCTCTGATACCAGATGATATGATTCCCGAAAGAAAAGGATTATTGGATCAACTAGGAATGTAATTTCGCACCGAAAATTTCAGGCTCTAGTACGTCCTGAAAGAACAACACGTATCTCGCGCTACAGACCTCGGACTCAGGCGTTTCCAAAACGAGGTGAAAGATGGCTTTCCGAAACGCGATTTTGACTCAAGAAACACCGAAAACCGATAAGGGAATCTGGAGATACGAAACGAAGAAATATCGAACGAAAACTGAAGTTTATGGATTATAGGTAGGCGCCACAATTCCGAAGAACTGATAAGCCCAAGAACGCCACAAGGATCAATACCCTTGATAAGTTCAGAGATTCTCAAAAGAACCCTAGAGAAGCTAGTCTCTCACCAAAAAGGTTAATTCTGAATTCAGCCGTCCCCTAAAAAAGGCTATGGTGTTCCCTTATATAGTGGACAACATCCATATTGAGTTTAACCTAAATATGCTTACACACAAATGAAAATAAGAGAGCCCAATAAGCCTTTTACAAAAGTTTAACTAAATGTAAGAAAAATAAAACTAAGTGCAGAATTTGGGCCAAGTAAAATGATGCCTTCATGCATATCCATTGAGGCCTATTCTTCAAGGTCTTCAATTTGAATTAAGTGTATCATTTTGGTCTCTTCTTCCTTTAGACTTGGGCTTGTCTCAAGTAAAGTGGTCACCAAGAGATTTAGAGCCTCTTTAGCCTTTTTAGCTTTTGCTCTTGTCATTGGGCCTCCAAGACCTTGTATGTCCTCCAAGTTTGTTGCCTTGGTCATGCCGCCTCCTATGTCCGCATCAGGTTAGGACTTGACCTAGGAGCAATTCCTAGGGCCTACGTACCCTGAAGAGGGATCAAAGTCCATGTAGTTCGAGGATTACTGGAGGCGTTTAGCCAAAGGGGGATGATGTGTGTGCTCTGTGTGCAGTATATATGTAACTGAGAGAGAGCTTAGAAGAAGATGTGTACCTTTAGGGTTTAACTCGTATTTATAGAGTGTACCTTAGGGGAATTTAACTAATTAAGTGGAAGGAATTATTCGGATTCATCAAAGACAAATTTAAATACAAACAAACAAACTAGCACATGTAACTCAAACAGTACAAACAAGACAAATTGTAACAAATAATTTAAGTAGAATATGACAGAAAAATAGTAACTCAAAGAAAACATGACAACCAAATAGCAAATCTAAATCAAATAAATTAAATAGATACACATGAGAAGAAATTGACAAAAAAAAAAAAACAAAATACAAATACCAAATGAGGAATAGTGAATTAGTAAAAATCAAATAGAAAGAAATACATAAAAAAATAGAAGACAAATTCAACTAATTAAATGGTATAAATTATTTGGAATAAAAAAAAATGCAATACCGGAATAGTGAATTAGCAAAAATCAAATAGAAACAAATACATAAAAAATAGAAGACAAATTCAACTAATTAAATAGTATAAATTATTTGGAATAATCAAACACAAATTTAGACATAAAGAAAGTAGCACATTTAACATAAATAGTACAAACAAGACAAAAAATCGACACAAATAAGTTAAGTAAAATATGACAGAAAAATAGTAACTCAGACAACAAAATAGCAAATCTAAATCAAATAATTTAAATACGAGAAGAATCTATAAAAAAAACCAGAGAGTCATGTATACATATGATAAATAATAAGTATTGCAATAAATAAATAAATAACAATTAAAGGGAAAAAAATTAACCAATTATGTATTAACGTAACAAACCATAAGTTAAATAATAAACAACTTACTCTAAAGCGATCAAGTTATGGAAAAAAGATAAAACAATTAATATAACAAATATAATACCGAATGAGGAATAGTGAATTAGTAAAAATCAAATAGAAAAGGAGACATGAAAAAAGTAGAAGACGAATTTAACTAATTAACTGGAAGGAATTATTTGGATTCATCAAAGACAAATTTAAATATAAACAAACAAACTAGCACATGTAACTCAAACAGTACAAATAAGACAAAAATTGTAACAAATAATTTAAGCAGAATATGACAGAAAAATAGTAACTCAAAGCAAATATGACAATAAAATAGCAAATCTAAATCAAATAATTTAAACAGACATAGTTGAAAAGAATCTATAAAAAAAAACAGAGTCGTGTATATATATAATAAATAATAAATAATACATTAAATAAATAATAATTAAAGGGAAAAAATTAACTAATTAAATATTAACGTAACAAATAATAGGTCAAATGATAAACAACTAAACAAAGAGTCATGCATAAAAGAGAAAATTTACTGCTACATATGATAAATAGTACGTAGTACAACAAATAAATAACAATTAAAGAGGAAAAAATTTAACCAATTATGTATTAACGTAACAAACCATAAGTTAAATAATAAACAACTTACTAAAGTGATCAAGTTATGGAAAAAAGAGAAAAGTTAATATAACAAATGTAATACCGAATGAAGAATAGTGAATTAGTAAAAATCAAATAGAAAGGAGACATTAAAAAAGTAGAAGACGAATTTAACTATTTAATTGGAAGGAATTATTTGGATTCATCAAAGTCAAATTTAAATATAAACAAACAAACTAGCACATTTAACTCAAACAATACAAAAATAGTAACAAATAATTTAATTAAAATATGACAGAAAAATAGTAACTCAAAGCAAATATGACAACAAAATAGCAAATCTAAATCAAATAATTTAAACAGACATGGTTGAGAAGAATCTATAAAAAAAAACAGAGTCGTGTATACATATGATAAATAATAAATATTACATTAAATAAATAATAATTAAAGGGAAAAAATTAACTAATTAAATATTAACGGAACAAATAATAGGTCAAATAATAAACAACTAAACAAGGAATCATGCATAAAGGAGAGAATTTACGGATCCATATGATAAATAGTACGTAATACAACAAATAAATAACAATTAAAGGGGAAATTTTTTAACCAATTATGTATTAACGTAACAAACCATAAGTTAAATAATAAACAATTTACTAAAGTGATTAAGTTATGGAAAAAAGAGAAAAGTTAATATATCAAATATAATACCGAATGAGGAATAGTGAATTAGTAAAAATAAAATAGAAAGGGAGACATTAAAAAAGTGAGTAAATACCCTTTTTGGTCCCTGAAATAACACGCGCTACCCATTTTGGTCACTGAGTAAAAAATGTCATTTTTAGTCCTTAAACAGTAAAAAAAAGGTCACTTTTAGTCCTTTTAGTCATTTTTTGTGGGCATTTTAATCCCTCACAAATTCCCAAAAAATCATTTTTAGTCCCTAAAAAGGACCGAAATGACATTTTTTTTACTCAGGGACCAAAATGGGTAGAGCGTGTTTTTTCAGGGACCTAAAAGGGTATTTACTCTAAAAAAGTAGAAGACGAATTTAACTAATTAACTGAAAGGAATTATTTGGATTCATCAAAGTCAAATTTAAATATAAACAAACAAACTAGAACATTTAACTCAAACAGTACAAAAAATAGTAACAAATAATTTAATTAAAATATGACAGAAAAATAGTAACTCAAAGCAAATATGACAACAAAATAACAAATCTAAATCAAATAATTTAAACAGGCATAGTTGAGAAGAATCTATAAAAAAAACAGAGTTGTGTATACATATGATAAATAATAAATATTACAATAAATAAATAATAATTAAAGGGAAAAAATTTAACTAATTATTATTAAAAAAAACTTAGTCATGAGGAATAATGAGAAATAATGAACAATTTCATAAGAGAGACATTAAAAAAGTAGAAGACAAATTTAACTAATAAAATAGAAGTAACAAAAGTTATAGGAAAAAGAGAAAACAAATAAAAATATAATACCAAATGAGGAATGTTGAATTAGCATGAAAACAAAAATTAGAAAGAAATGAATCTAGTAGTGGAAAAAGAAGAAGAGTAAAATAATTGCTATATATATAATATTTTTGAATAAAAAATATTATCAATAATAAAAAATAAGAAAATAGTAACAAATAATGGATGACAAAAATAAATAATAAAAAACAACAAATGGAAAAGTTTTGAAAATCTC
The DNA here is from genome assembly GCA_025563575.1 of Acacia pycnantha. Lineage (NCBI taxonomy): Eukaryota > Viridiplantae > Streptophyta > Magnoliopsida > Fabales > Fabaceae > Acacia > Acacia pycnantha. Next base: position 477,664 of record JAMWYP010000320.1, on the reverse strand, counting down.
ATCATAGTGAAAGAAGGAAAAAGAGAGAGAAAAGAGAAGGATGAATATTAAAAACAAATATGACATCAGAAGCCCACTTATACAGAACAGAAAACTACTAAAATCATACCAAAAATAGAAGGGTGAATTAGGAAGAAGCATAGGAAGATAATAATTATTAATGGTTATAATAATAATTATAAATCATAAATAATTATTGAAGAGGGGAAGAAGATCAGTTCACCATATTAAGTAAGTTGAGGAGTTGGGGCTTCATAAAGCGACCAATGGTTCAGACTTCAATGAAAAAAGGTCTTTTTTCAGTTCCACTTCAATTTTCTCGCAACCAATTGGGACACACTGAAAATGCAAGTTTTATTCAAGAAATAGCAGATAGATATCAATACATAATTAATTAATTAGTTATAAAATGAAAAATATCAATAACAATTTAAAAAACTGAAACAATAACAAACGGAGAAAAATAATGAATTAATCCATTTGTAATTTAATTAATTAGTTGGTTAAAAACAAGAAGAATAATAACCACTTGCATATTAGCACCAGTAATGAAGAAGAGGTAGAGTAAGAATACATTTACCACATACCAAAAACGCAATATCAGATCAATTGTATGTTTCCCATCCTGAGAACTAGGAAAGAAAACATGACCGTTGAAAGTCAAAATTTCAACCAATAATTTCAAATATTCACATTCCCTTATAACCTCAAATCCAACCCATTTAATTCACAAGCAAACAAATAAATTTAAAACAAGAAAACAAACCAATAATTAATTACAAGCAAACAAATTGAGATAAGAAAAAAAAGGAGAAAAAGATGAATCAATATAACATGAAAAAAAAATCAACAAAAATTGAAATAACATACTAATTAATAAAAAATGTTATACTTAATAATAATAATGACAACAACGATGATGATCACTCAACTCGCATGTCAGCAACAATGGTGGAGAGATGGAGTGAGAATACCTTTACCACATACCAAATCTACTAAATTGTATGTTTCCCATCTATCAATGAGAAATAGGAAGAGAACATGACTGTTGAAAATCAAAATTTCACCCAATAATTTCACATATTCACATTTTCTTATAACCTCAAATCCAATCTATTTAATCCACAATATAACCCCAAAAAATTACAATCAATTATATATATTGGGATATAAAACCTCTTGTCACAAAATCGTAAATATAATTAATCAATGAAAAATATCAATAAAATTAAAATCACAAATACAACGTAAATATAATTAATTAAAAATTGAGCAAAGAAATAAATAATAAGAAAATATAATAAATAAACTGAAGAAATATTTTATAGATAATAAATAACTGTTATTTAGCTGATTATAAGCATTGAAGAAAACAAATGAATTTAAAACAAGCAAATTTAGTTAATTATTAATACTGAAGCAAACAATTAATTCAATTAAATCTGAAACAACCAAACAATTCAATAATTAATTACCAAAAAAAATTGAGATAGGAAAAAAGGAGAAAATGAATGAATGAATACATATAAATTAATTAGTTAGTTATAAAATGAAAAATATCAATAAAAATTAAAAATTTAAATAGCATACTAATTGATAATGATAATGAACTGAAACAGAATCTCAGAGTCTAAATTCAAAACATCAAGTAAAATCATTTTCAGAAAGAGATTAATGTACCATTTCAGGTCCAATTAAGGTCCTTGGGTGCCATTTGTTGAGTTATGGTCTTGATGGTGTTGATGCTTTTCTGTTCCAGGTCTTGCTTGAAGGTGACAATGGTTGATGCTGACGGGTGACCAAGCAGTAGCAATCACATGGAGCAGGGGTTAATGCTCGACAGTGTGTTCGGGCGGTGAGTAACTGATCTAGCAAAACTCGACGATGCTAGGAGTTTTGGCGACGTCGGAGAAATTAAGTTAATCTTTGATTATTTTCAAAGAAGTTCTAATACCATGTGGACAATTTGTAAGAGAAAATACTTTCTCATTTTATAAGATGTTGTGATACAATCTCCTATTTATATACAAACGAGAAGGACATAATAGTAAAGACTAATGAAAGTTAATAATTACTAATTAGCTAATAACTACTAATCAATATTCCCACAGAAACCCATTATCATTATAACAATAAAAAAGAAAGAAATAGAGAAGAGCATTTTACAAAAGAAAAATGAATCATCTATGCCTCCTGCAACGAAAGAACCACTTTCAATAGTCAAAATCATCATACCTTAAGGTACACACCTGCTTACTTTCAATATTCAAAATCATCGTAACTGAAGGTACACACCTACTTACTTTCAATAGTCACAATCATCATACACTCAAACTGAAGCTACACCCCCAAATACACATTATCAGCACGCTTTTCCTCGACACCACAAACCTATATGATTTAACATTAGGTTAATCTAAAAAGTTATTGACCCACTGTAACAACTTAATACACAGTATAACCCCCAAAAAAGAAGGGTACAAATACAACTGAAGCCTAGTACAGAAATTACAAGATTAATTTACCTAAATTTGCAGAATACATAAAAACCAAAATTTCATCTTACTTGAATGGAGACCATCTTAGCCACTTTTGTCAATACCTCAGCTCCAAATGAACTAACATTTATATCCTTGAGTATTTCTTATCATGAATATGCAAATAACCTCCAGTGTTCACACGCTGAAGCCAAATCCTCAGGTCTTGCTTGCACGTCTCCCCAGTCTCCACTTCCCTCTAAGTCACCTAAAGAATCTTCAATTTAAACAATGGGATAGATATTCTGATGCAAAGGACTTGTAAAGATCTTTGAGAGCATCACTAGAGGACAATTGTTCTACATGTGATACGAAAAATACCCACAAAAAAAAAAAAAAATCAGCACATTTCTACCAAGGAATAACATTAATCCACACACCATTAACATGAATTCCTTCCAAAATTGAGAAACTGTTTATATAAACATTGATTGCCATAACAACCTCGTGCTTTAAAAAAGAAATACAAGCTATTAGTAAAAATGACAATTTGGCACCCAAAAAAAACTGATGAGAAATGACTATTGTTGGAATGGGCCTAGCCGCCAACTATGGGCTTTTATCACTTAAACCCTAATTTGTTATGTGACCTAGTCTAATTAGATCCGATTATGTGATCTTAACTGTTTTTTAAATTTTAAATTATTGTTCGTAGATTCTAGGAGAAACTCTAGTGATCAGATTAGGTTATTTCTTCTATATATGTACACACATATTAGATGAATAAAGATATGAGAAAGGCACAAACCTTAATTATTTCAACTATTAACACGTATATAGATAAGAGATTGGCCTCATAGGGAACAATAAAAATTAAAGCACAAAAGAAATATCCTATTTCTTTTAAACTGTCCAACCTCTCCCCATGTGCAAGAGCACTATCAATAATCTTATACTGTTCTCCAATCAAAAGGAAACAACTACCTGCACTGACATCTCGCATCTAGAGGTAAAAGGCATAAAAAAGCAATGCAAAAATGGAGAGGAAGGGAGAAAGTAACAAAAGTCTACAAATTCACATGTAGCATGGGTAGGTCAAGACACCAAATTAATTTCAATATTACCGTTCAAAGGCACATTAATAAGCATAAAGACAGATTTAAAAACAAAATAGCAAGACAACAATCATTAATAAAAGGGTGGTTTTATAAACTCTATGATAACATCTCACTCAAGGACATGAACTATTCAGCTAGTACAACATGATGCTTGAATTGCATGAGCATGCATTGATCATCATATGTATTGAGAAACAAGTTCCAAAACCCCCAAACAATTTTACAAGTTTTTTCACAAAAGGTTAATATAAATATAAAATAAAAAGTGCTGGACAGCTGCTAGATAAGAAGAATGTCCAACTGAAAAGAAGTTTATAACACATTGATCCATATGTAAATCTAACGCTCACCAGGATGATCCTTGTTTCATCAAGCTCCCGCTAGATTTTCAACAACCAGTCAGCCTCAGTAGGGTCCTGAAGATTTGAAAATAGCAGGGAAAATGAGATAAATACGTCAAAACTAACCATATGAACAGGGGGGAAAAGAAGAAGAAAACTTTGTCGGTAGACAAGTGAAATAAAAGAAAATAACTTTATTGAGAATATTTAGTTGAAAACAAGGTAGAATTGCAAAGAAGTTGAAAACTGAAATGAAAGAAGGTAAACTAAAATGTCTAGGTTTCTATGATCGTTCTCTTGAAGTCTGAAGTATTTAGTAACTTGAAATACAAACTTAAGATGTTTAGCATTATTTAAATAAAAGAGGAATAATAACACTCGACAAGCCAAATTTAATTAAACCTTACGTGATCAAACCAGCAAGAAGCAACCAGAGAATAAAGTTGACCAGAAAGGTTGGCCAACCAACAAGTTGCCACAAGACAGTAATGATGAAGTCACAGAATCTCAGTTGACAGATTCATTCCAGCTCAATTCACAATAAAACTCTTTAAGTGCAGAATCTCAGCTGCCGCTTTACAAAGAACTCCCAAGGGTCCTACAAATTAAACCCCATATAAAATGTAATATCTTGTAATTAAAATAATAGACACTTAAGGAATTAAAGAAGTGATAAAATTTGTCAAATTAAAAATTAATCCATATAATCACACCTAAACAGAGTTATCTTCTAATTAACACATTTTAGCTCAATTAAAGTGATGAAAGCCTAAGATTATACATAAAAATAATGGGTTCTATCAACCCCCCTCCTAAGGATTTTACATTTCGGGCAAAATAATGGAATAAAACTGAACCTCAAACACACCACCAATGAAGAGTATCAAAGCATGCTCAAATATCAATATCACTTGTATTCATCAACGTTCTCCTTCAAATAGGATCAATCCAAAACAACTTCATGCCAAAAAAGCAATTAAACTCATGCGATTTAATCAAGGAAAGCAAATGAAGGAGGAGATTTCTCACACGGTAAGTGTTTCACTCCCACTCTCATTAATCAAGGATATTTCTCTCAAGACCATATAAGCTTGTAACTATCCTACATCTCCGCCACTAAGTAGCCCATAGTCTTCGTGAATCAAAGGGTCTTTTTAGGGCTGTAATGTTGGAAAGGCCAAATGATGGAGTGGAAGTAAGTGCCAATCATTAATGAAAACTGCACATGTATGTTACTCTCTGATACAACTTTCATGAAGAGTTGATGACACCAAACATGCACAATTCAGATGTTCATGACAGCAAACTCAACATCAATCCACTTAAGTACCACATATGCACAAGTCAGAATCATTCATCCGCAACTATGAGTGAATCTTCTTTTCGTTTTACCCCTGCCACTTAGCTATTCCTCTTCTTTCCTTTCTGTTTTTTACCTTTTTCTTCTTCTCCTTAGGCTTTTCTCTCTTCTTTTTTCTGTTCATTCTTCTGTTTTTTCATATAACTTTTCATTGCCTCTTTCTGCATTTTTTCTTTGTTTCTTTTTTTCACATTCTTTTTGCTCTCTTTTTTTCTAGCATTGTAACAACTAACAATAACTAAATGGCAAAAGAAAGTTCATTTTGTCAAAAATTCCAGCCTCACTTAGTTCCTGTCATCAAGATTGCATACATCAACTAGTTTCAATAAATATGAATTCATTATTTATTCAATCAACTTAGCAAGTCATAACCTCCAAACATTCAGCACATGCAGCATTCATTAATCATCGATGGAAAATGAAAGAATAATGAAGGGCTCAAAGGGTTAAACAAGGGATTTAATGTGTATAGGCTACTGTTTGGTCAAAGGGGTTTGAATGGAATGCCCTTATCATATTCACAATTCCAAGTGCTGATGTGGTCTCGAATTAAGGATTGAGACAAGTTCTAGGAAGTTATTAAGCTAGATGGTATCACACAATTTTAAGAAAAATTCAGGCCCAACTCCTTCCAACTGGCTTACTCACCCTCATTCACTCACCAAGACCAAATTGCATATGAATTGAACTTAATGCATGAGATTATTTTGCCTTGATGCAAAATTCCAAAATTCATTGACTCACCAAGCAATTCACACTTCAACAAGCCTTAACACTATTCAAAAGGACGTGTTCTAGGTTCAATCAAATTCCATACCAGTCAAGCAACCATCAAACCCTAAATTATAGTGCAAAGTTAAAGCAAATAATTGCCAACACAGATCATAAACTCTAAAATAGTATCAGATCAGACCAGAGGAATAGAACTGTTAGAATATTAGGAAATATATCTCTCTCATTTATTAGGATCTCTTGATTAGTTCCATGATTAGAGGATCTGATTAGAGGGTCTTAATTAGTAGTTATGAGTCTTTATTAGGCTTTATTGTATTTCCTAATTTATCTTCTTTACCTTCTTTGTTCTCCCTTGCTTCACCTATAAATAGGTTGTAATTCTCTTCATCTAATAAGAAAATATAGAGAGTGATTATTCCTCTTACATTTCAATATGTAAAGAGTGATTATACCTCTTACATTTCAATATGGTATCAGAGCTTAGGACATCCGTCCAAGGCCAGAAAAAGCGAGAGAAACAGTGAGTGACGTGAGGGAGAGAGGGAAATAGTGAGTAAAAGTCTCCGGCGAGTTTAGGGCTTTCTGTCGACGGCGAGTAAGGCTACACCGCCTAGCCTGCAGGAACCGTGAGACTCCGATTGGCAAAACCCTATCTTCCGGCGACGATCCGGCGGCTCCACGGCGCGCGTGGGCTACACGCGCTCGACGACCAGCGGCGCTGTGAAGGCGCGTGACGGCGCGTGAGCAGGGCGTTTCGACGACGACTTTCTGATTCGGCCTCCTCCTCTGATTTCCGGTGAAGCCCAGTGATTATTACATCCTCCGGTGACATTTTTGAATTTTCCGCGAACTCTCCGTGAAAATTCCAGATTCCGCGATTGTTTCCTTCTTCCAGAAACATGGATTCCTCTCAGGGTCCTATGTTCGGAACAATTCCCGGAACATATCCCATGGGTTTTATGACCGGTACCGATTCTCAAACTCAAAATTCTTCTTCTTCTTCTTCTATGACCGTCAACCCAGTACCAAACAGAACCTCAGAGATGGCTTCAGAATTTACAGACCATCACATTATGGCTATTAGCCATAAGTTTAATGGTAGAAACTATCTCCAGTGGTCACAAAGCGTGCTGAGGTATATTCGAGGGAAGAGAAAGGAGAAATACATTACTGGGGTAGCCCCTCAACCAGCCCTTGATGACCCTAATTTTGACACATGGTTTGCAGAAAACAACCAAGTCATGACATGGTTGTGTAATTCAATGACCTTGGAGATCAGTGAGGGATATCTGCTTGCACACACGGCAAAGGAAATATGGGATGCCGCTAGGAGAACTTACTCCTCCCTTGAAAACACTGCTGCCTTGATTCACCTGAAGAGACAACTCCGAGATCTACGACAAGGTAATCAGTCCGTAACTGAATATTATAATGCATTGCTGAAATTGTGGCAACAACAAGACTTGTTTGAGGTCCACCCTTGGGAAACTCTCAAAGATGTACAATTGTACAAACGAATTGTGGAAGAAGGAAGGATACACAACTTCCTCTTAGGCCTAAATGATGTTTTCGAGGAGGTAAGGGGCAGAATCATGGGGCTGAAGCCACTCCCACAACTCTTTGACGTGGTTAACCTTGTGCAATTCGAGGAAAGTAGGAAACTCTTGAACCGGAGTGGACCAAGCAACGTTGAAAGTTCAGCTCTTGCAGTTCAGGGACCATCTGGGGACCGCAAAACCAATAAATGGTGCAACTATTGTAAGAAAAAGGGTCATACTAAGGAAGAATGCTGGAAACTCCATGGAAAACCCTCCGGGGGGAAATCAAACTTCCAAAGTCACCTTACCACAGCTGAACCAAAGGTGGAGAGTGACAATCACCTGAGTCAAGAGGAATTGCAGATGTTCCGTAGAATGCTCGAACAACAGAATAAGTCTAACTCTGTTCCCAGCGTGAATCTTGTACAATCAGGTAATTCTATTATTGCCCTCAATCTTTGTGATGACCCATGACGATACGGATTGTTGACTCGGGAGCTACGGATCACATGACCTAGTAACAAGACTCTATTCCGTAATCTTAAACTCTGTCATGAACACCTCAAAGTAAAAGTAGCTAATGGTGTATTCACACGAGTTGAGGGTATTGGTACTGTTACATTATCTGACCACTTGGCAATACATAATGTTTTGTTTGTGATGAATTAGAGGGGTTAAATCATACTCTATTAACTTCCATAGATAAAAGTGAGTACATAGGGGCCTTTATATAGGCAAACTTAGGACTAACCCTAGAATCTAATCTTATCAGAAAAAATTAAATCTAATCTAAATGATTAAGATATATTATCATAAGATATAATATCCATATCTTTATCCTAATAAATATCGAGATAATAATATCATCATGATTAATCTAAAATCTAAGATAATGATTAATCTAAATAATCCCTAATATTCTAACACTCCCCTCAAGTTGGAGAGTATATGTCGATCAATCCCGACTTGCCACGAAAACCTTCAAACTTCGTTCGGCCGAGTGGTTTAGTTAGGATATCTCGCAATTTGGTCTGCAGATCTTATGTAAGACAGGTGTCATAATGCACCTTCAATCTTTTCTTTAATGAAGTGTCTGTCTATCTCAACATGTTTGGTTCTATCATGATATTCTGGGTTCTTGACCATTTCAATGCTGGCCTTGTAGTCACACCATAGTTGCATTGGTCCCTCATGTTGAATTCCCAACTCATCGATGTCGATAATCCAGATTCCTTCACATACTCCTTTGTTGTGACTCTTAGTTACGCTTCCGCACCGCTTGGTGACACCACCGCATGCTGTTTCTTGCTTCTCCAGTAACTAGATTTCCCCACACATATATACAGTACCCGAGATTGACCTCTGGTCTCTCTATCTCTTGCATGATCTGCATCGGTGTAGATTTCTATGTTCTGGTAGTACCTTTACGAAAGAATATTCCCTTCCAGGATTAAGCTTCGAGTAGCTCAAAATTCTGGGTACCGCCATGTGTTCTTCTTGGGGTTGATGCATAAAACTGACTTACTATTCCAACTGCATAGCTTATGTCAGGACGTGTGTGGGTTAAGTATATCAATTTTCCCACAAGTCTTCTGTATCTCTCGCATTAGCCGAATACCTTCGGTTTGATTTCCAAGTGGCACCCTTCTTCCATTGGTATCCCTTCGGTTGAGTGCCCAACATTCTGTCTCATGTAGCAAGTCTAGTGTATACTTGCGTTGAGAGACATTGATGCCCTTCTTGGTTCTTGCTATTTCCATGCCTAAGAAATACCTCATTTGTCCAAGGTCTTTTACGGAATTCGGTTGACAAGTCTGTTTTAGTTGAGCCATGGATTCTTCATCATCCCCTGTAATGATTATGTCATCCACATAGGCGATCAATATGGTGACTTTGCCATTAACACGTTTGGTAAACAATGTGTCATCGGCTTGTCCTGAGTATATCCAAGTCCTTTCACTGCTTTGGTGAATCTACCGAACCATGCCCTAGGAGATTGTTTCAGGTCGTACAATGACTTCCTTAGCTTACACACAGAGTTATTAGGAGCTAAAACTCCATCCGGAATCTCCATGTATACTTCTTCCTCTAGGTTGCCATTCAAGAATGCATTTTCACGTCTAGTTGGTATAGCGACCAATCTAAGTTTGCTGCAAGTGATAACAATATTTGAATGGTATTGAACTTGACCACTGGAGCAAATGTCTCCTGGTAGTCGATCCCGTATGTCTGGGTATATCCTTTTGCAACAAGTCTCGCCTTGTATTTGTTGATACTGCCATCGGGATTGAATTTTGGAGTGAAGATCCACCTGCATCCCACTAGTTTCTTTTCTTTAGGAAGAGTCGTGATCTCCCATGTTCTATTTTCCTTGAGTGCCCTCAATTCCTCTTCTGCAGCTTGCTTCCAATTTGGATCAGCCATAGCTTGTTGAAATGTATTTGGAACGATTATCTGTGCACTGCTAACAACAAAACTTTGCATTCTTGCAGACAGATTACCATATGAGACAAATCGTTGAATAGGATGTTGAGTACACGATCTTACCCCTTTTCATCCTGAATTGATCTCAACATGTGTTTCCGGTTCATTGGGTTCAGGTTGGGGTGTGGGAGCAAGTGAGTCAAGAGTAGTGATAAGGTTAGGTTGCGGTGAGGGTAATGTGTCTGATTTTAGCCATTCAATGTCATAATACTCCCCCTGAATGGGTAATTTGGGATAGTAGGCTTCCTCTTCGTAGAACACAGTGTCTTTGGAAACAATGAGTTTCTTGGAAGATGGGCAATAGCATTTGTATCCTTTTTGAGTAGAGGAGTATCCAAGAAATATACATTTGTTGGCTCGAGCACCAAATTTGTTGCCATCTTTATTGTGAGTGAATACAACACAACCAAACACTTTAAGAGGTAATGAATTGATTAGTGGGCAATTTGGAAAGAGTTGAAGGAGTTTTTGAATTGGAGTGTCATACTTCAGTACCTTAGAAGGCATACGGTTAATGAGATAAGCTGCGTAAGGATGGCATCCCCCCAAAAAATGGTAGGTACATTCCGTTCCATTAGTAAGGCACGAGTGACTTCTAATAGGTGACGGTTTTTCCGCTCGGCCACTCCATTTTGTTGAGGGTGTATGGACAGGAAGTTTGGTGATGAATTCCTTGGTGATCAAGGAACTCTTTAAGGGTAGAGCTCATATATTCTTTGGCATTATCACTACGCAGTACCTTAATGGGGGTGTTGAATTGGGTCTGCACATAGGTATAGAACTTTTGAAATATTTTGGCCACTTCAGATTTGTCTTTCATTAAATACACCCATGTAATTCTGGTGTGATCATCGATGAAAGTAACAAACCATCTGGTATGTGTTTGGGTATTTATTCTCAAGGGGACCCCAAATATCACTATGAATTAGTGTGAATGGGGAGGAAGGGATATAGGGCTGTTTAGGATAGGAGGATCGTGTTTGTTTAGCAAATTGACAAGTTTCACAATGAAAAGGAATAGAATTTTTATTAAATGAACTAGGAAACAAATGTTTCATATAATCAAAACTAGGATGGCCTGATCGACGGTGCCACAAAAATACATCATTATTTTGAGAATTTGAGCTAAACAATGCTTGTCTTGCCTTCCACGCATTTTTATTCTTGTTCGATCCTTCAAGGTAAAACAATCCATCCCATTCTCTAGAAGTCCCAATCGTCCTCCTCGATTTTAAATCCTGAAAAACACATAAATCATCATCAAAAATCACTCGACATAGTCGGCCTCTAGTCAACTTGCTTACAGGAATAGTGTTTGACTTATTTTGCTTCTCAAGCATCCGACGAAACATCTTTAATTCTTAGGGCTCAAGTGATCATCATTCTCAACCGTTGGTTCAGTTGTAGTAATGTGGCTTTGGAAGTTTGATTTTCCACCGGGGCTTTCCATAGAGTTTCCGGCATTCTTCTTTATTATGACCTTTCTTCTTGCAATAGTTGCACCATTTTGTAGACTTTCGTTCTCCGGGTGGTCCCTTAGCGCAAGTGCTGAGCTTTCATTTAGGCTTGGGCCACTTTTGTTCAGGAGTTTTCTACTTTCCTCGAACTGTACCATGTTAACAACATCAAAGAGTTGTGGTAGAGGCTTCAGTCCCATGATTCTGCCCCTTATTTCTTCGAAAGCGTCATTTAAGCCTAAAAGGAAATCGTGTACCCTTCCTTCTTCCACAATTTTCTTGTGCAATTGTGCATCCTTTAGGCAATCCCATGGGTGAACATCAAACAGATCCTGTTGCTGCCACATAGCAAAGAATTATAATATTCAGTCACCGACATGTTACCTTGTCGTAAATCACGGAGTTGTCGCTTTAAGTGAATCAGGGCAGCGGTGTTGTCAAGCGAGGAGTAGGTCCTTCGAGCTGCATCCCAGATTTCCTTTGCTGTGTGCAAGGAGGTAGCCCTCGCTGATCTCCACGGTCATTGAGTTACACAACCAAGTCATAACTTGGTTATTTTACGCAAACCATGTGTCGAAATTTGTGTCATTCGGAGTGGTTGAGGGCTGCTCCATTTATATATTTCTCCTTTCTCTTGCCACGAATATACCTCGGCACACTTTGGGACCATTGAAGATAGTTTTTGCCATTAAACCTATGGTTAATAACCATATTGTGATTTTACGGATAATCTGGAACCATCTCTCGAGGTTTTGTGGGTCAGATTTGGTTTGGTTGTTACGATGTAGAAGAGTCTTCGATTTGAGAATTTGTACGACATAAAGGCCATGGGATACACTCCGGTTGGACCGACATTGGGAGGTATTGAACCAAATATAGGAGGGTCCATTGTCTTGGTTAGGAAAAGGTCACCGAGTCTTTGCTTCATTCACGACGGCGCGTGGGGTTCACGCGCCGGGAAAGAGGTGGCGCGTGGGGGTCACGCGCCGGGGAAAGAGGTGGCGCGTGGGAGTCACGCGCCGCTCTTTGGCCGTCGCTCTTCGAGTTCCGCCGATCGGCGAGCCCCGATTCTGCATGCAGTGGGCGGTGACGTGAGACGCGCCTTCCTGCGTGCGAGATCGAAGGTCGCGTGGTTTGGCTCTCTCTCTCTCGCCCGCTCGCACTCGACTCGGCCTTTGTGTGTGCACTCTTGGAGTTCTTCTGCGTCTCCTAAGGTGCAGCGTTCGGAGTTGGTTGGTCGACGGTCTGGGTGAGTGAGGATGATCGAAACTCTGTCGCTGAGTTTTCCGCTGAGTTGAACGCTGAGTTTTCCGCTGAGTTGAACGCTGAGTTTTCCCCTTCCTTTTTTTTTTTTTTGTTTTCTGTAGGTCTAAAAAAAAAAAAACTTAACCTGGCTTTGATACCATGATGAATTAGAGGGGTTAAATCATACTCTATTAACTTCCATAGATAAAAGTGAGTACATAGGGGCCTTTATATAGGCAAACTTAGGACTAACCCTAGAATCTAATCTTATCGAAAAAAATTAAATCTAATCTAAATGATTAAGATATATTATCATAAGATATAATATCCATATCTTTATCCTAATAAATATCAGATAATAATATCATCATGATTAATCTAAAATCTAAGATAATGATTAATCTAAATAATCCCTAATATTCTAACAGTTTGTACCGGAACTTACCTGTAATTTGATCTTTGTAAGCAAGTTGACTAGAGGTAAAATATGTCGAGTGATCTTTGATGATGGTTTATGTGTGTTTCAGGATTTAAGAACGAGGAGGACGATTGGGACTTCTAGAGAATGGGATGGATTGTTCTATCTTGAAGGGTCAACCTCAAAGAATAAAGAAACGTGGAAGGCAAGACGAGCGTTGGTTAGCTCAAATTCACAGAATAATGATATATTGTTATGGCACTGTCGATCAGGTCACCCTAGTTTTGATTATATGAAACATGTGTTTCCAAGTTTATTCAATAAAAATTCTGTTCATTTTCATTGTGAAACTTGCCAATTTGCAAAACAGACACGGTCCTCATATCCCAAACAACCCTATACTCCCACCTCCCCATTCACATTGATTCACAGTGATATTTGGGGCCCTGCCCGCATAGCTACTCTCACTCATACCAGGTGGTTTGTTACTTTTATCGATGATCACACTCGCACCACATGAGTTTATTTAATGAAAGACAAATCCGATGTCGCCAAAGTCTTTCAAAACTTCTATACCTTTGTACGAACCCAATTCAACACGTCCATTAAGGTGCTTAGAAGTGATAATGCCAAGGAATACATGAGCACAGCCTTTAAAGAGTTTCTTGATCGTCAAGGAATTCATCACCAAACGTCTTGTCCTTACACCCCTCAACAAAATGGGGTAGCCGAACAAAAAAACCGTCACCTGTTGGAAGTAACTCGTGCCTTGCTAATGGAACGGAATGTTCCCACCATTTTCTGGGGTGATGCCATCCTCACCGCGGCTTATCTCATTAACCACATGCCTTCAAAAGTTCTCAAATACGACACCCCACTGCAACACCTCCTGAAATTCTTTCCAAATTGCCCCCTCATCAATTCATTACCTTCCAAGGTGTTTGGTTGTGTCGTCTTTGTTCACAAAAAGGAGGGCAACAAATTTGGTGCTCGCTCAGACAAGTGTATATTCCTTGGCTACTCCTCCACTCAAAAACGATACAAATGCTATTGTCCATCTTCCAAGAAACTCTGTCTCCCAGGACACCGTTTTCTCGGAAGACGAAGCTTATTATCCTAAACTACCCATTCAGGGGGAGTATTCTGATATTCAATGGCTAATCTTGGAAACATCTAATTCCAACACCTCAAACTTACCTGACACATCATCTGAACCACCTAACCTTATAGCCTCTCTTGACTCACTTGCTCCCACAAACCAGCCTAACACATACATTCCACCCCAACTTGAACCCAATGAACCAGAAACACATGTTGAGATCAATTCAGGGATGGATGCGGGATCACAACAAGAGATAGAAACTGAACCCGACACTGGTAGAACTATCTCTCCCATTCAAAGGAACGACCATGAATCCAATCCGGGATTAAATCCTGAAGAATCGGGTTGGCCTATTGCCTTGAGAAAGGGGTAAGATCGTGTACTCAACATCCTATTCAACGATTTGTCTCATATGGTAATCATGCGCAAGAATGCAAAGTTTTGTTGTTAACGGTGCCTGATATAACCGTTCCAAATACATTTCAACAAGCTATGGCTGATCCAAATTGGAAGCAAACTGCAGAAGAGGAATTGAGGGCACTCAAGGAAAATAGAACATGGGAGATCACGACTCTTCCTAAAGGAAAGAAACCTCACTCCGAAATTCAATCCCGATGGCAGTATCAACAAATACAAGGCGAGACTTGTTGCAAAAGGATATACCCAGACATACGGGATCGATTACCAGGAGACGTTTGCTCTTGTGGTCAAGTTCAATACCATTCAAGTACCATTCAAGTACTATTATCACTTGCAAAGAAACTTGGATTGGTCTCTATACCAACTGGACGTGAAAAATGCATCCTGAATGGCAACCTAGAGGAAGAAGTATACATGGAGATTCCGGATGGAGTTTTAGCTCCTAATAACTCTGTGTGTAAGCTAAGAAAGTCATTGTACGGCCTAAAACAATCTCCTAGGGCATGGTTCGGTAGATTCACCAAAGCAGTGAAAGGGCTTGGATATACTCAGGGACAAGCTGATGACACATTGTTTACCAAACGTGTTAATGGCAAAGTCACCATATTGATCGTCTATGTTGACGACATAATCATTACAGGGGATGATGAAGAATCCATGGCTAAACTAAAACGGGACCTGTCAGCTGAATTCCAGGTAAAAGACCTTGGACAAATGAGGTATTTCTTAGGCATGGAAGTTGCAAGAACTAAGAAGGGTATCAATGTCTCCCAACGCAAGTATACATTAGACTTGCTACATGAGACAGGAATGTTGGGCACTCAACCGTAAGGGATACCAATGGAAGAGGATGACACTTAGAGATCAAACCACAAGGTATTCCAGCTAATGCAGAGAGATACATAAGACTTGTGGGAAAATTGATATACTTAACCCATACACGTCCTGACATTAGCTATGCGGTTGGAATAGTAAGCCAGTTTATGCATCAGCCCAAGAAGAACACATGGCGACAGTCCACAGAATTCTAAGCTACTTGAAGCTTAATCCTGGAAGGGGAATATTCTTCAAGAAATGTACTACCAGGAACATAGAAATCTACACTGATGCAGATCATGCCAGAGATAGAGAGACCATGAGGTCAATCTCGGGATACTGTACCTACGTGTGGGGAAATCTAGTTACGTGGAGAAGCAAGAAACAGACAATGGTGTCACCAAGCAGTGCCGAAGCATAACTAAGAGCTGTCAATAAAGGAGTATGTGAATGAATCTGGATTATCGACATCGACGAGTTGGGAATTCAACATGAGGGACCAATGCAACTCGTGTGATAACAAGGCCAAGCATTGAAATGGTCAAGAATCCAGTATATCATGATAGAACTAAACATGTTGAGATAGACAGACACTTCATTAAAGAAAAGATTGAAGCAGGTATTATGACACTGTCTCACATAAGATCTGCAAACCAAATTGCAGATATCCTAACTAAACCACTCGGCCGAACGAAGTTTGAAGGTTTTCGTGGCAAGCTGGGATTGATCGACATATACTCTCCAGCTTGAGGAGGAGTGTTAGAATATTAGGAAATATATCTCTCTCATTTATTAGAATCTCTTGATTAGTTCCATGATTAGAGGATCTGATTAGAGGGTCTTAATTAGTAGTTATGAGTCTTTATTAGGCTTTATTGTATTTCCTAATTTATCTTCTTTACCTTCTTTATTCTCCCTTGCTTCACCTATAAATAGGTTGTAATTCTCTTCATCTAATAAGAAAATACAGAGAGTCATTATTCCTCTTACATTTCAATATGTAAAGAGTGATTATACCTCTTACATTTCAATAAGAACACAACGTTATTAATCAAAGTCACATGACAAGAACATTGTCCTCAATGTGAAGTAATGGCAGAATAGAAATAGAACAAATAGAACATAACGTTATTAATGTAAAGTGAGGGAAAGGGACAATCGTGTAAGGAAATCTTCTTAAAGTCATGAAACATAAATTCTCATCCTGGATGAGAATCATTAGCCCCTCCAATATAGTCCTTGCTCCTTGATGAATCCTCCTTGGTGGTGGTTTAGGATCGATCGGTAAAGACTCCAAGATATATGGTACATGTTGAGTCCCTTGGAGACCTATCCCATGAATTACCTGCAAGGAGGTATCATAATTAGTAGCAATATGATCAACAGAAATCATGTTAGTCAAGTGATCAAGCTCATGTATGCATAAATCCAGTGGTAAGTCAAATGAGAGAATCTCATGAATAAAGTCATGGATATACTTAGGTTTCTAAATCAGATTAGGCGAATTCTCAACCCTAGAATCCTAGACAAATCTGATTGAAGTATATTATTTAATACCACACAATTCAAAGCAGTCCCTCTTCAATCTTCAAGATTAACTCCAAGAATGTGTGACAGCATGAAGTTGGATGTAATGAATGAATGGTACTGAGTTAACTAATTCTAGACAACTTGAGTGATTACATCAACAATCAATACCCCCAATCAAATCTAGCAACAAGTGAATTAGTTCAAGTGGAATTTTCTGTCATGAATTAGCAACCGCACAGACTGTAAGGACTCAAAAGTCACATAGTAGATCTGATTTAACAAATGGATTTCTTATAGCTACCAATAACAGTGAGCCAAATGCAATTCTGAGAATCACAGCAATTACACATGAAAGTTCCAATTCCAGAGGCTAGTAATGACCACTAATGACAATAAATTATGCCAAGAACTAATAAAATTCGGAACAATAAGGAAGAATGCACAGATTGCAAATGTAACCTTTATGCCTTGTAGAAATCAAGTGCAAATCAAGTATAACAGCAAGAATTTGATTTCCACATCAGTTCAGCATAACAAATTCAAGTTTCCAGCAAACTTTCCAGTAGATTTGTAATTTAGCAAATAGCATGGTTAATCACAAGTTCAATAAGCGATCGGCTCAGAGCTCAGATTTGCTGCCAATGACAGCAAAGTGACTTCCAATCGACAGAATATGCGCAAATCAATGAATTTCCACCTAGTGATAGGAAATGCACACTCAGTTCTAACCTAGATTCCAACAAATCAGTAACTAATTCTTTGTTTATATGGAGAATTAGAGCCACGGACCTAGATAAAATAATATTTATTAAAAAGATCACAAAAATTCTAATTATTTAGAAGGGCCAGGTAAATTTGAAAATCAACCTGGTTCCTCAACAACTAATTTAGGGTTTGTTCACATCTCTCTTCCCCCTTGAATTCGGTCAATACACTTCTGATTTATTTATTTATTTTGTTGATAATAGAGCAAATTATGAATCAAAGATGTAATGTAATATACAACAAACATCTATCTATTAACTCATTACGATCAAGATTTACAAAATACCTAGATGCTTGGCAAATAAATCATATAGGAAATGCACACTCAGTTCTAACCTAGATTCCAACGAATCAGTAACTAATTCTTTGTTTATATGGAGAATTAGAGCCATGGACCTAGATAAAATAATATTTATTAAAAAGATCACAACAGTTCTAATTATTTAGAAGGGCCAGGTAAATTTGAAAATCAACCTTGTTCCTCAACAACTAATTAAGGGTCTGTTCACATCTCTCTTCCCCCTTGAATTCGGTCAATACACTTCTGATTTTTTTTTTTTTTTGTTGATCATAGAGAAAATTATGAATCAAAGAAGTAATGTAATATACAACAAACATCTATCTATTAACTCATTACAATCAAGATTTACAAAATACCTAGACGCTTGGCAAATAAATCATATAGGCTATAGCAACATGAGAAGCTTGGTCATATCTTCCCGTTGGAAGACATTGAAAATGGTGGAACTGACTTTTGACTTAAAACCAACATAAGACCACCTCTAAATAGATTCTGATATAGTTTTTCCCATAACCCTTGAAACAAAATCTTTTGATTTATTTGTTTTCCCTGGTTAAAATTATCTCAGCCCAAAGTCAAAAACCTAATCTCCAATCAAATCGCAACATCAATAAGCAAGAATTGAAGCATAAGATTTCAAGCTCAAAAATACAAGACTAAGAAAAGGGGGAAAAGAAGACTACTCTAAAACTGACAGCCAGAGCATTTTGAAGGAAAGACCTGTGCAGAACATACATATTCTTCGCTGTCGTGAAAAGTTTCCTTGATCTCAAAATCTCACCAACCAATGGATTCCCTCAGATAGTTGCTCCGTCGCACCCACAGCAAAAGACCAGTTCACCTGAAAAAGGAAGGAGAAAGAACAAGGCCAAAGGAGTCGACTGAAATCACATAATCGAAATATCTAAGACAGTGCTATAGAATCCAGAATTTGGGTCTCAATATTGCAAAGGCAAAGGGTGGACCAGGAAAAAGCGGAAGTTGAGGAAGAAGAGAGCGATGTTGTGCTCTGGAGCGTTAGGTTTTCGGGTGGAGAAGATTCGAGGGAAAAGGAGAAAAAATCCAAGGGTTTGGAACGTGATGATGGGAAGGAGATGGGAAGGTCACAGAATTGAAATACATGTGACGATGATATAGCATAAGGAATTTGGGTCTCAAATTCACAGTATTTCAAAGGCAGAGGGTCGCCGAGGAACAAGCAGACTTGGAGGAAGAAGATAGGCAATCGTCCTCGAGAGAGTTAGGCTTTCAGGTTGAGAAGATTGAAGGGAAAGGTAGATGAGAGTGAGAAAGATGAGTAAGGAGTTGGCGAAGAGACTGTGGGAAAAGATTGGAGCGTCTGAAGCTGAGCTATCGGAGGAAGTTTTGAAGACACATCTGAAATTGAAAGCCGAAAGGGTTTGGGAGAAGAGGGAGCGTCTGAAGATGAGTTAGCCGTTGCTGAAGATCGGGAGACCCATATGAAATTGAAAGCCAAAAAGGGGTTGCCCTTTGCCTTAAACCCAAAAAGATCCCTTTTTTTTTTTTTAAAGTAAAAAACATATGGGTTAGCATCCTCTCATTAGCGTTTTCTCGTTATCCCTCATCGACTTTAAACCCAAACCATACATTTGATATAACTATCTACATCAACAACCTCCCTCCTAAAAATTAAGTCAAATCAACGGTTTAGATGGGATGATGAGAGAAAAGGAGAAAGTTAGCCAATGAGATAATCTTGTTCCCAGTTAACAATGACTCTAGTAAGAATGTCTCAAAAGGAAATTTCAAATTACTAACCACGGAAAATGTCCTGAGAAAAAGTAGTAACCACTGAACTAGTGAATATATCGCCTTCGGTTTCTCTTGGCTACTCTTTCTTTTTAATGTAAAGTTTCTTTCCGGTAATCTAATTCACTGAACCACTTTTTTTTTTTGTGAAAATGTGTACTCCCTCCAATCTTAATTATATGACAACATTCTAATTTTTATTAATTTCTTCCTAAAATAGCCCTATTGATACTTTTTCAATAATAGTTAAACACAATAATAAAATATTTAATACTGCATATATATATATTCTATAAAGTAAGTAATGATTGTAAGTCATTAATGTCACATACACCTTAATTTTACTATTTTTAAATAAAATAATTGAGCAATTTTTGTCATATTTTCCCCATATCATCCCTAATACTTCCTTCACAATAATTAATTTAATAACACACTTATATTCTATCAAGTGAGAGATTCAACTTTCTTTTGAACATTGAAGAGTTGTAAGGTTAATATAAAAAACAAATGACTTTTTGGCTAAAAAAAACAAATGAATTTTTTTATCTACAGGTTTTCTTCTTCTTCTTCTTTTTTGTCAATATAGAATATAGAAGTATTGTTTTATGATATCTTTTTATTCATATATATTTTGTCTCTATTAAATATTTAAATGATGTCTTAATCATACACCAAATTTTACTTATCTATCTTGTGATAGATTTTATATATCATGTATCTCTTAAATGGTTACTTTGAGACTGAGAAATTTTGTAGTTAATTATATTTAATTTTGGATATAACGTGCATTTAATAAATAAATAAAAATCAAAATGCATATATCAATATCAATGTTAAAAAAGGACTGGTTAGTCCTCAATTTATATATTTAACTGTGAAAAAAATATTTTGTCAACCAATTCTTAGTTAAAATAACCATCGTAATCCAATAAATTATGTACAAATATGTAAATTCAAGAAAGATGTCCCTACCCTGTAGTCTAATAATTCTAGTAAAACTGCAACATAACTCCATACGTACACATCGTTACACCGAGGCAGTATTAATTATGAACAAGAGCTTGCCAATCAAGTAAAATATAATAAGGGCATTTTAGAAAAATGAATAAAATTAACTAATTTAACTCCTATTACTAATCCCTCCAAAATCAGTTAAAGATGTCCTATAATTAGGACCGGAGGTAGTATTTATTATCTATCTATCTATTAATTCTCTTGAAAGTTTGTAGTAACAGATTTAGTATTTCTTAACACAGTTCTTTTATTTTTTGGGGGAGAATGACATATACGTTCCAATAAAAAAAATAATACATTGACAAGTCCTATAAGTTGTTAATGGTAAGTGATTCACTTATTAATTCCCTCTATTACTTGTCTGATATTATTTCTCTTGGTTAAGACCTAAAAGTCATTCTTGTAACATCCTAATTTTTTCTAATAGTAATTAAGTGATATTGAGATATGATTTATTAAGAAATCTAGGTTTAGAGAAGATCTAGAAGTATAAAATTAAAACTTGAAAATAATAATAATAATAATAATAATAATAATAATAATAATAATAATAAGTAAATAAATATATTATCATTTTTTTTAAAATTGATTAATTAACAAAGATAAATGATATTGATAAGAATAATAAGGAAAAGAAAATATATAGGAGAATTATTTTCATAAAATAAAATAATCTGATCTATATCTAAATAAAAAGAAAGAGGTAAGAGAGAAAATAATTATATATTATTATATCTTTTAAAATAATATTATTTTAATAAGAGAACCAAACCCTAACCCTATCTATAAAACCTCATTTTCTTCTCACGCCACTCATACTCTCAGCGCCGCATAAGATTTTACAGGTACTCTCCTCATTCCTCATTCCTCTTGTTCGTTTTCCTGTTCAACTATTTCTCTCTCCCACTGATATATTAGTCTTGTCTTGTCTTTTCTACTCTTCCTTTCCACGTTTTCTCCCTCAATGATTTCAAACTCATACCTGTTTATATATATATATATATATTCTCGAATGTTTATATATGACCCAAGCCCCAAGGCTATATATAAACATATGACCCAAGCCCCAAGACTATATATTATCCTCAAATCCGTTGCTCCTTACTGTACACGAATGAACATTAAAGTCATTCTTGTACGGCTGCGTGTGTTCCTTTAGATTTCTTCAAATATGTTTTTGTGCTTTATGCACATATTTTATTTCCTCCTCAAAATCCCACCGTTCATTTTTCCTTAAGGAAATACTTGACCTCATTGTCCCCGTGCAATAATGTATACGTTATTATCCATTTATGCTTAAACAATTCTTTCCTTTTAACAACAGTTACTCCAACAAGTATTAATTCAGCTTCAAAATCCCATTAACCGAGTTTTGTACTTTTGAAACCGAAAAGCACTCTGGTATTTTTTATTGAGTCACAATAACAATAATAATAATAACATATACTAGTATATGTAACATATATGTCTATATAGATTAAGGATTTTATTTTTATGCTAGTTTTAAGGTTTTACCAGCTCTGGAGTAACTTTAGAGGAATTTTAGAATAGTGTGTATCAATATATTAAAAAATAATTATGTTGTGACCTTGTAGACTTATTAAGAGCTTTGGGGTAACTCTTGTGTGAATACCAGTAAGCTCGGAGTAGAGGTAACCCTTGTTATTCTTTTATATACTTGTCAACTATATATATATATATATATATATATATATATATATATATATATATTAAACTGTCTTGGTATTTATTGTGCCCATGGAGGGCTTGATTTGGAATTACATATTTAACTAAAATTATAATTGATGAGATGAGAAACTTTTCAAGCATGCTTGTTGTTTATTAGAACTCATGGTTATGTACTTTGGAAACGTTTTATGCATGTTTATGTGTCATGATTGGAATATTATTTATTTTATTATGATGGTTTGTCATTGATGCATATGAATGGCGGTACATTTGTGACGGGTTGGAGTAAGGAGGAATTTTTATGATGGGATTTCTTTATGCCATCACTCGGTGTACAATGTATGGTACTTGTCAGGCCCCTTCTTCCATGTCTTCCGTTGGCCGGGATTGCATTGGAGCTGTGGGACATGTGACACCTCCTTAGTTGTGTTTAAGGAGGGGAGCCATAGTCCAGACTTAAGCTCTATACATTTGGCCGAGTGTATCTTAAGAACTGGTGAACTTGAGACAATCCAGTTAAATTGTTGAGTTTCTATTGGACTATGTGTTACCCTATAGCTCCAGTCAGCGGTTAAGGATGGACGGTGATATAAGGGGGGGCATATTGCATATTGCATACTGCATATTTGTATGGTATATTATATTATATTTCTTGTGAAAGATGTTTGAAGAAAACAAAAATGAAATGATGTTCCATAGTTTTGGAACCCTTTTTGGGAAGGGATTTTGTTAACCAAATCGAGAACTAATTTGTGAAAGGTTTTATGTTATAATATTAATAAATTATTGTGAGTTAAACTTGATTTTGAACCGTATGTTCTCGATTTTGGTTTGCATGTATATTTCTGAATAACCAATGGTTACTGAAATCCTAGGATCTTATGGTTATTGTATTTATTTATTTTTCAGGAGATTATTAGGAAGCAAGAGAATGCACATATGAAGTGAGTCTTAAAGGCTCTTGTATACACCTAGAGTTCATGTTATGTCATTTATATTTGCTATGACCATAAGACTTCCGCATTTTATCAACTCTGGAATATTTTAGAAATTTATTTTGACACTGTAAATATTTTGTATATGTTTTTGGGAAATTAATTTGGCCCTTTAAAAATGGTTTTTTTTTAATTTATTTATTGATTAGCAACATTTCAAATGCCTTGATTAAGTATTTTGTTATTGAAAATTGGGGTGTTACAATTCTCCTTTATTTTTTTGCTAGAAAGGAACATATTCATGCATTACTAAATGATCGGAAAACAACAAAATATGAAGTCTAGAACATAATTCAACAAAAAAACTACGAACGAGAAGAACCAAAACCAAACATTATCCAGAATCTAAATGATTAAACTTGTCCTTTTCTAACAATTCCAGAAGTTGTGATGGAGGTCTCTAAAGGTATAGGATAATTAGTTGAGCAAAAATATGCCAGTATAAGTAAGTATACGACATTTTTAGGGCAGTTGGGCATGCCTTGCATTTTTTAGGAAACATTGGTATGTGACATCATTTATCGAGTCTTGGTATGTATGTCACAATCCTGAGTAAAACCCGATAGGATCCCGAGCAAGCACCGATAAAATAGCTTTATTAAAGTAACCTTAATAAAGTAAGGTTTTGATGACTAATGATGACACACTTTTGTATTGGTCTAACAAGATCATGACACGTGTCCCTCATCGTGCAAAGTATAAAGTTACTTTTGTGTTGTTCTAATGGGAAGGTGACACGTGTCCAGCTTGCTCTCCAAGTATATTAAGCTTGTTTAAGAAGTCAAATGGATTTGACAAGCATTTAATGGAGTCATAAATATAACAAAGACAAAGGATTTGACATGATTAGAAGAGCATTTATCGCATGTGGACAAATGAACTTGCCATGTGTTAAGTATAAGAATGCAAGATTGATTGAATTGTGTTGAAGGCCAATTTCAAATTCATAAAAAGGGCCTATATTTCGGCCAATGAGGGGGAGAAAGAGACAAAAAGAAATTTCAAGAGACAAGGAAGAAGAGAAATCAAGAGAATTCTAGAAAGGGTAGCTAGGGAGCTCAAGACAAAAAGAGATAAAAAAGCAAGGGTAAAATAGTAAAATGCCAAGGTAGATATTTTTACATGCTCTTGGCTCATTATTTAAAGGCTCCTTCCCCCTCATTTGTTGCCCAAGGACACCATACATACATAAGAAAGAAGAGAGCAAGAGATAATCCAAATTAGAAGGAAGAAGAAGGCAAGAAACTTGAGATCCAAGGTAAGGAAACTATGGAATTTTGCAATAGTCTCTTCTATCTTCATGAATACACTTAAGGTCCTAATAAACAACTCTTGTATGGTATTTTGGGAGCCTAGGCCGAAACTAACAAGAAGCATAAGGAGGAAGATGTTCAAGAAAATCCAAGCTCAAATCAAGTAAGTCACTTCGTCACTACCTTTATGACTTTGTGACTTGGATTTTGGTCTCTTCTCATAATAGTTGATGGTTATAGAAATCAATATTCCTAAGAGGAGGTTCTACCCTAATTAATAAAAATGGATTATCAAGTGTCTAAAGTAAGGTTTGGTTTAGAAAGGGAGAATAAGCAAGAATATGAATAAACATGAAGCTAAGATGAGAATTTGTATTGTTGCCCTTGAGATGTGATTTTCGGCCAGAGGTATAACCATGGGGAAATGATGTGATTTTGGTGTTTTTGATGTTTCGAAAGTGTTTAGAATGAAAAATTGTATAAGAGAATGGGAGGTTGAAATCTGATTTGTTTGATTAATGTGTGTGTGTTGTGTTTAATTAAGTGACAAGTGTGTGTAGGTGTCAAGAGGAGTGTGTGTGTGATCCGTGGAGAGTAATGAGAAGGAGAGAAGATTAGATCATATTTGTATGTTGGAATAGGTTGTGAATGTGTGTGTAATGTTGCCACGGCCAAGAGAAGAGAAGGCAATAAATAAAATCAGATCTTTATGTATATCTTTGTTGCTTGTGCCGTGGAGAATGAGTAAAATAAATCAGATTTGTGTGTGATTATGCTTGGTTAACAAGTGTCTAATTGGTGTGAGGAGAAAATGTCAATTGTCTTTTATTTTGCATGTGTGTGTGTTGGCTCTAAAATATGACGCCATGTGTTGCTAGGTAAGTGTGTGTTGTCTCGGTTTATGTGTTTGGGTTTTTGGTGTTGTTGTGGGTGTGGCACTGTTTTCGAGGAAGTATCCAAAATAGAGCTCAGGTTTTACTCGGGATTGTGACACAAATACCGAGACCCGAAAAACGATGCCACTTACCAATGTTTTCTTCAAAAACGCAGGGCATACTCTACTACCCTGGAAATGCCGACTACTTACTTATACCAGCATATTTTCGCTCAACTAATTGTCCTATACCTTAGGACATAGTTGGGTGGCATCTTTTCCAACCAGATGTACACCGTATAAGTCCTCAGTGCCCCTTTTCACTGACACTTAAATTCCATGGCTCATACATACTAGGTCCCCTAACCCGTATAGCCGAGTTACTTAGTCCTGAGTGTTAGTTCTCAAATTGGTTTTGATGATAACGGACAATTGTAAACACAAGAGAAGTTTGTCTTTGTAAGTTGAAAACTTACTGTCAAAGGAAAACTCGAGTTTCAGTTGAAAACTCGAGTTTTGACAAGACAGAGAGCAATCAAGTTTTTCGATAAAACCAAAACTCCAGTTTCCATGGGAAACTCGAGTTTAGGCTCTTCTGAGTATTTTCTAAGATTTTCAAGAGTTCATGAAAACTCGAGTTTCGGTATTAAAACTCGAGTTTCCATCATCTAAGAACAATACTCATCTCTGATCTTGCAAAAACTTATGTGTGAAAAATAACTAAGAGTTTCAACGTTTTCTCATAAAAAGAGAAAACTCGAGTTTCCGTAGAAAACTCGAGTTTTGTCAAGGCAGAGAGCACTGCTAATTTAGAATGTTTTGAAAACTCCAGTTTTGTTTATAAACTCCAGTTTTTAGAGATTTTGGACTAAAACATGATTTTTCGATAAAAGTCCAAAACTCGAGTTTGTCACTTAATGACTCGAGTTTTACACTGTTCAAAAGACTTGTCCAAAATGCCAAATCATGATACTCGACACTGAGTTGAGTAAACTCGAGTTTCAGTTGAAAACTCGAGTTTCGGTCTTTGACAGAAAGAACGCTGGAGCATGAAAACTTGAGTTTGGAAGATGTAACATCCCGACTTTTAAAAGCTGTATAATTTTTTTTTTTTTCAAAATATCATCAAACATCATTTCAAAATGATCAGAGTAGAGCAACGGAGCGATTGAGTAACTGATATGTATATATAAAACGCCGCAAGTCTGGCTGGTCACAACAGCGGTACAGAAACCGCGTGGTTTAGAAGTATATAACAGAAGAAAGGCTTCCGCTGGAACAACAAAAAGGAAGTCTTCAGCCGGATCTTCAAGCAAGTCTCCCGCCGAGTTTCTACGCAGGCTGCTTGTCTTTCTCTGCAGCTCTCGGCCCTCCCGATCCTGAAGCTATGTTAAGGGCTGAGACCCGCACCGGATCTCAGGTAACGGTTAACCTCATGTTTATGTATACAGACAACAGACATTAACAATACTAACATCACTCTATCACAACCCATGCATATGTATTGCCCCCAGCAAAGATACGACATATTGCACCCAAAGATACGACATATCCTCTAACCACTATATGTACCCAAACAAGATAACACTCCTACACACATACCACATATATGCATACCATAAACATCAGAGTTAGTGTTACAGTACGCGAACGTACCTTCGTTGACGTTTACGGTAATTCGGCACGACGGTTGGTCAAAATGTAATCAGGGATATCCTATCAACATAACAACGTATTTGTTAAGGATCTATCATTACGACGGACATTTTTAGTCAAAATGACCATTTTACCCCTGACCCCCTAATCGGCGGAATTTCGCCAGCACTACGTTACTTTGGCCCTACTTTTCCAAAATTTTGACATAGCTCCTACTCCAACATATTTTCAAAATATAAATCATTTTAATTAATGATTTACATCATAATGAGCATTTTAGGTAAAAATTTACCATTTTGCCCTTATTGGCGGAATTTCGCCAGAGCTTCGCTATTTTATCTCTAATCTTCCAAAATTTTGCCAGAACTTCGAACCCTACCAATATTTTCGAAATAATGACTAAAATACCCCTAGCATATGATATCTAATCATACTCGGAAGATTAAAGACTAAACTAGCATTTCTACTCTAACTACCTAAGAATTACGAAAGCTTAAGTACCGAAAAATTTACCCGAGTTTCGCGCAAAATTCCGGACTCCTTCCTCCTCCAAAGCTCCTCTCTCTAACTTCTCTCTAGGATTTCTAAGAGTGGTTTTTGGTGTGAGAAATGCAAGAGAACCTTAGGCTATTTATAGAAAAATTGTAAGGGCATTTTAGTAATCTTCCAAACTTCTTCTTTCTTTGTAAACCATGGAAACCTAAGGTGCTTGGTGGATGATTTGTGGCCATGCAAAGCTTCAAAAACGTGCAGCCCCTCCTCCAAGCAAAGATGAGTCATCAAACCATTTTTGCTTTTTGCCTCCGGCCCGAAAAGTTCCCCGATCGGTGTCCGTTTCGCGAAATCTCAAAATTATGAATTCATAACTTTGAAGATCTTCTCTTTCTCATCAGTAATATCTAATTTAACTTTGATTTCAGTCTCTTACAGGGTTCCAACAGTCCAGCTTGAAGTTTTCTCGAAAACGTGTCCGAACGCGTCCCGGTTTCAGAACGCATTTCTGAAATCATCAACTTCTTCAGAAAAATTCACTGATTCCAAATATGTCCAGATAAATTCAAACTCATTCCTAGATGTTGAGTTAGAATTTATTTTCTTCATGTCCAAAAATATGCCTATCTACATTTCTCCCTAGTTTGTTTTATTAGGAAAATGCACAAACGGCTTCAGAATTAACTTCCGGAAAAACCTAACGGAAGATAAAATTCCACTGATCAATATTTTATCCTGACTTTGGAAATCCCATTCCTAGATCTCTAGATAGGATCCGTTTCCTAATTTTTGAATTACTATTCACTATTTTTACTTTAATTAATTATAATATTAAAATATTACAACTTGCAACAATAATATCTAGATATTATTTTGAAAATTCTTATCCAATTTTTCTCCAAAATTTCGGTCCATATTCTGGTCCCTTTTAATTTATTTTTCGTTTTTATTTAATTATTTAATTAATAATATATATATATTAATTATTTAACAATTATTTTTTTCATAATTTTTCCACAAAGTTTCCTATTGGTCCATACTTATTTTTAGGCTTAAAAATACTTAAACTCATCCATTTTTCTCAAAAATTTCCAATTAATTAGCAAATATATTTTTACTAATTCTTGGCCAAAAACCACTAATTTTAGGGTTTTACATGATTATCTTTGAATTTCCTTCGCTTAAGCTTAAGTAATTAGTCAATAATTACCTAATTACTTTCTTATCAATAGTTGATAATTTTCTTAATTATCATGCCTAATTACCTCATAACTTTTGTATTGACATCTTTATTTTCATGTCTCCGGCATTATCTTAGCATCTATGGGGGCATTTCGGTCATTTCCTTACTTTTTGAGTATTCTTCTACAATTTCTCCAAGTTTGTAATTTAATAAATTACCTAAATTAGGGACAATATCCTTCCCTATTTCAAATAGATTTTTACTTGCCTCCTTTATACCTTTCACAGGTATTTATCACCCATAATGTTTTTAGGGACCTATTTGAAAATTATCTAATTTCAAGAGAAATTACCCTGACAACAAGGTAAACTCAATACAAGGTGTTTGAGACCTCATATTCACCTATTTTTAATAGGTATATTCCCCAATTTTGATATTTACCCTAAGTGTGATTTTTAGGGTATTACAGAAGAACCAACTCGAGTTTCCATCGCGAAGTTTGAATTTCGAAATGAATGATTTTGCCAAACCTTCCTGTTTGACCTCAATACCATATATCATCATTCATTACTACTCCTAACTATGTTTAATCAGTTTGTTAGTGAGTTTCGATGATTTAGACAGGATTAAATGAAGATTTGAGCTCAAGCAAAAAGCAAGTCAGAACATTAAATGCCAAGCCCAGAAAAGTTGTATACTTCTGGTTAATCCACCTGCACACGTTTGGAAAAGCAGAAAGGATGATTTCTACTTCCAGCATTAAGTGCTCCAACGGATTAATTTTCAGAGAAACAACTCTGAAGTGAAGATTAGAGAGAGAAGAAGACCAAAGCTTAATGTAATCATCTCCTAACACCTCCAACGGTTACAATTGGGATTACAACGGTCAATTAATGATCTCTACCTATAAATAGAGATGCATTCAATTCTTCTGAACAACCAATTCAACAAAAACGAAAATCATCCAAGAGTCATTTATTCTTTGAGTTTTTGTGTAAAGTATCTTCTGATACATTCATACTTCAGTGTTTATCTTATCCACTCTAAAAGAGAGTTCATTGATTGTAAGTCATTTATTGTGAGTTATCTCAAGTCAAGGGGACTTGGAGATTGGGTTCATTGATTACAACTTGTAAAGGGGAGTAAGCTCTAGAGAGAGAATTACTCTTGAGTACAGAGTGTGTAATCAATCTTGTTAGTGAGAAATCCCAGAGAGTCTGGGTACTGGACGTAGGTCAGGATTGGACCGAACCAGTATAAATCTCTGTGTCTTGCTATTCTTCCCTTACTCTGTTTTACTTCTATTTCATATCCGAAAAACAGAGTATTCGAAAAGAATTTTTAGAATCCCCAATTCACCCCCTCTTCTTGGTGATTCAAGCTCCATTTACACTGAGGACTTCTTATCTCTCATCATTCTCAGGACTCTTCTCGAATTGGGCTTAGCCATTTACCTAATTTAGGATTATTCTCAACTCTCAGGGCCCAAAATTCGGGATGTTACACCTACCCTCTACACCATTAGAATCAGGGTGAGACGAGAGGTCGAGGTGAGTGCGTCATTAGTCCGAGATCCCATACCCAAACACCGGATTCGAGGGACGAAGTAAGAGCGAATCTATCCCGGCCTCACATATTTCTTAGCTAACAGGCATATGCCAATCTCAACCAGGATCCCATCCGGGGAATGTCGTCGATCCTTATGATGATTGTGCCTATTTGAACTGCCAACTCATTACAAGCGGTCAGTATTCCTTAGCCTAATCCACTTTAGCCTCCTGCTGATATAAGTTAGCTTCTAAATCCATCCTAGCTTTTGGTAGTGAGGATCTTCACGTTGGAGAAAAAGCTCCCAGTTTACCAACTTTTTCTTCTTCACATAATGGCTCCCATGATTCAGGTATACCTTCCATTTCTGATTTTTATTTCTTGGTTTTAGGTATGGATTCACCTTCTTCACATCATGCTAAGGAGTCTCACTTCGGGGAATCGGGTTCTGCCTATCCACCAAGGATTTTAGCAGACAAGTATCTGTGGGTCACCGATAAAGTTTTGGGTACTTTATCTGAGATGTCCGCGGGCGACCTGGCCGAGTTTTGCATTGGGGACCTCGAAAATTGCACCCTTCGCCTACCCCTTAGGGATGAGCCGATCTACTCCTGTCAGGAAAGGAACGACCCTTATTTTTTCTTCTTTTACCGGGATCTAATTACCCGGCTCGATATTCTATTTCCTTTTACCGAGTTCTAAATGGACTTTTTGAACCATCTTTTCCTCACACCTTCCCAACTTCATCTCAATGGTTGAGCTTTTGTTTTCGCCTTTGAGCATTTTTACAGGTCTTTAGAATTAACTTGTACGATTCCTCTTTTCTTTAACTTCTTCATTGTCCATCTACCCCGTACTGGTAAAGAGCCTCCAACCAAAAAAGGTTGGACCACCCTCCAGGGTGTCCCCAGCTGGAAACTTTTTATAGTTTTTTCTGAATCGTTCAAGAATTTAAAACTAACTTTTTCAAGGTTGTTGCCGAGCCCAGGAAGCAACCTTGGTTCCTTAGAGCCCCTGATTCCAAAGACGTGGAGTGGAAATTCCTATTGTATTGGACTTAGGACCACCACAATTTTTCCCCTTCCACTTATCGTATTCTTGAAATGGGTTTTACTGACTCTGAGGCCAATGCGGTAGCCTCCATAATTGCATAAGTCGACAAACATAGCCCCGTTAGTGCGGCCAAATTTATTTCACAATCCCAAGTCGAGTTGGGTTCGGCCATGGGTATGGATTTCTTTTTGTATTTACATTGTGCTTTTATTTTCTGCCAAACCAATATTAATTCATCAGTTTTGACCTTTGTTTTTTTGTCGTGCAGCTCCAAGCATGGGGAGGCAGCCTCGTTATCTTTTTGTGCTACAACGCGACAAGGCTGCTTGGGTGCAAAGAAGAGCAAGAAGCGTTCAGCCCCTGAAACCGAGATGAGCAACAAAAAAGGCTCGTACAAGAGATCAAAGGGCGCCAGGAACATCCTGGCTCAAAAAACGAGAGGCGCCTCTGCTTCAGCTACTCAAGAAGTCGCACCGATTTCTCTTCCCTCAGCCCTTACTGCTCAGACCTCTGATCAACAAGTTGTTCAAACTCCTCCTCCTCCTTCCCAGATATCCTGGTTCATTATTTGGGATGCCGAGGTTACTAAGGAACTTCGCATTGCTCTTCATCCTCCTAAGCACTACTGAGGCCGAGATTCAAGAACTTCAGGATATTGAACATCTCGCCTTGAAGGCCTCCACGTTGAGCCAAGCCGTGGCTTCACTGAAAAACAAATATGCTAAAGCTCATGAAGATCTGGAGCGCGTTACCGCAGAGAAGGACAAGGTTCATGAGCAGAAAGACAAAGCTCTTCAAGAGCTACAAGTGGTCAAGGCAAAGAAAGACGAAACATATGAAGAGATTGTGCTAACCAAGGAGGATCTTCGAAAGACGAAGTTGGATCTCTTTCATGACCAACAGACTCATGAGAGGGATCTGAACCCACTGAACATCGTAAAGACAATACACAAGGAGCTAGAGACGAAGCTGAAAGACAATGAGGAGGCGCTCAACGCTGCCCATACTGATATCTCCAAGTTAAAAGACGCTACAGAGGAGTCTTTCAACAATGCTTTGGAGCAAGTTTTACTTTTAAATCTCGACGTTGAACTGAACACCTCCGGGGCGCATTATGAGACTAATGTGGATGAAGAGAAATTAATCCCATCCCCTCCTACTCCTGGTGGCGAGTTGATAAGCCAGTTGGAGGGGGACCAGGAGGAGGAAAGAGGTAAAGAAGTTAATGTCTCCAACCTGGCTAAGGGGGAGGTTCAACTAGATGCTAAACTGGAGGTTGAACTTCCTCCCAATTGATGGGCCAGGATCCCGGTTCAACTATTTAGGCTCTTCATAATTGATGAGCTCCACTTAATTGGTGGTCAAGGGAGTCCTACTTTGCTTGTATTTTTTGGTTTGGGGTTCTTATGCCCCTTTTTGCTTTGTAGAGGTTGACTTCGCCGAGTATCAAAACTGGCTTACTTTTTCGCATTTCAGTTCGTTGTACATAACCACTTGACCATCAGTGAAAATTTTATTTATTTCTTGATGAGCCCATATATATCTCCAAGCTTTATTTTCACTGTTAGAATATTAGGAAATATATCTCCTAATTATTAGGATCCCTTGATTAGTTCCCTGATTAGAGGATCTGATTAGAAGGTCTTAATTACTAGTTATGAGTCTTTATTAGCCTTTATTGTATTTCCTTATTTACCTTCTTTGTTCTCCCTTGCTTTTCCTATATATATGTTGTAATCCTCTTCATCTAATAAGACAATATAGAGAGTGATTATATCTCTTACATTACAACATGGTATCAAAGCATTATTAGAAAAAAAAATCAGTTCTGTATTGTTTCTCAGCGCTGGTGACTTGTTGACCCTCCAGAGTTCTCTCCTCTGTGCTCCACCGTCATTCCACAAGGAGGAAGACGAGTTTTTTCAGCACACAATTGAGAGACAGTTGGAGAGGCTGCGAGACACACAAACGGAGACAGAGATTCGAGGGACACCATTGTCTACCACACAATTGCCAGATCGTGGCTTTGTTCTTCTTCTTAACCACTCCGCTGCTAGTCACACCTTCGGTCTATTGATGTTTCACCGAAGGATGCTTGGACTGTGACTTCGGACCAGAGAAGGAAAGAGACCATCACAGTGGGAAAGAGACCAGAGTTTCGACAGTGGAGAAGGATCTCGATCGACAAGGAGAGACCATTGCCACTGTTTCTGTTTCTCACAACCTCCTTTGAAGTCGTTCACTTCTGTTAAGTCAAAAGTAGAACCACGGCCAGCCATAGCCTTATCGTTGGGATTTTTTGTCGACCACCACTCGCAGAAGAGTCAGACCAAATCGCAGAAACAGACCAGCACCATTGTTGAAGATTACTCAACCCCGCAGTTATCCTCGCCATCGCAGGGGACAAATTTGAAGCTCCTACTCTTGATATAGGATCATCACTCTTGGGTCCTTCGTCGATAATCAGGGAGCAATACATAAATGGGTGTGCATGGGTTTCTGGGTTTGTATGTCGCGAGTGGAGAAGAGCATGATGATGGAGAAAGAAAAGGTGCAGATAAGAGAAAAGTCACGTTGCACCAATCAGACCTAAAAGTTGTTCTCTAAAAAAAAAGGCTGCAAATCAAAACGTTGCAGCTTTGATAGGGACCTAACTTTAAATGTTTGTGGCAGGACCAATCTGTCATTACTCAAATTTGAAGATCAATCTGTCATTTATCAAATTGAGGAACCAAATTGTCATTCCAGAAATTTGTTGGCCTCTGAAACTCTAAAAATGAGTACAAGCCCAAAACAAAATTTGGGACCTCTGAGACTCAAAAAGGAGTACAAGCCCAAACAAAATTTGGGGCCTCTGAAACTCCAAAAATGAGTACAAGCCCAAAACAAAATTTGGGACCTCTGAGACTCAAAAAGGAGTACAAGCCCAAACAAAATTTGGGACCTCTAAGACTCAAAAAGAAGTACAAGCCCAAACAAAATATGGGACATCTGAGACTCAAAAAGGAGTATGAGCCCAAACAATAAAAATATGGGGCCGCTAAGACTCAAGAAGTACAAGCCTAAAGTTTTTTGAAGATTGAAGTAGGCAGAACGAAGTTTGAAGAATTTCAAGGCAAGCTGTCTCCAGCTTGAGGGGGAGTGTTAGAATATTAGGAAATATATCTCCTAATTATTAGGATCCCTTGATTATTTCCCTGATTAGAGGATCTGATTAGAAGGTCTTAATTACTAGTTATGAGTCTTTATTAGCCTTTATTGTATTTCCTTATTTACCTTATTTACCTTCTTTGTTCTCCCTTGCTTTTCCTATATATATGTTGTAATCCTCTTCATCTAATAAGACAATATAGAGAGTGATTATATCTCTTACATTACAACATTCACCACAACAATAAATTAACTGTATGAATTCAAACTTATTTTCAAAGTTCTATTCAAAGACTGGGCCAAAGTCAAAAATATATGACGCAGAATCTACTAAAATATTCCTCCGAAATTAAAACTGAGTATCATATTTGGTAAATATTTTTAACTAAACCTCCACATTAAATTCCATATTTTCTTAAGCCGGAATTTGATCTGGAGTAAGGACAATTGGCACAATTTGAAACAAATTGAAACAAACTTCAACTGGAAATTTCTTCATTTATTTGAACTTGCCGACATCGTTGACGACAAACAATTCTGGGAAGGGAAATTGAACTTAGAAAGTTAACAACGGAACTCGGATTTAACTGACAAACTCATTTTATCCGCAAACAAAACTTGAAAATTGAACTTAAAGATTTAAAGATGGAACTCGGATTTAACTTTAATAGACTCTCAGTTTATCCGCGTTCCATGTTCTTTTAATCGCTTTCTTCTCTAGAGTCTCCAACACGTAAGCTCCTTTGCCTAGCTTTTCTTTAACCCGGTAAGGGCCTTCCCAATTTGCAGCAAACTTTCCATCTTTGGTATTTTTATTTCCCACGTCTGCTCTTCGAAGCACCAAGTCACCTTTTTCAAATGACCGGGGTTTCACTTTTTTTATTATACTTGTTATTTCTCTATGTGTTTTGATGATAACTGACAATTGTAAACACAAGTTGAAGTTTGTCTTTGGTAAGTTGAAAAACTTACTGTCAAAGGCAAACTCAAGTTTTGGTTAGAAAACTCGAGTTTTAACTTGACAGAGAGTAGCCCAATTCTTAATGAACTAAGAAAAAACCAGTCTGCATAGGCAAGCTCGAGTTTGTAACATACAAAGAGCACTCCAAGTTTTTCACATTAAGACAAACTCGTGTTTAGTTTTACAAACTCGAGTTTGTACTTTACAGAGACTCTTCAATATTTTCTAAAAGGAACAAAACTCTAGTTTGCAATTAGTAAACTCGAATTTTGGTCTTACAGAGAGCTATCAACATTGTTGAACTAAGCCAAACTCCAGTTTCCATTTGGAAACTCTAGTTTTCACAAGACAGCGAATTCTATGTGTTTTCAAGCTTTGTTGGAAACTCGAGTTTGTAACATACAGAGAGATATGCTCCTTTCTGAGTTTGAGAAAACTTCAGTTTGTTTTGAAAACTCCAATTTTCACTTGGTATAAATTTTAAAAGGTTTTCATATTTAATAGAAAACTCGAGTTTTGTTCAGTAAACTCGAGTTTGTACCAAGCAAAGAGCTTTGCTCATTTCAGTGATTTGAAAACTCCAGTTTACTTTTGGAAACTCTAGTTTTGAGCTTTTGGACTTAAACATATTTTCACTACAAAAGTCCAAAACTCGAGTTTGTCATTAATCAACTCGAGTTTTGCTCTATGATTCAAAAGATGCTTTTAAACTCAAGACACAACATTCTTCTTTGGAAGAAGAAAACTCGAGTTTGTCTTCCAAGCATAGTTACAAACTCCAGTTTGGATAAACAAACTCGAGTTTGTGTCGCTGGTTTTGAAAATCGAATTGCTCGAATTTATGAAATCTTCCTGTTTGATCTTAATACTTCTTATCATCACTCATTACTATTCCTAGCTATGTTTAGTCAGTTTGCTAATGAGTTTCAGATGGTTTAGAGAATATTAAATGAAGATTTAGACAAAAGCAAAAAGTGATGTCAACACATTAAATGCAAAGTCCAGAAAACCTACATCCTTTTGGACAATCATTCTACACACATTGAAAAGGAATTAATGTTTCCTTTCCACATCCAGTAGCTGCTCTTTCAACGGATTAATAGTCAAGAAGTCAAGCATAAACATCTGTGCAACTGGATTAACCAAAGAGGGAGAAAAGAAGACCAAAGCTTCATCTAATCCATTCTTAATGTTGGCAACGGTCACATTGAAGATTACAACGGTCATTTAATGCTCTCTTTGTATAAATAGAGTTGCATCCATTTCTTCTCAACAACCAATTTGCAGAAAACGAAAATAATTCAAGTTTCCAACTACTCTTTGAGTTTTCTTGTGTAAAAGTATCTTTTGATACATTTGATAAGTGTATATTTTATAATTAAATAAGTATAGATTCTGAGATATATTGGATTGAATTTATTAATATTATACCTATTTTATTATATTTTATATATTTATCTATCTTTTAATTAAATATAGGATAAAAGAATATTATAACATAAAATCTATTGATATCCTATTTTATTGTGCAGGAGATATTACGTCCATCCGATATTTTATCAGATATTTAAAAGGATAAGGATACGCGGACCCCACGCATTAGAAAGGAAAGCAATCTGAAGGAGTCAATTGGATCAATGGTGAATTGATGGCGTGGACCCATGAACGTGAATGCAAATATTCTTATAAAGAATTGAATTAAAAGAATATAATATAATATCTTATTATATTATAGTAAATTGAATCAGATAGAGATTTAAAAAGGGATATTGCAATCGGATAGGACGTACCTGTGCAGCAGATAAGAAAGAAACAATATATATATAATTCACTCACGCACAGAAGGGGGGGACGAATAAAATTGACGCAGAGCACAAGGACGGAGGAGCCGAGAACGAGAACGAAGAAAGAAGCAGTGAGAGGAGTAGCGGTGGTTATCTTCATCATCTCCATGGAAGGACGAGAGGATTGTGGAGACGACGGAGAAACTTTCTTTCCTAACTCTTTTTATTCTTTAAACCTGAGTTTTTATCTGTTTGATTTGGATTTGGTTTTAGCCATGTGTGGCTAATTTTCTTTTTCAACCTAGAGAACCTATGAACTTATTTAGGTTCTAGTTATGATTCCAGCGGATTATTTTTGATTAATTTTATGTCAGTTTATTTATTCTTGTGCTTATTGCTATTGCTTAGTAATTGGCCACTATTAGGCATGTTTTGGGGATTTAGGGTTGAATTTGGAAGAGAGAATCCTAAATTGACCATGAGAGTAAATAATGTGGAATTAGATTTAAATTTAATGTAGAATTACGTTTTGATCTAATTTGCGTCTAGGATAGACATATACCTAGAAGCTCTGCATAATCAAATTAGAGTGAGCCCGTTCTAGAAAACGTCTTATTTAGTTGTGTGAGGCATTACATAATTAATTAAGATAGGTATATAGATGGACCGGAAGGCATCTATAGACATTAATACTCTAGATTAACTGATTGAGTTAAGTCAAAATTAGTTTAGTGGGGATAAAATATAAGAACAAACAAGGGATTAGTGACTCTAGGTTGCTCGTTCGATTATTTTAGTAGTTTGTTATTTTGATTTTCTTTTCTTTTAATTAAATTCAATCTAGTTTTCTCAACTTAAACAAAATTGTGAAATTAATGCCTAACTTAAGTTTGTGATACTAAGTCCTCGTGGGAATGATAATTTTATCATCACTTTATTACTTGATACGGCCCGTGCACTTGCGGAGTTTTTAGGCTTTAAAGTTTTGCCCTATCAACATTGTACTTCAGTGATTATATTTATCCACTCTTAAGAGAGTTCATTTATTGAAATTCATATATTGTTAGTATCTCAAGTCAAGGGACTTAGAGAATGGGATATTGATTGCAACTTGTAAGGGGGAGTAAGTTCTAGTGAGAGAATTACTCTTGAGTTATAGAGTGTGTAATCAATTGAGTTAGTGAAAAATCCCAGAGAGTCTGGGGACTGGACGTAGGTCAAGAGGTTGGACCAAACCAGTATAAATTCCTTGTGTCTTGCTCTTCTTCTCTATACTCTGTTTAGCTCTATTTTTAGTGTTCAAAAACAGAGCAATTTGAAAAGAATTTTATAATCCCCAATTCACCCCCTCTTGGTGATTAAGCTCCACTTTCAATACAAGGTAGCTATAAGTTGTTTGGTGGCCATATCCCAGCAGTGTGCCATGACTTGGACTTCATCTACTAATCCAACTCCACCGCCATAGCTTCATTATTCTTTTCCTCATTCTCTCGAAAGATCTTCATTCTTCTCCATGAAGGTTGACCTATTTCGATTAGGATCATGGCCTCACATCCATAAGTTAGCCTGAATGGAGTTTCCCCAGTTGACGTTTAAGCACTGGTCCTATAGCCCCGTAAGACAAAGTACAACTGCTCAACCCAGCTGTACTTCGCATCCTCCATCCGCTTCCTCAATCTGTCGACAATTACTTTATTCGCTGCTTCCGCTTGCCCGTTCGATTGAGGATGCTCCACAGAAGCGAAGTGATGCAAGATCCGGAACTCGAACATCATTTCTTAGAACTCCTTGTCAATAAACTGGGTTCCATTATCTGTCACCACCTCAGCTGGGATTCCAAATTTGGAAATTATGTTCTTCCCAAAAAAACCTTTGTACCCTAGCTGAGGTAACTGTCATAACTGGTTCAGCCTCGATCCATTTGGTAAAATAATCAACAGGTACAATGAGCCATCGCAACTGCCCCGACGCCACTTTAAACGGCCCGAGTAAATCCATTCCCCACTTGAAAAAGGGCTACAGGGTTGAGATAGACTGCAATTCAGCTGAGGGACCAAATTATTTTGGCATGTTTTTGACAACTGCCACATTTTTCAACATGATCCTTCAAGTCTGCCTCCATCATTGGCTAGTAATACCCTGCTCGTAGAGCTTTCCTAGCCGAAGCCTTAGCTCCTATGTGTTGGCCATTTATTCCTTCATGTATCTCGGCCTCTTCCGGGCTCAAACACTTTAACATTGGAGAGTGCAAGCCCTTACGCTATAACTAATCCTCTACCACCATGTGCATCACTGCAACTCGGACCAGTCTCTTGGCCTCAATTGAATCATCAGGATGACTCCTTTTTCTAAGTAATCGATGATTGGTATTCTCCAGTTGTCTGCTGCTGAGATCATCATAACGCAACTCGGCTCCGACAAGCTTTGTTGAATTACAGTTCTGTGATTACCTGGGCTCTTGGTACTTGCCAATTTTAACAAAATATCGGCCTTGATATTTTCCCCTCTGGGAATGTGAGTGACAACCACCTCTTGAAACTCGGACATAACTTCTTTCACCTTACTTAGGTATTTCACTAGCAAGGGACCCTTAGCTTGGTATGTCCCTTCAATTTGTGCTACAACAAGTTGAGAGTTAGTTAAGACATAAACCTTCTTAGCTCTGTTTTCCTTCGCTTGAATTAGCCCGGCTAGGAGCACTTCATACTCTGCTTGATTATTCTATATCGAGAACCTCAATTGAAGGGAATGCTCCATCGAAACCCCTTTAGGATTTTCGACAATAATCCCGGTTCCGCTTCCTTTTTTACATTTGACGAGCCATCCATGTAGACTTTCCAAACATCCCCATCTCCATTTTCCCCTTTATTCGTGAAGGTTAATTCCATGATGAAATCTGCCAATGCTTATGACTTAATGGCGTGCTGAGCTTCATAAGTGATATCAAACTCCAATAATTCGATGGCCTAGCTAATCATCCTTCCAGCCAAATTCAGCTTATGTAGCACTTGCCAGATTGGTTGACTAGTTCTAACTGCAATTTGATGTCCTTGAACGAAGCCTCCTTGCTATGGTGAGTAATGCAAAGGCCATTTTTCCGAGCTTCTGATGCTTCAAATCCAAACCTTATAGGGCCCGGCTAATGAAGTAAATTGGCACTTGGCCATTTTCTGTTTCTTTGACCAGCACCACACTCACAGCTTTTTCCCCTATGAACAAATACAGGATCAGGATTTCTCCCGGTTTAGGCTTGGACAAGACTGGCGAGGAAGCTAGACATTTGTTTATTCTTTCGAACGTGGTTTCATACTCCGGGTTCCAGCCTCTTTGCGCTTCCTTCTTTAGTAATTTGAAGAACGGGAGGGTACTTTCTACCGACATGGGCAAAAATCTTGTCAATGCCGCCAATCTTCTTATCAGATGCTAAACTTATTTCTTGTTTTTGTGGGGGCTTCATATCCAGCACAACTTTGCATTTATCCGGATTAGCCTCGATTCCTCTGTTTGTTAAAAAGACTCCTAGGAACTTCCCAGTCGGGACTCCAAATGCACATTTGGCCGGGTTTAATCGGATTCGATATGCTCTCAGTTCTCAAAGGTCTGCTCCAAATCTTGAACATGATTCGCCGGGTCAGTCGACTTGATGATCATATCGTCAATATAAACTTCTACATTCTTACCCAGCTGATCTTCAAATACTCGGTTCATCATCTGCTAGTACGTAGCCCTCACATTCTTCAACCCGAAAGGCATCACATTATAAATAGTTAGCCTTATCGGTGATGAAAGTTATCTTCTCTTGATCCTCTGGGTACATAGCTATTTAATTGTATTCGGAGTATTCATCCATGAAAGAGAGCAATTGGAAACCGGGTGAGTTGTCGACCATTTGATCAATACTGGGAATCGGATAAGAGTCCTTGGGGCACTCTTTGTTCAGATCAGTGTAGTCTATACATACTCTCCACTTTCCACTTGGTTTCTTTTCCATAACCACATTAGACAACCAAGTGGTATATTGTACTTCTCGTATGAAACCGGCATCCAACAATTCTTTTACATGCTCTTCCAAGGCCTGTCTCCTTTTCAGGCCAAGTTTCCTTTTCTTCTATGCAACGAGGTTGATCTCGGATGAATTGCCAATTTGTGGCAACAAAATCTTGGGTCAACCCCAGGTATTTTTGATGACTTCCAAGCAAAGACATCTTGATTGTTTCTCAAGAAATCCTCTAACCCGGTTCTAACCTCCGGGTTCATCACTTTGACCACTTTCGTGAGCTGCCTCAGTTCATCTCCCAACACAAAATCCTCCAACTCGCCCTCGGGCTCTGGTCAAGGATCTCGGTTTCTTCTCATATGTCTAATTCCACTATGTTTACTGGTTTGCTTTGCTGGCTCGCTCTACCCCTGCTCGCCCTCCTATCTCCTTCGTGAATCCGGGGTGGAGAAGAAGGTCCGCCTTCGCCTTCTTTGACTGATTCAAAATAACATTGCCGAGACTCCTTCTGATCTCCATTAACAGTAACAACTTTATTCTTGTTATTTACCATCTTCAACTTCTGGTGCTTTGTGGAAACCAACATATCCCAGTTGTGAATAGTCAGCCTTCCCAACATTACATTATATGTAGATGGAAAATCAGCAACGATGAACCACACTCACTTTAACTTGAACGCTTCATTTGTTCCTAGCGTCAATCTAAGATCAATGTATCATTTAGGAAGGGTGTGTTCCCCGTTAAAACCTAATCTTCTTTATCGAGGTTCATCCTCTTGAAGGCATCCCAGAGGATAATTTTTGCTGAGCTTCTAGTATCTACAAAGATCTTTTTAACCCGACAATTTACCAGAGTTCAATAATCACTAAACCATCTGCATGTCCTGAGACTATGTCTTTCAAGTCTTCTTTGGTGAAACACAGTAGAGGAGGTTCCGGTTTGCTAGAATCTTCTTTAAACTTCAGCTAATCCCTTATTGAGAAGACCTCCCTTAAATATTTTCTTGTTTGGCTCACTGTCTCCCTCCCTCCTCCAAGAGCTCTGCTAAAAACGTTGCATTCGAACTCGGCCTCCTGAAATTCATCATCGTTGCCATTCGGTCTCTTCTACTTCTCATATTTCCTTCTCTTTTCAGGAGCCAGGCTCTTGCTGCGACCTCCTTGGTTGCGCTTATTATTCTTCTTGCCCTTGGTTTCTATTACGCACTGTCTCGAACAAATTTTTTGATAGCATCCTGGAGATCCCAACATTGATCAATAGTATGTCCCATTCGTTATGAAATTCATAGAATCGAGATTGATCTACGCCTGCTTGGTTGTAGAGTAGTCAAGGTCGGTCCGCTTTTTTCATCTCAGTCAATGCTACCTCTCTCTAAACTTGGGATCAAGGAACATTTAGAGGAGTGTATTTCTCATATTTGCCTTCGTGCTTGCCACCCCGGAATCTATTATCCGGGTTTCTTTCGCATAAATCTTATTTTTGACTTCCTGGTTGTTCCCGGTTGTTCCCTTCCCTTCGGAAGTGGACTTTTTCTCCTATATTTTCCCAGAGCATTAGCTATCTCCATTTGCTCCAACTCCAGGTATTTCTTTGACCGAGTTCTAAACTCCACCAAGGATCCTTGTCAATAGATTTTTCTAACCGAGATGAACCGTCCAAGCCAGCTACAGCTAAATGCACGTGCACCTTCTCTTCCAACCTATGCACTTGCAACGCGGCCTCTTTAAAGTGATCCGAGTACTTCTTGAGCGCTTCTCCTGGTTTCTGCTTAATCTTGTTGAGAGTGAACTCGGACTTTGGTTGTTTTTTGCTAGTTGCAAAGTTCAATTCAAACTTTTCTCCCAAATCTTCAAAATTCTGGATGGAATTTGCTGGCAGAGTATGTAGCCATTTTTGTGAAACTCCTGTCAATGTTGTGGCAAATATCCGAGAAATGATGGGCTCTTCCAGTCCTTTCATGAACATGACCGTGTCGAAAGTATCAAGATGGGATTGTGGATCTTGACTTCCATCGTACTTTGGCAGGTCTGCCAAATCAAAATCTTCCGGGTAAGGCACGTTTGCGATCTCATCAGAGAAAAGACTGTTGTGCTGCCCCCTGCTGTATTTCCTTCTATATTTTCCCGAAACGTTTGACGTTCGGGGTATAACATCACGGTTCCGATCTCTGCCAACCAGGATTTTCTCAGCACGCTGGCTCTGCAATAAAGAACTGGGACCCCGAACTTTCAGGATCTGAGCTCATACCCGATTAGCCAGGTTATTCTCAACGTCATTATGAACTCGTGTGGCCCCTTGAGCATCAACTTGCACAGATCTTGGTTGCTCAATGCGAGGAGGATCACTAGCATTTTGATTCGCCTTTTCTCTCCTCCCGTGCTGCTCTTCCCCGTTTGCTTTTCGTTCTGGGGTTTCGATTTGCCTCAAACACTCCTCCAATAGCTCCATTATTCTGACGTCCTCCTATCTCTGAAGGCGAATGTCCGTGTTCTCGACTAGAACCTACTGAGATAGGTCTTGCTGCTGGATTTGCCTGATCACCATATTCCGCGGATTTGCTGTCGATGCTGGAGAGGAAGCCATATTTGATACTTCTTCACTAAGATGTATTGTGTTATAATCTGGGACGTCCTCAAGTTGCGGTGGCTTTTGATTCTGTTGCATCTGATTTTCAGGTAACTACCCCTACAAAGGGATTTTACTATTGCTTCTGGTTTGAACCATTGTTGGTCACAGGAATCAAAATTTATGGTTCCCCACGCTAATGTTCTATATAAGAACAATATATGTCTAGCCCTATCGAACTAGTACGTTGATATTGGATCAATTAACTCTCTCTTAGGTATTTATGGACAAGATAGGCGTTAGCCAAAGGGGTGGTGTGTGTACAGTGATGTCAGAACAGTAATTGAGAGAGAGTGTCCATACCTTAGGGTTTACATCCTATTTATAGAGTTTATCTGTAGGGTTTGGATTTATAGACCCTCTACACCTTATAGCCCAAGTAGTGTGCTACCACAGCTAGGTCGAGATCCTTCATTAGGATATTTTTTTATTATAGCCTTAATTATAGGTTGGTTAGGATCTCCATTCATTATAGGCGGATCGTAAATGAGTTTAATATAGGTCTGTAACACTACACCTAAGCATATTTAACGGTTGCATTAAAAGTACGGAGCGTTAAATATAAACAAATATGTAGTGGTGGTAGGCAAAGGCATGGGCCATTGAGCAACGAGAGGATGGAGGGAAGTAGATAAATTATTATAAAATAAGATGCTTGAGGCCGAGGCGCCAACATTTGTAGGCATGCAGCATTGTTTCCCTTACAACGTGGCTTCACCCGATTATGA
Organism: Acacia pycnantha; assembly: GCA_025563575.1. Lineage (NCBI taxonomy): Eukaryota > Viridiplantae > Streptophyta > Magnoliopsida > Fabales > Fabaceae > Acacia > Acacia pycnantha. The sequence continues at coordinate 432,782 of JAMWYP010000320.1, read as the reverse complement.
TCTTTATCTTGCTCGGTGTGTAATCTCCTGCATTTCTTAAACTTGTGTTGCTCGCTTCCACGCCCGTGATCGAAAAACTTGCAGACTTCTAGGAAAATAATGTTCGAATTTCTTACCCTCCAATTTTGGGGTGAAATGAGTGTTCCCTTGTTTATATGACTGGCAAAAACGGTTAGGTCGTTGGATCTAATTGATAAAACGGTTAGAAAGTCGTTGATCTGCCGGATTTTGTGTTTTACTTATTTCGTTCCATCAATGTTGTTTTGACCATCTGTGGCCCCTTTTCTCCTTTTCCTTTTCAAGCAGAAAAAATTCGTTTCGGATGTTTTAATTTCGATACATGCGATATTTGGAAATGCATTGCTTCGGTTTATTTAATTCACAAAGAACAATATAGTTTAACTGACATTATTGTCTGAAGCCTTTTCACTCCATGCATGAACAGATTTACTAGTCTCATTCTGGGAAAAGGATAGAAGGAAATTGTGTGAAGGCAGTTCTGTTCGGCACTGAGGCCTTAAGGTCGAGTTTACTAATACTTTCTCTTTTAGCATCTACGCATATATTTGAGGCCATAGCCATTCTTTGCCTTAGACACACACACCCCCAGGTATTTATATTATTTGTACTTCGGGTTGGTATTGACAAATTATATATGCAACACTCATTTGGTTTTGCCCTTGTTGTTGCATCATTCAGTTTACTTCACTTGCTTGAAATTGGATTGAAATAGCCTCTAATACTTTTTTTTACAGAGAGTTTTTATTTTATTTATTTATTTGTGACTGAATAAAAGATTGATTTCTCCATAAAGATGAAGCTAATCAAATCATGGAGGTTTCTGATGAGAAAAAAGAGCAGCTTGTTTGATCGGGTGTGTGTGTGCTTATACTTAAATTACTTGTAACCATTTTTCATTACAGTGACCCATTTTTTAACTTGACATGTTAAAATGTGTATTTTGTTGGAGCAGGGAAAATCTTGCTTGAAGATGAAACAACTTCCTTTTACAGCAGTTGCATGTACAGTCATGTTGTTCATTCTTTATAGAACTACAAGCTACCAGTATCATGAAACAGAGGTATGCCACCACAAGAATTCTATAAAGTTTTAAATCGATAATGCTAAATTCCTGCTGTAATGTCAGAGTTCTATTTAATAAAAATTTTGTAATTACTTTCCTAACATATCAGAAAGTGTTATTGACAAATTACCTCATCATGGAAACCAACTTGATTTTTTCCCCATCTGCAAGGGTGGTGTATAAAAAGTTAAAAGCACATGTTGTTTGGGCAACAAAGTACAAATGTTTATTTGTGTTAAAAGAGCTAATTATTTTCTTTCTTCTTTGTTTTCTACCTACAAGTTCAGATTGACAAAAAGCAGAGTATCTGGGAAGGAGAAGAGGTAAATAATCTTCAAATTTGTGCGATGGGGTGCTATTATCTTGTATAAGAGGTCCAACCACCTATTTTTCTATTTGAAGAAGTACCCAACAAATTTGCATTCAGTTGAGATTGTTACTAATTTAAACATTCCTTACTGCTTATGGTACTTGTTATGCCCATCATCATGCAGGGAATTCCTGAATATTCTGGGAAATTAAAAGGCCTGCCACATGGTATGATACACACTACTTCAGATGTCGAGTTAAGACCTTTATGGTCTAGAAGGAGCCCAAGTTCAAAGGTACAATGTTTTTTGAATTGTTCTTTTAAAAATTTTAGTTCTATGGAAAAAGGATTGATCATGGGTGGAATATTGAGTGGCCATGTCAGCAATTGTTTGCAAAACTGTGTCACTAGAGCTACCACAATGATTTTCTATTATGAATCGGATGGAATTTCAGGTTCCAGTTTACACCAACTGTAACTTACTAGCCGTTCCAGTTGGTATGAGACAAAAGGATAATGTCAATAACATGGTGCTAAAGGTATTTTTCAATGATTCATTAGATAATCGAAGCAATTATAAACAACATTCTGGTAATAATTTCAATAATTTCAGTTTCTACCAGATAATTTTACAATGAGACTGATCAATGGAGACTGCAATTTTCAGTTTGTGAAACTTTTTTGTGTGTGAGTTTTATGGACAGTGAGATTAGATCACTTCGATTTGTTAAAGGGAGGAGGTGATGGGGCATATTAATTCTTCCTCTGGACATAGTGTATCAAGACTTAAACGCCTCTTTTAGATTCAGAATGAGACACTTGGGCTTCTTTTAGGGGCTGTTTGGTATGGTGGATTTGGAGCGGAGGGAAAATTTTTATGAATTGGATTTAAAAAAAATATATAGAAGTGGGGTCTTAAGTTTTTAATTAATTTTTCTTACTCTTTTATTGTACGTCTTATTTTTATTAAAATTTTATTACCCCACTTCTCCAATTTTCTTAATTCCAACTCATGAAATCCCCCCCCCCCTAATGCCAAACATACCCTAGGGAATGGGACGAAACGAAACGTCTGTTAAAATTAATGACTCAGTCAAACTATGGCAGTGTTATCATATATGCTGTCTAAATAGCGCTGCCATGTGTCGCTTAATTTTGCCTTTCATTATTTGTATCCCTTTTGTTGCATTTATTCTACCCTGTCCCTGTCTAAAAGTTTTTGCAACATTTCGAATTATTGGACTGTTGGTCCTCCTATTCTAGTTGCCCAAGATGTATAACTTCAAGATGATAACACACACACACACATATATAATGTGAACATACTTTTCAATAATGCATTGGTATGTCTCAAGTCATACATATTGATTTATGTGTAAAATTATGCCAGGTGGTTTGCAAAAAGATTTCTACATCCTGATATAGTTTATATTTATGATTACATTTTTCTATGGGATGAGGATTTAGGGGTGGAACATTTTTCTCCAGCAAGGTATGCCAATTTCTACATCAAGCCTTTACAGAATGCTATTTCTAGTAATTTACTGTTTTATATTGTCTGCATGTTTTGTTTGATCAAGCTTACACATGCTTTAAGATCTATTCTTTAGTTGGCTCTTGTATTGATTAAAGGAGGAAAAGGATCAAATATAGTATTCTGCTTTTTCAAAATTGCAGATACATTGAAATTGTAAAACAAGAAGGGGTGGAAATATCCCAACCTGCTCTTGACCCAAATTTGATAGAGATACATCACAGAATTACTGTTCAGGCTGGAAACAAGAAATTTCATAGGTAACTTGTTTATAGAAAATGCTGATACAAACTGAAAATCAGTGCTTCTCATACTCACATTGTATAGTTTCATGCATGCAGACGGGTTTATGACAGCAGGGACAAAACGAGGTGTTCAGATGCAAATCAAGGGCTACCTTGCACTGGGTAACTCTTACTTCAAGTTGATAACATAAACATGTGTGTGTGTGTGTACACATTGTAGTGTAATTGTTATGGAGTCATTCTTGATGGATCTTGTTCTTCTGATGGGGTGTTAGCATCAAGAGGTGAAGCCTAAGATTATGCATTTTAAAAAGGAAGCCTAATTTGAGCATCAACTTATATGAGATAACATCTTTTGTTTTATACACTAGAGAAAATGATTTCTTGTTAGCCTCACAAAATGTAACAGAAAATGACTGAAAGACAGAAAGTAAAAAATGATAGGAAATCACAGGTAAGCTAGTTGTTCCTTTTGCATATTGGGGGTAAATGTATCATAAATAAGAAGCCAGCCAAATAGCAGATTTAGATTCATTGCCCTTATGATTCCCAATGCAATGAATTTGATTGGAGTCATGATAGGGACACACGTGGCCCTCTCTTGGTTTACTCTAGAAGGAAAAGGCCACATGTTTAGTTATTATGATTCAGTTATTATGTTTAGAAGTTATTATCTGTTTGCAGTGGTTATTCTATCTTATCTTTGTAAAGTAGTTATTAGGAACAGTCAAGGGCAGTTATTATGGCTGATCCCTATATATTTGTATTAGGTGTTTTATGAAGGTATGTATGAAGAATATTATTTAGGAATTACTTCCTCTTGGCTAGAGTACAGATTCTGACTCTAGAATTGTGTTTTCTCTCATTTGATTCCTTAAGTTCTATCAAGTCATATCTTAAATTGGTATATATATTATTAGCATAATGTGGAGTGTTAATACAAGCTTTCAGAGTGTGAAATGTTCAACACAAACTGAGCATGCATATAACTCTTTTTATTTAAAGTTTATGTGCTTTACGGATAGAGTTGTCTCCAACAACTTGATACCAGATCTCTAAGCAAGATAAGATTTTTGAATCTACAACTGTGGTATTATTAGAAACGGGACCTTCACAGATTTTACAGTGTCTCCTGGTCTTATCTTTCAGATGACTCAAACAGCAGAAAGAGGAAATTATAAATGCTCCTAAATCTATCAATCATGATAAATCTTGACATGATCTCATATAATTATGAATGTTATAAGTAAGCCATTGATCCCATTGCAAACCATGCTTCTGCTAACATATAAAAGTACTCCCTCTCGTTCATAATATAGGACCTATTTGGGAAGTTGATCTTAGTTATAAATATAAAATATGAATTGTGGCACACATGTTTTGTAATCGATCATGTTATGAATGCACAACCTTGTGTATATATTTTGTAGCTTAGTGGAAGGCATGGCTCCTGTTTTCTCGCAGTCTGCCTGGTATTGTGCTTGGCATCTTATACAGGTAATACTATTTCCAAAGTTCATCTGGATTTTGGATATTATTCCATCAGAAGTGAAGCCGTGATTTTTGTCTTCCTAATTTACTCTTTTTCCTGCTATATACTTTGCATAACGTGCATTTGTTATTATGAGTTATGATTTTCCATGTTTTATTTTGTTAACCAATCTTGTTATTTTGTCTTCAGAATGACCTTGTCCACAGATGGGGAATGGATATGAAACTAGGGTACTGTGCACAGGTAAGGTTTAGTCTTGCTTTTTTTGGAGAGCTCCTTCTTATGGGCAAACTAGAAATGTTGGAGTTGTTGATGGGGAATACATTGTTCATAAGGGAATACATACTTTGGATGGGAGTGGTAATGCATCAACTGAAGTACTTTTCCTCCCTTTTCACATTTTTTATTCAATTACCTTTCTTATGATTGCACTAACTTGATCATCATATTTTCGGAAAATTCACGGCACTATCTGCAGTCAATTTATTTCCAATAGCCACCAAAATTTTCTAAAGCTGAACTACAGCCCCTTTGAACCAAAATAAAAATTTTTGTGGGTGAAAATACATTGTTACCCCTGCTTTATTGGTTTATTAAAAAGGGGTCCACAGTCGCCGGAGCTCCAATGTTCTACCGCCGATGCTCCTGCCATCATCAAGGACCCGGCCACTAGCAGTGACACTGATGCCAGCACCGGAGAATTATTTGCAAAGAAGGTGGTCAAGGAGGGATTTGGACCCATGATCCCTTGGCTCTCTAAAAGTTTGGTGGGCACCAAGCTATTCAACCCATTTAGTTATATAGGGGAAAACAATTATGTAACAACCTAATGTTCCTACTTTACTTCTTAATTCCGTTATATGTAACATGTAAGGAAATTAACATGTAATACAATTTTACAACAGATAAGGGAATTAAGATGTAAAGTAGGGACCTAAGTTTGTTACACACATATATATATTGCCCTGTATAACTAAATGGGTTGGATGGCTTGGTGGGCACCAAACTTTAGAAAGCCAAGGGGTGGCCAGAGCTCCGGCAATGGTTGACAATTTTTGTTTTTTGAAAATAATAATCAACGGCACCAATGTTTGTTCATCCACAAAATTTAATTTAATTTTTGTCTAGTGGGGTGCAATGAAATTTTAGAATATTTTGGGGGTGATTGGATATTAATTGTTTAAGGTGATCCTCAATTGAAATTTTCCTATATATTTTCCCAGCAATGGTGTAGGCATTTCAGTTTTCAATCACTCCTGCATTATGTTTGCTGATTGAAAACAAGTGAAAGAAAGAACATTTGATTTCTTGAAATTTAAGATATTATGGGATTCATTGAGAGACCCAATTAAATCTGGCTTCTTGTAAGAAGTAGGCACTGTAGTTTTGTTGTTGAATCATCTAATAATTTACGTATCTCCTTGTGATTTGTTTATTTTGTCAACTACAAGTCTGTTTTTAGGCAAATTGCATGAGATGAGGTTATAATGGATCAGTTATTTTAATGAAAACTAAATGAAATTGATAGAAGTTTATTCTTTCTGAAGGCTGTTTATTCTTGCATGAATGCTTATCCCAGAATAAGAATACTATTCACAAATTTTTCAATTTAAGGCGCCTTACTGCTTCTTGCAACATTAATCATTTCTTTCTGTTTGCAGCTTTCAAATCACAAGCTAGCTAAGGTATGGTTTTGAATGGATCACGTGTAAAATCCTACTTCAATATTTCAAATATTCTATCACTCGTTGATTTTCATTCCAAATCAGAGGCGAAGAGCTGCTGCTGGTGATGTGAGAATTGAGGTGAGGCATGCGAGGTTGTACCGTTGGCTAGTTTAACTCCAAGGAACATTTGAACATTAATCTTTCGAGAAAGCCTCAGAAACTTAGTTTATTCTATGGACTGAGCAGATCAGAAGGCAGTCCACGCGGAAACTTGAAATTTTCAAAACGCGATGGAATGAAGCTGTAGCTGAGGACAAAAACTGGGTTGATTTCCTGGAAGACACCCGTGAGAGGTTTCCCTAATCTGCTCATGAAAAAAGATAATAATAACATTCCTAGCACAGAGGACATTAATTTAAATATTTTCCAAACAAGTTTAGTGCTCCAAGTGGGCCGATGAAGAGAATACCTCATAACTACGTACATAGGAGTCCTCCAAGGCAATTCAATATTTTGGCAAGTTCCTTGGACAGACACCCGGGAAAAGCATGAAAAAGAGGTTCGAACCTATGCTTTTGTCAGTTTAACTCTTTTATTTTCGATATTTATAGTCTATAATTTTCAATAAATATTGTCAGGATAAGTTACTATTGTAAGGAAGATATGCTTGGATGATTAAAAAAATAAAAAAAATGGAAGAATGACTTTTGGGTCTTTAATAAATGGAAAAAATATCATAAAAGTCTCCATCAACAAGTGAGCTCCCAAAATTAACAAATGAATTAGTTATTATTAATAATTTATATAACTTATCCATGTTTTATTTTTTTTAGTTGGGGCCTATATATCATTCTCACCAACAAAATTCACATCAGGCTTCGTTTAAGCCAACTTCAACATTAATAAAATATAACATTTAAAATTCAAAATACATTATTTTCCTTATCAAAAAAAAAAAAACATTATTTTCTTTTTTTATATTCTTGACTCACATTCTCCACCCCACATTTTATCCCTCTGTGCCACACTGCCACCTACCATCAGATCAATTCGTCTTTCCGCACTCTCTCTCATGGGACTCGTCATATATCTTTGCCATGAATCAGACTCTCTCTCTCATTGGTCTCTCCCCCTCATCGCATTTAGCTACTCTTCTCTGATCTCCCTCTATTTCTCTTCATCTCTTTTGGCTCTCTCTCACTGTCGCTTCTGCTCCTTCCTTTCTTCACATTCAAAATGGAGATCAATGCCTTTATAATCTTATGCCTTCTAATCCTTTCTCCACATTCAAAATGGAGATCCACGCCTTTATAATCTTATGCCTCCTAATCGGTGCGATTTTTTGAAATATATATGCTTTTCCCTCTAGTTTGCGGCTTGCTCACTTGAGGAGCCTTTATTAATTCCCAAGTTAACTAAGTGAAACTATGATATTGACAAGGAGGAATTTGGTTGGTTTTGAAATCATTTTAAGTATAATCAATGAAATGTAATGTGGTTAATCCTTTGCAACTTTTTCTTGGGGTGTTTGTGTAGGCAATGTAATTAATGAAATCTCCTGAGAATATGGTCTTCGGCTATCCTAGTTCACTTAATTCATATATTAAGGAGTTAAAGCAATACAACTTGGATGAATTCAATATAGCTCGTTCTTTTAGTGGAAAGTACTCAATTCGACCACTAACCAACAAGCAAGTAATGAACAATCTTATTATCAATAATATTACATGCTACACTGCAACACAATCATCAATAACTCAAGCTCTTTTTTAACCCAAGATAACTCAAGCTAAGAACATATATAGAATTGGTATTTAGTTACAGAAACAATCCAGAATGCAACAAGTGATGCAGTAGTGTAATATAGAAAACTCAACTCTCAACATTGAAAAACAAAGATTGAAACTAAATTACTACCTTTGAAGCCCTCCAACTCAAGCCCTCGTCGATCTTCGTTGATCGTCGAACCTTCTAGTCACGCGTAGGAGCTCTCATGGCAGAAAGATGGAAGAAAGTGAAAGAAATGGTTGATGAGAGGTGCTGTGCGATGAAATGATGAGAGAATCAAATGAATATAATGGAGAGCCAAGGGATGGTGTATGGAGTGGTCAGGTGTTGATAATTGACAATTGTAAACTCAAATTGAAGTTTGTTTTTGTTAAGTTGAAAAACTTACTGTCAAAGACAAACTCGAGTTTTGGTTTGAAAACTTGAATTTGGACTTGACAGAGAATAGCTCAAGTTTTTGCAAACTTAGACAAACTCGAGTTTTGACTATACAGAGAGCTTTGTGAAATCTTCATGATTGAGTTTAATATTTCTTATCACCACTCATTACTATTCCTAACTATGTTTAATCAGTTTGTTAGTGAGTTTCAGATGATTTAAAGAGAATTAAATGAAGCATTAGAAAAAGCAAAAAGTGATGTCAGCTCATTAAATGCAAAATCCAGAAAACTTGTATCCTTTTGGACAAGAATTCTACACATGTTGCAAATGGATTAATGTTTCATTTCCACATCCAGTAGCTGCTCTTCCAATGGATTAAAAGTCAAGAAGTCAACCATAAACTTCCGTGCAACTGGATTAATCAAAGAATAGAGAGAGAAGAAGACCAAAGCTTCTATTAATCCATTCTTAATGTTGGCAACAGTCACATTGAAGATTACAACGGTCATTTAATGATCTCTTGATATAAATAGAGCTGCATTCAATTCTTCTCAACAACCAATCCGCAGAAAACGAAAATCATTCAAGTTTCCAACTACTTTTTGAGTTTTCTTGTGTAAAGTATCTTTTGATACATTGTACTTCAATGATTATATTTATCCACTCTTAGAGAGAGTTCATTTATTGAAATTCATTCATTGTAAGAATCTCAAGTCAGGGGACTTGGAGATTGAGATATTGATTGCAACTTGTAAGGGGGAGTAAGTTCTAGTGAGAGAATTACTCTTGAGTTACAGAGTGTGTAATCAATTGAGTTGGTGAAAAATCCCAAAGAGTATGGGGACTGGACGTAGGTCAAGAGGTTGAACCAAACCAGTATAAATTCCTTGTGTCTTGCTCTTCTTCCCTATACTCTGTTTAGCTCTGTTTTTAGTATTAAAAAATAGAGCAATTCGAAAAGAATTTTTATAATCTCTAATTCACCCCCTTCTTGGTGATTAAGCTCCACCTTCAGGGATGTCGCGTCAAGCACTTTGCCCAATTGCTTCCAAGGCCACCTCCAGTACAAATTTAACAAATCAATGGTTTAGGAGTAATTACAATTTAATGACAAAATTACCCTTTTTATCCTACTTTTCATGCGATTGCCCTCTTACCACAGCTAGGCACAAATGATGCGTTAATGCCCAAGTACAAGTTTTTTTTTTTGTTTTTGTTTTGTGTGGGGAAAATCATGTTTAGGGTATTAGAAAAGTCTCATAAGTTGTTGATGAAAGTATACTAAACAGGTAGAAATTGAATATACAGTAAACAAATACTACTAATAGTCATAACAAGAATCTGTATTGTTAAGATACCACATACATCGAGTATATAACAGGTCTGTATAATATGAAAAACCATAAACAAACTCACAAGACTGTCAAATATGGTAATGAACTTTGAAGAAATCCGGGTCTAACGTACGTTGTTTCTTTGAGACAATTTTGCTCCCTCAATATAGATGCCCAAGGTTGCTGAGCAATTGCCTCCCATGATAAAGAGGATTTTTTGTCTTCAAAATGATGGCTCTCTCATCCCGAAGCCCAAGCGAATGCAACGAGTCTGCTTTCAGAACGCACAGAATTTGTTTGAAAAATGCAATATGCAGGGATGAGTGTTTAGGATTTATTTGAGATATAGATTTTTCTAGGATTTTCCGTCACTAGCACATCTATTTATAGATGACGGAATTGATCAGATGAACACCTACTGGCGAATCGACACAATCGTCGTGAAACGACGCGACCAACAGTGGCCAACCAGTGGGACTTCTTATTCATAACCCATGGGATTTAGATCCTAAAATCCAACAATCCCCCACATGAATAAGAAGTTAGTCCATTATGACCAAATGCAAATGATCATATATGCAAAGTGTGATTCCTCTACGAGGAACAATTGCATCGAGAAAGGTAGAGGTTACTTTTGAATCTTCTCTAATAAAAACCTCTCGGATATACTGGTCAAATCAGTGGACACGCTATCTTGAACCATCAACCTTTTAGTGTATACCAAGACAATAGGAGTCACACAACTGCTCCTCTAGCATCGTTGGTTCTCATGTTGTGTCCATTTTGGCCCTGGACACCTACCTGGTTCTGCGAGTGTTCTAGAGAATCTGCCGTTTTAAATTCTCATAGAAGCGGCCCATACTTCACACTTACACAGGTGATTCCTTGTGATGTAAGTCAACATACATCATCTAAACACATCAGATTAAGAAACCATTAAAAGCCTAAAAGCTGACCCTTATGTATAAGTATTGTCTTGTCTAAGAATGAGTATGAGTTTAAAAACTCCACAGTGTTAACAGTTGGTTATGACTTAGTTGTCTCTTTGAACCTAGTTTGTGGGATCTCCACTCTTCTAGGTAGAGTTATCGCGATAATCAACAATGGATCGGCCTTAAACCCATTCATTTGGACAAATTTCTAACTAACTCTTTAGGAATTCCTTTAGTCAATGGATCTTCTATATTCTCTTTTGATTTCACATAATCAATTGAGATTATTCCATTCGAGAGTAGTTGTCTAACGGTATCACGACGTATATATCTAGAATTGCAGTTGTATGTGACATTCTTGGCCCTACCAATAGTTGCTTGACTATCACAGTGTATACACACTACCGGTACTGGCTTTGGCCAACTAGGAATGTCTTCAAGAAAATTACGAAACCACTCAGCTTCCTCACAAGCTTTATCTAAAGTAATAAATTTTGCTTCCATAGTTGATCTTGCAATGCAAGTCTGCTTGGATGACTTTCAAGGCACAACACCCCCACTAAGGGTGAATACATATCCACTTGTGGATCTTGTGTCGTTAGAGCTGGTGATCCAATTGTTAGAAATTATGCCTCAGGGGCAAATCATTGTACTTTAAACACAATTGTTATTTAAAGTATTTCTCCTTTTTGTTATCATATTATTTGCATGTTTATTATGATGACTGTATCCTTGGACGTATCATGAAGATTGTCCTAAATGTCCCTGGTCGGTCATCTATGTGGGATTAAAGATGAAATAAGACTAGTATGACTTTGATGAGGTATAGAGATACGAATGAAAGTCATAGGCACTTGTAAGAGTATAAGGTGATGGACCGACCCACTATGAGAAATCTGCATGGATTAAGTCATAAGCTTATCTCACGTATAACCACGTCACAATGCCCTTTGACCTAAGATCATCATGGATTCCTACATGAGAGTCTGATCTTTGACCTAGTCAAAAGTCACATTTGACCGGATGATGATAAAGGCTTCGATCAGAATTAGTGGTTTTCATGTAAAGGAATGTAAATGGTCAAGATGAGATTTGTCCCTCACACTTGTAGAGAGATATTACTGGGCCCCTCGATGAGTGAGTCTGAAAAATGTATGGCCATACTACGATGGAAAAGAGTTTCAATTTCAATTGTTAGACTACTGAAGAATCGAGAAAGTAATGGTAAAAAAAACAGGAAGATGACACTATCCATACTTCATCCTTGACCAAATTATCACGTGACAAAAGGGACGTGCCATGACTGTATGATAGGTTGTATCGTATCATCGATCCTCATATGAATTGGGTAGTCACAATGTCTTGCCAGAGGCCGCTTGCAACTTGTTGACTGGTACAATATTGGTCTGCTGCCAATCTCATGTGGGCTTGCAGGGTCGCACACAAGAATAGCCCAACACGAGCAATAATGTCCATATTCATTGAATCTTAGATATAAATGTCCATATTCATTGAATATTAGATATATATATATATATATATATATATATATTATATATCTATATATATATATATATATATATAAAATGTAACATCCCAAATTTTTTATTTTTGGGAATTAAAATATGATATGGGATTTATTATGGAAAATTTGGCCTTAATTATTATAAAGTTAATATTTTGAAATTAAAGGCATATTTTCCATAAATTAAGGACATATAGTTGGGAATTATTTTTAGCCTGAATATTTTGGAGATAATATTTTATGGCCAAAATAAATTAATTGAGGAAAGAATAAATTTAAGGAATATTTATAAGAGGTAAATTATGGCCTGAATTATACATATTCCTTATTTCCCATTATTTCCATGCAACATGTGCAAGTCACATGATTTTATATAATTCTCATTAATATCCTTCCTTATTCTTCTTTTTGCCACGTACTCCCATACATGTTGGGTTGATTTCAATTGCCATTCCTTTTCGGCCCAACAACAAAAGCATTGCTGATTGATTCATTTCGGATAAACCAATTGGACAGCAAATTACACCTAGACTCTCATGCACATTGACACCTATATACTTCACAAATGTAAAAGTACAACTTAAACTTTAAAATATTGTTGACAACAACAACAATAAGATTAATAAGAACAGTAAAGCAATTGATAATTCATTTTACTAGAAAATAAACTATTTATGATTTTAAAATTCAAGCAGTATTTTCTTAAAATTTTTCTTATATAAAATGGGTCTCGGGGACTAATAACTAATAGGCATTAATTGTTGGGAAAAAAACATTTTTGCCATTTTACTCTTGCAAAGAAAAATGACTGCCCTATCTTTTCACCCCCATGACAGCAGAAAATCATGAGAATCTCGTAGGAAACCACATTTCTACGTGAAAACGCGAGACTTTTCTTCAAACTAATGTTTCAATTTTATCCAACACATGTTTATTTGTTTGGCCTGAATATTTATTATTTATTAGCAAATTGCAATTTACTATTTTTCCCTCTTTATCCCTTGCTGTCTTGCGTGCTCTCGAGTCATACGCATTGAGATATACATAACGAAATAAAGTCATGAAAGTGACTTTCACTTACGAAGCATTTTAATTTCAATTTTTTTTTTTTTTCAAAAAAATAATGTAACTACCATAAAAAGTACGCAATCAAGTTTGAATGTTTTATGTGTGTGTGGGGCGCGTATGCGTGTATGTCTGTACATGTATGTGTGTGTATACGTATATGTATGCAGGTATAGCATACATCAAATAGAATAAGGAAAATTGTATTTAGGTCCCAAACAAAAGAAAATACGACCAAATGGTCTTTTAAAATCTCAAAATTGCATTTAAATCTCTGATACTTTTTTATAATAAATTTTAATTGTAAAATGCCTATGGACTTGTCAATGGACACCTATTTATTTGTTAGTGTAAGCGCACGCACATAGACTTGTCAGTAAACACCCAGAACTTGTTAGTGGACGCCCATAGATTTATTAGTGGAATGAGAATTTATTACAAAAAAGTCTCACAAGACTTAAATATAATTTGAAATTTGACGGAATTATTTTGTCGTATTTTCTCTTACCCAAACTTAAATTTTCCCAATATAATATAATATGTTCTCCAACGACGTGAAACCACGATTAATTATTGGATGCGAAAAGTCATGGCATGACGACTTGAATTTCTCAAATAAACGCCAACAAGTTGGAAGTTAGGAAACTTAAAAAAAACTACCAACGTACCATCTGGGGGAGTATAAATGATTGAAAATTAACTAATTTTTCCTTAAAACAAATAAGAGTAAAATATTCCAATCTCTCTTACATTATGCCTTAATTTTATGGACCTATTATTTATTTTAAAGGGTTAAGAAGCAAAAATACTTATACACATTTCCAAAATGTGCCGTATGACACTTTATACATTACTTGGGTGCAATCTCTAAATGAGGCAAGAATGCCATCGCCGTTTGTCAATGTCACAAACTTTCGTTACTTTTTGGATCAGTGGGCTCTATACTAGTGGCGGATCCAGGAAATTAATGAAGGGTGGGCACTCAATAAGTTCAAGTACATAAATTAATGAAGGGTGGGCACCCAATAAGTTCAAGTACATATATTTTAATAATAAAAGTATATTACAATAAAAATAATTGCAATGTCATCCTTCTAGATCTTATTTTTTAGAATTCCATCATAATTGCCTTATTATCAATGTTATCAAATACATCTTTTTCAATATAAAATATTTTCGTATCACAGGAAAATAAAGTTCAAGGGTGGGCACTTACCCCCTTCTCATCCTGCGTCAACCTCTACTCTACACTATTATTTTTAAAAGGTTACTTAACAAAACTCCTCACATTCTCTCTCCCCCACCTATCCCGCAAAAAAACGAAAAAAACAAAACTCCAACTCAAGTGCTAGAGTCCCATGCGCCATTATCTCTTCTCTCTTGTTATCTTCTGTGTCCTGTCAGTCCAACTCCTCCCTCCCTCTATCTTTCTCTTCAGCCCTTTTTGCAGATCATTTGAGGCTATATAACGATCTTTATGTATATGTAACCTCAATTAATATTCGCAACCTATTTCCTTTCAACTGATCTGAACGATCTGCTGCAATCTCATGGCTTCTCTGGTTATCATTAACAAGCATTTGCATTGCTCCCTAATTTGGACTGTCAGTGCATCTATTTCTCTTCTTCCCGCAATAATTTTATCTTTGGCAACTATGGATACAGAGGGTTATCAATTTTCTCCTTTGCTTATCTTGATATGTTCTACCACAGAATTACTTGCTAACTTCAACATACACTACTAGAAAATACTGCAAGAGTAACAGAATTCCCGAGAGAAAAAAATCCGTCACAATTTGCAACGGAATATGCAACCTCCAACAAAGTGCAACGGAAAACAGGCTAAAATGCCACCATGAAACTACCGTCGCAAAATTCGTGGCAAGTCAGTCGATAGACCATTGCGAATTGCGACGCAAAAAAAATTCGTCGTAACAATGGATCATTTGCAATAGATTTGTCCAACGGAACTATTATATGACGAGGTAATTTCTCGCAAGACTTGGGAGCACGTACAATTGCGACGGTTATAAGGATAGCTCCGTTGCTACGTGGTTGGTTTTTGTGACGGGCTTTCTGGATGTGTTTTGTAAGGGACTTTGCGACATAAAGAAATGGAAATGTAAAATATAATTAAATGAATTTTATTATACACAAAGTGCAATTGTCGACCGCTAATATTACACCTGCCAACTTGCAGGATCAATGATTGTCCCCACAAACCAACACAAGAGTATTCTCACTTTCAATAATTTTCTGTATAATGAAAAGACAACATCCATCAATACTCCATCATTTTCATCCCAACTATATACACTTATTCAATAATTTATAACTTTATAATATTTACATACATACATACATATATATATATGAGTAAATACCCTTTTGGGTCCCTGGAATAACACACGCTACCCATTTTGGTCCCTGAGTAAAAAAAATGTCATTTTTGGTCCTTTTTAGGGACTAAAAACGATTTTTTAGGAATTTGTGAGGGATTAAAATGCCCACAAAAAATGACTAAAAGGTATATATATAGGGATTAAGATTTCTCCTGTGATTGGAGATAAGATTATCTCCAGTCAGCCCCAAACTACACCGTTTAGCACTAAACAAAATTAAAAACATCTTAATCTCTTAATTTATTATTATAAGATAAAAAATCCTAACCTTCACCTGCAAATCAGACGCCTCTAACCTCGCACAGCAACCTCCACGTTGCCGAGAGGGAATCACCAGTAGTAACGGAACCAGCGGCCAAGGCAACCATTGCATCGATCGATTCATTTGAAATCACGTTTCGCCACAGATTGTATTAGAATATGCAACTTTTGCAGAGTGAGCCTGAACAGATTTAGGGTTTTGAAATTTGAACGGCTTGGGAAGCAGGAGAGTTGTAGTCGTAGCCACTGTTCATCATGCTTGCAGCCGCTGTTCATCATCTTCTACACCATGCTTCGCTGTCACTGTTCCGGTTCGTACTAGGCCAGGCGGCCATTGGTAGGCACGATGGTGGTTAGGATTTTTTATCTTATAATAATAAATTAAGAGATTAAGATGTTTTTAATTTTGTTTAGTGCTAAACGGTGTAGTTTGGGGTTGACTGGAGATAATCTTATCTCCAGTCACAGGAGAAATCTTAATCCCATATATATATTGTAAATTTTACTCACTTTTTCTTTATGTTTCAAAACTTATTAGATATAGATATGTATAAACTGTAGTTTAAAAACACGATTATTTTTTTTCAAAGAAAAGAAAGAATTTGACCAGTTCAATTACTGACTCTACCGATTTTGTGACAAGTTGATCTTCTCTCAAACCAAACCAGAGGTGGAACTAATTCCCGGATCAACCGTGTCAAATAAACTGATGGGGTTCTCATAATACTATATATATAAATTTATAACCATCATCATTCTTTGGTTAAAGTGTGATCATTCCTTCACTCTCATCCCCAGTATGATTAAATGAGATATATGGCTGAGAAAGGAACCAAAGGGAAGGTACTTCTTGGGAGGAAGTGAAAGCAGCGTGTATAAAGGAATACCCCACCGCCATTATCAATTGTGGACAAGCACAAACATCAAGTCATTAATGTAACTTCCTCATGAGGCATTTCATAACAACTTCATTATTAACATTCAGAATCAATTATTCTATTGATTAGGTCCTATGTAATATAAAGTCAGACTCTCAGTGAGACCTTTTCAAAGTATTTCATAGTAAGACTTCACGATAATAACATTCTCATAAATTATTGTATTGATTGAATTCTCTGTACCTCAAGCACCACTATTAAGTTAACATGTTTGCAACGGATATATACTTCCATCGTGCGACGGATATTAGTGATTTGCGATTGAAAAATACATTCGTCACAAAAACATTCTGGGTGGTAAATAGGCATCTCTAATTTGCGATGGACGTTCCCGTCGCCAAATGCCCCTGCAAAACTATGGTTGCAGAATCCATGACAAGTTTATCGCTAGACCGTCGCAACATGCAACACAAAAACAATTCGTCGCAAAAATGGATCATTTGCGACAGATTTTTGCGATGGATGGATCTATTTTGCGACAGTTATAAGGATAGATCCATCGCTCCCTATCAGTTCAAAGTCACTCAACCTCACGTACGTCTTCACCAGTTCACCTTTTCTTCTTTGCTATGCTCATGCTCTAGAGTCTAGACACCACTGAGCCACTCCTCGCTCCTCTAAAATCCCCTCCCTCCTCCATAGTCATCCTCGTCCTTCCTCCATAGCCATCCTCACTACTCCTTTATAGCTGTACTCGCTCCTCCGACATCGCCATCTCGCTCCTCTGACCTCACCATCCTTGATCCTCCAACCACGCTATCCTCTCCGTCCATGCTCGTCTGACCTCGCCATCCACGCTCGTCTGACCTCATCATCCGCGCTCGTCCGGAGCTGGTAAGTGGTTACATTAAGCTTGCTTCAAATTAGTAGTATATATTATTTTGTGATCGAAATTGGATTTTGCATATTCTTTTGCTGGAAAATTCTTTTTACAATCAACCATTTGGGCAAATTTGTGTTAGATTTTTTTGCACTGTGGTACACAGAAATTTTCATATTCACAGTAATATAGTATGGAAATAGCTATCTGACGAAGTATTTTGGGTAGTGGATATGCCAAAGTTAAATGTTGGCATCATGGAATTTGAGTTTCAATCTTTGGTGAATAATGTATCCCATGCTTTCTAGGAATAATCTGCCTTACTAACAGGATGTTGAACTGGCATTTTTCGGTATTTTCCAATACATAAAGACTAAGTAAAGAACAAGAACCAAGGCTAGGCTAGTTGATCCCCCTAAAGCCTTCTTTCTTCATGCTAATCTTAGATTAAGAACTCATCTTCCAAGGGAAGAGAGAGAAAACGAAAATGGAGCAAGAAGAAGAGGAAGAAGAAGGAACTTGAAGAATCAAGGTGAGTTCTTGTGCTATGGTCATGATTCCTTCTAGATCCTCCCTCTTGCTACTCTCTAATCCCTTGAAACACTCTTGGATGGTGTTTTGCTAGAGGAGGCCGAAATATTGAAGAGCCAAGGAGAAAGAGAAAGTTGCAAGAACACAAACCAAAGTTAGTAAGAAGTTATCTTATCTTTGTTATTGTGATTCTTGGATTGTTGGTAGTTTGTGGTGATTTCTCCTTGTTTTCTTGTGATTTGGAAACCTCAAATCCTAAGGGGAGGTTCTGACCAAATGGTTAAAAATGGATTCAAACATGTTCAATGGCCAAATAATGAGTTAGGAGACAACTTAATTAGAACATAAAATTATAAGATTTGTGAAGAATAACTTGGGAACCAATTACATCTTGTTTTCGGTGACATTTCCAAAAGTTTTTAGAATGGAAAATTGTGTAGGATTAAGGTTGAACCATAATTTATGAAAGTCTAAAGATTTAATTAAGAAAGTTACAAATTGCCTAGTGAAGATCCTGTCAGGGAAGCAAGTTAGTGATGTGTTTTTGAATAATAAAGTGAGGTCCAATGATTATGAATTTTTCCATAATTGAAGTATACATCTCAAACTTTAATTTGATAGGCAATTCATAATTTTTAGAGGTGTCTACAAAGAGATATGGATTTTTGAAGTTGACACTCAATTCTGAAACTTGAATCTGGATAGTAGGGAAATTTAAGTGAATATGGAACAGTACGAATTTTTGTGGCTAAAAGAGATATTTTTATTTGAAAAAAGTCATGTCAAAGGCCATTTAGCCTTTTGAACCACTTAATTTGGACATGCGGATAATTGGTTATGAATTTTCAAAGTTTGGTGAAAATTATGGAATTCTTGAAGTAAATCTGAAAATGAAAGATGTAAAAGTCAAGATTTATGATTTTGACATTTTTGCAATTAATAAAGGACTTTCAGTCAAACGTGGGACCAAAAGATATTTAATTTAGTATTATTGAATTATGGAGAAATTATATAAATGACGAATATTATTTATAATTATAGGGAGTATCTTTGTCAGAAGCTTTAAGGAATTTTGGGAGTTGGTTGTCAGTCTAAGAACCTGTTCAGATTCGTACAAACAGCGGAACAAATTTACCAAAAGAAACAATGAATCCGAATCATGGATCTATCAATGGCGTTTAATTCGAGTAGTCAGAATTGTACCTTTCGTATGCGTCTTGTTTGATCACTAGGATCCAACTAAATGAACCAGCTCCCTCTACCGGTATCCACATGAACAGGACCCCAACACAGGCAGCGTGTTAGTGCCTTCATTGTTTTTCTCTCAATTTTCTAGGGTTTCTCTTGTGGCCTTTCTAATACGTCTTACTCACTGTCTTAGGGTTTTCCAACCCAAATGGGCCATATTATATATTCAAAATTTATCTTAATTAATTTTGAAATTTGAATTGGATTAAAATAATATTAATTAAATCTGTCCAACAAATTTAATCTAATCTATTTATTTAATCCGAATTAAAAGCCAGCTGATTTAATTTATCTTCATAAATTAAATCTAAGATATGATATTTATTTAAAAATTAAATCTGATATACGATATTTCTATTAGTTTTAGTTATTTAATTTATCAAATAAATGAAATACAAAACAAATGCTACATAATAATATTATTATTTTTGAATATATATATATATATATATATATATATATATATATATATATCTATCCATTCTCCTTAGATTAAACGTTGTATTCATTAAATCTTAGACATATCTTAGATTCAATGAATCTGGATATTATAACTCGTGTTGGGCTATTCTTGTGTGCGACCTTGTAAGCCCACATGAAATTAGCAGCAGGCTAACACTGTACCAATCCACAAGTCGCAAGCGGCCTCTAACAAGACATTACGACTACTCAATTCATATGAGAATCGATGATACGATACAACCTATCATACAACCATGCCATGTCCCTTTTGTCAGTCGATAATTTTGTCAAGGATGAAGCATGTATAGTATCATCCTCTTGTTCTTGACCATTACTTTCTCGATTCTTGAGTAGTCTAACAATTGAAATAGAAACTCCTTTCCATCGTAGTATGTCCATACTTTTCTTAGACTTACTCTTCGAGGGGCCCAGTAATATCTCTCTACAAATGTGAGGGACAAATCTCATCTTGACCATTCACATTTGTCTGTATGAAAACCACTAATCCCGATCAAAGGTGACTTTTGACTAGGTCAAAGATTAGCGACTCTCATGTAGGAATCCATGATGATCTCAGGTCAAGGGGCATTGTAACGTGGTTATACATGAGATAAGCTTATGACTTAATCCATGCAGCTTTCTCATAATGAGTCGGTCCAGCATCTAGTACTCTTACATGTGCCTAAGACTTTGTTTGTATCTCCATACCTTATCAAAGTCATACCGGTCTTATTTCATCTTTGCTCCCACATAGATGACCGACTAGGGACATTTAGGACAATCTTTATGATACATCCAAGGATACAATCATCATAATAAACATGCAAATGAAATGAAATGATATCAAAAATGGAGAAATACTTATAACAATAATGTTTAAAGTATAATGATTGGCCCCTAGGGCATAATTTTCAACAAAACCTACCAGGTAATAACTCTAATCTCATATGCCTTGTGTATCTTTGTGTGTATGTTTTATAATGATTGTGATATGCATTCAGTTATGTTGTGTTAGAGTCCCAACTATTGTGGGTTAGAGTCCCACTATTGTTGATTTTCCAAACGCTGTGGATCCAGGGCTTGTCTCTTTAAGAGGTCTTGTGTGATATGTTGCCGCAATTAACATTGTATTTATGGTATGCTATTTTATGTTACTGCATGTGATGATATGTAGATTATACTGAATGCACTGTGGTATATGTTTTCCTAATTATGGTTGCTTGCATACTCTATATATACTTTGTATATGAGAATAATCTGTTACTCTGGGATCCTTTGGGATTCTAGTTCCTATTACAACCTGTGTATTGTACAGCTTATTGGACATAGTGTAATATCATTTTGAGCCTAGAGACTTGAGAATAAGCCTGTATCAGGCATACAATTAGATCCTATTCAGGAAGTGTGATATTAAATTTGGAAATAAAACATTGATATCTTATGAGTATTTTGACCAAGAGCTCAAGGATGTAGAAGTAAAGTAACAGTACAAAAGGGCACAAAGACACTTGTACGATGTTAATCGGTGGGTAAAAATGTCATGTAGCTATGTCCTAAGGTCTGGGACAATTGGATGAGCATAAATATGCTAAAATAAATATGCACATGATATTTTCTGGATAGATGGAGATCCCCTGCGTTTTTGAAGAGGAAAAGTTAGTGTGATGATTATATTGGGACACGTGTCACTACAGGATTGAAAAGCAAAAAGTAAGTAATGATTACAGGGGTAGAAAATTCAAATCCTTTACCCCTTAAGCATTGAATTTCGTCCACCTAGGAGAGAGAAAGGAAAATCAGATAATTTTTTCCATATTCAGGCCCAAACACAAAATGCGGGTCCCACGGGTTGTTAACCGGTAGAAAGGGGACCGATAGGGACTAGTTAGGGCCTTCTTTTGGACTGAACGAGACAAGTGTGGGGCATATTGGGTAGGCAAGGAGGCACCATATATGCATGTCCATTCAAGGGAAATATTTGAAATGTTGAAGAAAAGTGCAAAAGGAAGCACCCTGTTGGCTAGCGGGGCCCAGCGGGGACCAGTGGAAGGAGTTTGGACCGGATAAAGTGGAAAAGACAGGGGAAAAGTAAGGGAACAGATTTTGTGGGCCCAAAGTGATGCCACCTAGCCCCCATAATGATTAAAAACGTGCTAGAGGAGAGAGGAAAGAAGAATCAGTCAAAAGGTCAAGCTGCGGGTCCTACTTTTCAGACAAAAGGGCAAAATGAGAATAATTGTACAGAAAATAATTGGAGCAGGTGTGTGGGCCCTAAATGGCGCCACCTAGCCCTAGGACACGTCTAGAGAGCTTGGGGAAAAAGAAAAGAATAATAAAGAAGTTCCGGGCCAAAACTGGTAATATTCATAAATTCCGGGCCAAAACAGGTAATTTTCCCCATTTGAGAAGATAAAATCTGACCATAATCAAGGGGGATGCGCCACCTGTCCTGTCCCTAGATTATTCTGGAATTTATTTGGAATTAAGCCAAAAAGCCAGATGAATTTAACTAATTACGGGACAAGAATTTACCACAGCTATTTGGGACTACTCAGATTCTTTTACAATTATTAAAAGTCACATGCTCTCTCTCTCTTAGCCAAGGAGCACGAAATTTTTCATAAGAGGAGAGAGGAGCTCAGCCAAGTTCCATGGCCAAATCAAGCCCAAGCTCCAAGATCATCAATCAAACTTCCAATTCAGGTAAACACCGAAAACCCGAACCTTGGCAACTTGAACTTGTGATTTTCGTGCAAGGGGTTAGGGCATGTTTTTGCAATTTGATTTTGGTGTTTTTTACAATCTAAAAGTGTTTAAAACATGATTTTGTATGGGGTTAAGTTATGATTTAATTTTCCGAACTCAAAAACACCGAAAAATGCCAAGAACAAGCTTATTTGTCAATTCTGGAAATTCTGGCAGTGAAGCTTCAAACACGTTTTTTAAGGATTAAAAGAAATTTTTTTCAGCCTAAATTTTACAAGAAGAAACTAGACATTCGGGGCATGATTTTTATATATAATATGATATTTTTGGATAACAATACTGGGTGAAATAAATTTTTGAAAAAGGGTCTGGAAACAGTGGATCGAATCGAACCAGAGATCAAAATTTGAGTTCCACGCTAAAATAAGTGTACTTATGATTTTTTTGATTATTTTTAATGGAAAATAGACATCTTAGCGGTTCAGACGGCGTTTGTTTCATGTTAAAATGAGTTTTTTGGAACTTATTAAAAATGTTACAAGTTGGACCAGAAATCCTGGATTTTCTGGAAGTTCAGGAGGGGCTCGAATTTTTACGAAATTTGTAAGGGTATTTTTGGAAATACTAAAAAATAAGGTATTTTGGTGTTATTTAGGGCAATGTCATAATTGGAAAAGTGATTAGGCACAATAAATAATAAGGCGGTACACACCCCCACCAGGTAGTAACCGCTTTACTCAGATATCTTTATGTGTTTTGTTGTATGTTTGTGTTTGCCATGTGTGCTTTTGTATATGTTTTGCCAAATATGCATACAGAGTTATGTGATTCCTAGCGCTGAGGATGATTTGTTCGAGGCCGGCCTTGATTGGCGGCTGTACGGGTCGATAGGTCCGTGGCTGTCCTAATGTAGGCAGCTTTACGGGTCGTGACTCCGGTAAGTCCGGGGCTTGCCTTGGTAAGGCAGCCTGACAGCACGTGGTAGTCGGTATTGTGTATATTCTGTTTGCATATCTAGTATGATCTTGGTATGTTATCTGTATTTTATTTGGCATGGTAACTTACATACTCCTTACACATATAGTATTTGAGTATTGACAGTTACTCTAGGGGCCATTATTGGACTCCAGAAGCTTCTGTAGTTACAGGGAGTCGTGCCTGAAGATTGAAGAGCCTTTCTGGAAAGGTAGAGCATTACAGTGCGGTTAAAGAATAGGGAATGCCCTATTATATTTTGTACTGATATTTTGGATAACTGTATGTATTTTTGGTATTTAGTTTGGATGACTGTACCCTTAACTCTTCGGGGACTTTTATTTTTGTTTATTTCACTTTTACCAGTATAATAGATTGTCCAAACCAGTTATATGCTATGTTGTGCTCACTCTGATAATTGTTAAATGGATCTAATAGTGATAAGAAGGTAACTAATAAAAGGAATCCCTCTAACCCGCCACCCGAAAGGGCGAGGCCGGTAGGGGTGTAACACGTAGCTCCAAAGACAAAGCGGCGGATGTCAGGAAATGGAGGTGTCGGACTGGTTTCAGATTGTTCGAGAAATATTTGTAGAAATCTTTTTGTAATTATGTTTAAAATTTGTAACCAAGATTTGTTATATATTATCAGTATACTATACCCAAATTGTTTTTCCATTGCATTGTGCTATAATGCTTTGATGTGTGATGTATTGATGGAAACATTTGATGAAAGTGGAGCTTAATCAACAAGAGAGGGGGTGAATTGGGGATTATAAAAATTCTTTTTGAATTGCTATGTTTTTTAACACTAAAAATAGAGCTGAACAGAGTATAAGGAAGAAGAGCAGGACACAAGGAATTTATACTGGTTCGGTCCAATCTCTTGACCTACGTCCAGTCCCTAGACACTCTAGGATTTTTCACTAGCTCAATTGATTACACACTCTGTAACTCAAGAGTAATTCTCTCACTAAGACTTACTCCCCCTTACAAGTTGCAATCAATATCTCAATCTCCAAGTCCCCTGACTTGAGATTTTTACAATAAATGAATTTCAATAAATGAACTCTCTCTAAGAGTGGATAAATATAATCACTGAAGTACAATGTATCAAAATATACTTTACACAAGAAAACTCAAAGAGTAGTTGGAAACTTGAATGATTTTCGTTTTTTGTACATTGGTTGTTGAGAAGAATTGAATGCAACTCTATTTATACAAAGAGAGCATTAAATGGCAGTTGTAATCTTCAATGTGACCGTTGCCAACATTAAGAATGGATTAGTTGAAGCTTTGGTCTTCTTCTCTCTCTACTCTTTGGTTAATCCAGCTGCACAGATGTTTATGCTTGACTTCTTGACTTTTAATCCGTTGGAAGAGCAGCTACTGGATGTGGAAAGGAAACATTAATCCCTTTGCAACGTGTGTAGAATGATTGTCCAAAAGAATGCAAGTTTTTTGGACTTTGCATTTAATGAGCTGACATCACTTTTTACTTTATGCTAAATCTTCATTTAATTCTCTTTAAATCATCTGAAACTCACTAACAAACTGATTAAATATAGTTGGGAATAATAATGAGGATGATAAGAAGTATTAAGGTCAATCACAAAAATTTCACAGATTCGAGTAGTTTGATTTTCAAATCCTGCGACACAAACTCGAGTTTGTTCATCCAAACTGGAGTTTTCAATTTTCATTAAAAGGCTAAACTTGAGTTTCCAAAAATAAACTCGAGTTTTCTTCATCCAGAGAAGAATGTCACGATTTGAACTTTGAAGCAAGTTTTGAGACAGGTTCAAAACTCGAGTCATTAAGTGACAAACTCGAGTTTTGGACTTTTATGATGAAAAACAAGTTTAACTCCAACAGCTCAAAATTGGAGTTTCCAAAACCAAACTGGATTTTTCAGAAGGTTCAAATAGAGCAGAGCTCTCTGCTTGGCCTAAACTCGAGTTTATAAAGTGAAACTCGAGTTTACAAAGTGAAACTCGAGTTTCCATAAATCTTAGGAAAATGGAAAACTCTCTATATGGTCTGAACTCGAGTTTTCAATTGAAAACTTGAGTTTTCAAATCTTTAGAAATTTTGAGTTGTTCTCAGTAAGTCCTAAACTCGAGTTAGTAAGACAAAACTCAAGTTTCCTCATAATGGAGAAAAGTCAGTAAACTTTGAAAAACTTTGTCATATGCAAACTGGAGTTTCCAATCAAAACTGGAGTTTTCAAAAGTTCAGAATGGAGCATAGTTCTCTGTATGCTATAAACTCGATTTTCCCAACTCAAACTCGAGTTTCCAACAAAACTTGGAAACTTAGAGAACTCTCTGTCTAGCATAAACTCGAGTTTCCAAATGAAAACTGGAGTTTTGCTAAGTTCAAAATATTGATAGCTCTCTGTCTTGTCAAAACTCGAGTTCATTAAAACTAAACTCGAGTTTGCTTTGTCTTTGAAAAACTTAGGAGCTCTCTGTATAGTCAAAACTCGAGTTTCAAAATCTAAACTCGAGTTTGTCTAAGTTTGCAAAAACTTGAGCTACTCTCTGTCAAGTCCAAACTCGAGTTTTCAAACCAAAACACGAGTTTGTCTTTGACAGTAAGTTTTTCAACTTAACAAAGACAAACTTCAACTTGGTTTACAATTTTCAGTTATCATCAAAACACATAGAGAACTAACATTTGACAGTTGTACTCTGATGCATTATGTTAAGTAACATTCAAAGAAGGAAGGATATCACACTACCCGCCATCTGGAAGGGCGAGGCTAGTAAGAGTGTGACATCATACACTTTGAATGGCACCATTACCTAACGAAACAGTAGGTTTTAGCTGAGCTAGAGAGCACTACCATGTTGAAAGGTTTTAAGCATCATCGTTGATAGGAGGTAAATAAACGCGCTAGATAGTTTTTGTGAGGGTTCTTTTCGGTCCCATACTAAATTTCTAACTAATAAATTAACTAGCATTTGGTTAATTTCTAAACTAGAATTGATTTTATTTTCCATGCATAAAATGGACATACATATAAAACAACTATCATATAGTTTAATTTTAAACGGCTTGTATTTATCATGCATGCTAGTCATGTAATGATCGCGTTTACTATTATCATGCATACTAGTTGTAACAAATCTATGCAAAACAACAACAACAACAACAATTCATTTATTTTGTGGATGATCATGGTGCCTTCCGATTATTGATCCACGACATCTCCATGTTTTGGATTATCAAATCTTCAAATCTGCTCCATTCTTTCATCATGGTCGAATGATCTCTTGGTAAACTTTTCTTGTATATTTCCACGATCTTAAATTTTACATTCTTGTTCCTATTACAATTTTTTATGCAATATTTAATTTGGGAAAAAACAGTCTCATTTACCAAAAATTAGAAATTAAAAATAAAATTTAAATCGGAACAGAAAAATCCCATTTACCAAAAGAATTAAAATTTAAATCATTCATTCGAGGCACCATGACCATCCCTTCTCTTCTACCTACAAAAAGGTTAGAAAAACACATGCACACATGCGTTTACTATAACGAGCCCGGCTCTGATACCACTTGTTGTTCAAATTTTCCTATTACATGACTTTTATGCAAAGTTTCATTAGGTTGAAAACAAAAACTTTGTTTAATCATTGCAGAAACTCGTAACTCCTTACGGTTCTCATTAATTGATAACCTAAACTTATTACGCTAATTAGTTATTATTCATTAATACGTAAATCTTTATGGTACTCATAAGAACTTGTAACAATTTATGATATTAATGAGTTTTGGGATTACTCATTAAAACAATGATTGGGGATTAGGATTATTTGATAAAGCTATTATTGAAGATTAGGATTACCTTAGATCACTCAAAGACTTCAATTTTGTTGATGTCCTCTAAAGTTGATCCACACAGCTATCACTCGATTGTAATGAGAACTTTTTCTCTTGATACCTCCCACTCCTTGGGTGCTTGCTAGGCGATGGCAAGGTTGAGGTTTCGATTTCTTGGGTTTTTCTTTTTCAAGAAGATGGTGGTTTCTTGAAATTAAGTTGAAGATAAGATGAACAAAATTGGGAACTTACCTTTTCTTGAATTGGAGGCACACACCAATCAAATTGGCGTTTTGTTTTTCTGTCTAGAAAAACGTCCAAAAAAAGGGATACACCAAAATCAGCACTTTATTAGAGTTTAACCCTAATTTAAATGCTTACAGGAAAGGCCCATTTCAACCTTGAATTTGAAAATCCAAATCAATAAGACAATGAATTAAATTCATATCTTGATTGATTGATTGAATTTAAGATCATGAATCACATTCATATTTTAATTAATTGATTGAATCAATCATTTAAGATGCTTGATCACATTCATATCTTGATTGATTGATTGGATCAATCATTTAAGATGAGGAGTCACATCCATATCTTAAAATAAAATTCAAAATCATTTTTAATTAAGTCTTTATTTATTATTTCTCCTACCTTCATCTAATCTTTTTTGGATATATATATATATATATATATATAGTGCTGAATGTGATCTGAAGGAGGAAGGTCTGAGAGATTTATACTCTCTATGAAAGTATTCCTGTATGAAAGAGGACAGGTATCCTTCCATGATCTGGATCATATTTGGTCAAAACCTAAGGCTTGATGGTTGGTTATAGTATCGTCACCCATATCTTCTCTATATTTGAGCATATAACCTGGATGTTCGCTTATATGGTATCAGAGCTATGGATTAATGATAATATGAAGCCAAAGTTTGGTCCATTTTCAGTTGATATTGTTAAAGTTTACTTTACCTTGTTTTACTTTGTTGTATTATTATATATTGTTGTTTGAATATTTTCTCAAGTATGAATATAATAAAAAAGTTAGAACCTAGAATGTATGAAATAGAATATGAAAGGTTACCAGATAGTTCTTATTTATTGCAAGAAAAAGAAATATGAATATAATAAAAAAGTTAGAACCTAGAATGTATGAAATAGAATATGAAAGGTTACCAGATAGTTCTTATTTATTGCAAGAAAAAGAAATAGAAACTTGTAATTTTACACTTTTTATATTAGGAGGACAAGAAGAATATACATGTAATTAGATGAATTGAAATAATATGAATGAAACAATTAGGAAGTTATATAAATTTAAATATAGAAGATTTATTGCAACTATTTAATTTAGAAGAAATAATAAAACAATTACCAGAAGAAACAAGAGAAATCTTAGAAAAAGAAGATATTAAAAATAAAAAAGATATAGATTAAGAGAATTAGCAAAACCATTGGAACAAAAGATTTATGAAATAAAAACAGAAATTGTTACGGACCTGTACTAAGCCCAATAGCGGTGAAGCCCAACAATATATAGATAAGGCACAACTAGTCCTATCTAATATCAAGCAGGATCCTACTCCTCACATAATCAAGGAGTATCTTCAGATATGATGGGTAGTTAGGATCCTTGGGCCGAAGATCACACCAGGCCCACAATATCCCACCTAAGGTACACTCTATAAATACTGAGGTCAAACCCTAAGGTACACACATTCTAATCCCTGAACTATTTACATACAGTCACACTGTGCACACACCCCACCCCCTTGGCAAAGAGCCTGGTTGTGTACAGTGATCCTACCTCCTACTGAGTGCTTCCCTCATAGGCATTTAGGAAGAGACCTTTGATCCAATATCAAAGCACCAGCCCATCAGGCTGGACATCTGTGTTCTACACCAGAACAGTGGCGCCGACCGAGGGGACCATAAACTTTGATCCCCGTGACCAATGATGGTTAATACAAGAAGTACAAGCCAAAGGAAGGCGGAGACAGGACCCCTACCTAATCAGCCATCGCAGCAACAACATGCGGAGGAACCGATCAACCCCGTCCAAGATAATGGACACGTCGGGGAAGATCAGCCCTCACCGCCGCGACACGACGAGCCAATCAACTCCGCCCTTAATAGTGGGTACCTGGACGATGACCAGTCAGACACAGAGTCCTCGGCGGCACGAAACCCTAAACAAACAGACGTCCTCCAAGGACAGCAGAACATAGTCCCAGAAGCTTTCCCAATCGAACACCCAGAGATTCGCCGTCTGCAGAGTACTCTAAGCTCACTGCTGAGACGCATTGAGACTTCGGAACATCGAACCTCTTACCAGCACTACTAGTAGTGCAGTGGTATTGGGATTTGTTTCCCCCCTTAGGTTCTTAGTTCGATCCCCCTCCCCTCGCCTTGTATCAAAAAAAAAAACATCGAACCTCTTTGAATATGCAGCGGCTCGAACAATAAATGAAGCAGAGGGAGTCGGTGTCAAGGAAACCTTCGAGGCAGTCCCCGTCGAAGGAGTCCGCGTCAAAGGAATCCGCGTCCTCCAAAAAGGGCTGGGACGACAGGACCCGAGAAAGGGTCCGAGATGGAGAAATTTCACATGATCGACAGGGGAAGACCAGGTTGAAAAATGGCCGAGGCAGTAGCCTGGGGTACCCTGGTAGGAAGTTGGGCAATGAGGACGAGAATCGAGGAGGCAGACCTCCACGGCGCCCACCCATAGGGGTACCATATAGAAGGTACGTCGGGGAGGACAATACCAGCCCTTTCTTAGATGATGTTTTCAACGCGCCTAACCCGGATGATTTCGACTTGGCCGACCTCACTAAATATGATGGAACTCAAGACCTGACTACCCACGTCGAGGATTTCGAGGTCGTTATGTGTGTGAGAAGGCTCAGAGAGCCCGTCATCACCCGAATATTCGCTGCAACTCTCAAAGGAACGACCTTAAAATGGCTCCATACCTTGCTCGTAAGGTCGATACATAGTTTCAACCAGTTGGCAGAGGCATTGGAGTTGCATTTTGCGACTACCAAACAACAACCGAAGTCCCAATATACTTTGGACAAAATTAAGCAGCGGCATGGGGAGACGCTTCAAAGTTATCTGGATCGATTCAGGGACGCGGTCTTACAAGTGCGCGGGTTAAATGAAAATGTATATGTACACCTATTGGCCACCATCCTCGACAGTGAGTCTCGGTTAGCCGAGTCATTCTTTAAGGAACCGGCCAAGACCCTGAACGAATTTATAACGCGATCGAAGAAATATCTGGAAATGGAGCAAATGCGCCTAGCAAATGCTCCTCGAAAAGACCAGGATAGGAGGACGCCGCCAAGGGACAAGAACCAGTCCGATGGCCGCAAGCAAGATCGCCGGGGAAGAAACTCATATATTAAATCCCCCAGTGCAAAATCCGAGGCGAAGGGTAAGTATGACAAATATACTCCTTTAAACGTCCCCCACTCCCAGTTATGGAGGGAGGTAGCATCGACCGACATACAGAAAATTGAGAGACCTCGGCCTCTCAGGAAGCGAGCCAGTACGGACCATACCCGTTTTTGTGCTTTCCACGACAGTACGGGGCATACCACGGACCAATTCTATGAACTCCGCGATGCCATTGAGAAATTCGTCAAATAGGGGAAATTGCGCCAATATGTGATCAAAATCCAAGGGCGAAAGAGAGATAAGCGCAAACAAGGCAACCAACAGGACAGCCCGGCCCCCGAGAGCAAGAAAGATGAAAAGCGGCAGAGGCTGGCGTCCGAGGAGGATGATTTTCTCGAGGCCGATTTCGATTGTAACGTGATCAGCGGAGCCTTTGGTTGAGGCGGAGACACGGCAACCAACGAAAGAAATACTTAAAGGAGGTCCTCTCAGTGAGGGACCGTCCCAAATTCAAGGAAGACTCGGAAACGGCGGATAAGGCGGAACGACCTCAGCTCTTTTTCACAAAGGAGGACATGAAGGACGTAGTACCAGGCCATCAAGACGGCCTGGTTCAAATTTCAACAAATAGACTAAAACGAGAATTGTGCTACTTTCACAAGTTTTAAATTCTTTATTGATATTTTTTTAATTACATTCAATTAAACAAAATTTTCCTCAACTTCTACAACCTGCATAACTATTTATTGAAAAAATTTCCTAACCCTGTTAATTGAAATAGTAAGTTTTCCTTACCTCGATGAAAATACAAATTTGAATTCTGATAAACACATTCACTAGAAGAGGCAATAACCCTTTGAGCTCTAAGTTTAGAAAGGGATTAATTTCAAACACAAAATGACTTAGATGCCCCTGATCAAATTAAAAAAAAAAATATTTTGGTCCATCAGTCTAATTTCCTTGTTGTTGTTTATGAATGCAAAAATTATTTTGGTTGTGGCGTGGGATTTTAGTTTTGACTAAATACAATGATTGTGATTTGTTGTCATACTATGTTTAGTCATCTATTAAGTTAAAGAAAAATATTAATAT
The DNA here is from genome assembly GCA_025563575.1 of Acacia pycnantha. Classification (NCBI taxonomy): domain Eukaryota; kingdom Viridiplantae; phylum Streptophyta; class Magnoliopsida; order Fabales; family Fabaceae; genus Acacia; species Acacia pycnantha. The sequence continues at coordinate 400,760 of JAMWYP010000320.1, read as the reverse complement.
ATACTTTATTTATAATTAATTATCGACATGATAACAAGTAGGAAAAATAAACTAAGGATGATAAATTCTAAAAAAACAATAATTAAGATTGTGGTCAAAGGTCAATTTAGCGTCACACCCGGTAGAGTGTAGAGTCGGGAATGCCAGCTGCATTGCCATAGCTTTCCAAATAATTTTTTTTTTTAATTATTTTCATTGAAAATTGATTAGACAAATTAAATTCTAACTTACAATGCTGGTAAACTATAATGCTCAATATAAGTATTAAAATTGCTCATTTTTTCAATTTTATTCTAGAGATAAATAAAATGAATTATGAGCATTGTTATGGTCGTTGACATCAAATAAACCAAAGTTACAGGATATTTTTTATTTGCTCTTAACGAAAGGTTATGTAATTAGTAAAATTGAAATTTAATTAAAAAAGGCCAAAAGAAACTTTTAGTCCTTTAAGTTTATATGAGGTTTCATTTTAGTCCCTTAAGTTTATAAAGTGCATATTTAGCTATTAAAACATAACACCGTCAATGTTACTAATAGATGCTAACTAAGCAAAGTTAATGGGTGATTATCAGTGGCGGATCTAGAAAATTATTGAAGGGGGGCACTAGTGGCGGGGGGATTCGGGGGCAGTGCCCCTAAAAATTTGTTTTTAAGGAAAGTTTTAAATGCATTAAAAAACAAAAGAATATATAAACAAGAAAAAAATATCAAAAAAATATTCATGAAATCAAGTGAATACTGATGATGTAATAAGAGAGACAATTATTTTACAAACCTATCATTTAGAAAAAGTAAGGCTAAATGCGGTTAGAAATGTAGCTACATAAATTACAATGAAAGGTAAGCACTCAATAAGTTCAAGTACATATATTTTAATAACAAAATTATATTACAATAAAAATAATTACAATGTCACTCTCTAAGCTTTATTTTTTAGAATTTCATCATAATTGTCTTATTATCAATGCTATCAAATACATCTTTTTCAATATAAGGCACCAAACAATCATTCAACCATTCATCTCCCATCTGATTACGAAGTGCAATCTTGATATATTAAGGGTGGACAATCATTCAAACATAAACATGTATTAATTCAAGGAAAAAGTAGACAAATAATGCTAATGCTAATAAAAATTTAAAACCATTATATCCAAGTTATTAATTCAAACTCATTTAACTTGAATTTAAAAATAAAAATCCCAAATTCGAGGGGCACTCCCCCGACCCACGTTCTCTGACCTAATTCTGACCCAGCGCGTATTCCTTGATGTCCTCATCCTTCCTCTTGGTCCTTGAAGCAACAACTAAATCTAATTTCAAATTTGAAAGTAGCACACCACAAAATCCCTACCGGAACGACGACGCGAAGGAGACGAGGTTGTGTGTGTACAGAAAAGCTTGATGGGATTAAGAAGAAGAACAGCAACAGTCACGACATAGCACTTCAAAGGCATCTGAAAATTTAATATTGGAAATTTAGATAGCTGGCTGGACAGAGGAAATTAAAATACCTTTCTGAATTATAAATTTCACTTATGGCTTCAAGCATCGCAGATATCTAGGGTTATAACTTGCAACATAGCATGGCGCTCGTTCAACGATTTAATAATTCAAATATAGTTGTACTGATATAGCGCTTTGTGTTTCTTAACCCGACTTCTGTAGAATGAAAACGCCATATATGCAGAATTCTATTTGAACTTCTGAAATTACTTGAGAGTAGGAATTTAACATGGTATTTGCTAAAGGTGAAGGAAGTATGGAAGAGATGCCATAGTCCAAGCAAAGGTGGAAGAGGAGAAAAGCATTTTCATTTGTCCTGATTTTGATTGAAGGTTTATTTTAGTTTTAAAATCTAAAGATATTATATTAAAAAATTAAAAATTAAATCTACTTTGTTAGTTTCACAGCATAGTCATAACTTAAGGAGTCCGAGTCAGCGTTTTTCATTAATGAAGTTAATGGTATTAAAAGTATAAGACCAAAAGTATACTTTATAAATATGAATTTAGGTATAAAACTTTAGATTATATTGTTTGTTAGACTTTGGGTCTAGGTTCACCCTAGATAGGCCGAACTATTGGATTATGAAAAAACTAGCCTTATCTAATAAGAAACAAATCATCACTAATTATGGATTTGTTAATTAAGAAACAAGTTATTGTATATAAGAAATTAATCAAGGATTCATTTATATCAGCCAACAAGCACATGGAATTGTAAGCAGCATGAATTTGCAATAGCGTGATAGTATGTACTAGTTCAAGATGCAATCATCATTCCATTTATAGCCTTCACCAACATTACAACCTAACTAAAGACCTCTTGATGCATGGGAACTCATGTTTGTATGGTGGAGATTGTAGAGCTTTAACTAGCTTATGGTAGAGCATAGGCTAGAAGAGTTGAGTAAAATGAAATACCTCATCAATAGTGAGAAAGAGATAAACACTTTAACCGAGAGTCCTTTCAATTCACATTAATGATGGTTGAATTATATGTAGAGCTAAGTCTTTATTGGGTGGTGGGATTGTTTACATGGCTAGTTGAATTTGAAATAGTGATGGGAAGTACGTACACATCCAAGAATATGAACGAATTCATATGGATAGATTTGTCAGAGTGATTATGAAGGATTGATGACTTGAGTTTTCCCATGAGTGCAAAAGGCTAGCGCGGGAGAATTAGACTCCTTTTTTTTTATCAAGGTTTCAGTGACATTTTTAGGAGTTTTATCATTCACATTGAGCTTTATTATATATTTTAGGTGTTATTGAGAGTAAGTGAGGAATTCTGGCATTTAATGATTAATTAGCCTTTTTGATCATATTAGGAAAGTAATATTGATATAAGCATGATATCATCATTAAACAAGAAATAGGGAAAGAAAGCAAGAAGAGCAGGTGTATTTACTCAGTTTTAGTATTGACTTGCCATCACACTGTTAATAAATTATCTTGTATGATACTCCCTCCGGTCCTAATTATAATATATATTTAACTAATTTTGGAGAGATTAATAAGAGGAGTTAAATTAGTTAATTTTACTCATTTTCCTAAAATGCCCTTATATAAATTTAAAATGACATAAGTAAAAGTGAATTAACAATCCCTACCACATACCTCTCCGACCTAGAATTTTTCTTTCTACATGTTTTCTAATTGAAATAATAGTTTTGATATGTGTGTGTGCGCGCGCGCATATATATGTACACACACACGTGTGTGTACATATATCTACACACATATTTATATATATTTGCACACACACATATATTGACAAACACACAAAGATATACATATATGTACATACACATAGATACACAAGTATACATATATGTATAAACACACACAGTCTATATATATTTGTGTGTAGACACACACACACATCTGTGTGTGTGTGTTGACAAATTAATGTAAGCTGATTGATACATAAATTAAAATCCAATAATTTAAAAGTTTTACTTATTAGAAGAGTCTACACATCCACATATATACACTCACCAAAAACCAAATACACTTGAGAGAATAAAATAGGGGTATTTTAGGAAGAAATTGACAAAAATTAAAATGTTGTCTTATAATTAGGACCAAAACTAACTCTCAAATGTTGTCTTATAATTAGGACCGGAGGGAGTATTAAATTATTCGCAGAAAAGAGAAGGATCCACTTAACCCAAAGCATCTTGTGTCATCTTTTCTATTGTACACGAATGATAGAAGGGCAATTATTCTTGCGGAGAACAAGAGTATCTACGAGGTGATTAATTGTCTTGTGTGATTATGATCTGTTTGAGATGATATTAATGAGAATAGAAGAACACAGAAGATCAGAAGAGACCTTATGAATAGGTTTGCCTCTGTTGTAGTCTTTAATTAAGCCAAGTCTCGTCTTTGGTAGCTTGACTTCATCCGAAAAGGTTGTTATGAATTTATTTATGAGCTCTTAGAACAGTAGTGAGTTTAGGTCTTATGTTTTTCATCACGTATATTCATCATTCGAAGGAAGCCAAATGTTTTGATGATATGTAATGAATAATAGTTATTAGATGGATTTTGTTCCCACTTGAATTGGAATATTGTTGGCATTTATATTCATTTTCAATAATTGATCAATTCGTATGTTCATTTCCAATAATTCAATTTGTAACTCATATTGGATGGTGGGTAAGAGGAAGAAATAGAGTGTATATGTGAAAAAACATGAAAATATTTAGGCCGAATGTTATAAATTTCAAGTCTAAAAAGAATTAATATGTGAAGTATAAAATATGGGGTCTAATAACTTTTGAGACCAATTTTAAAAATATAAGGTCTAAAAACTATTTTTAAGACCTGTTTTTGAAACAACTGGTCTTAAAATTACTTTTAATCCTCATATTTAAAAAAACGGATCTTAAAAATATTACTTTTAAGACGTCATATATTAAAAAACTGATCTTAAAAGTCTAACTTTTTAGACCTAATATTTGAATAGCTAGTCTAAAAAGTATTTTTTTAAAGCAACTGGTCTAAAATATAACAAACTTATAATAAGACCAGCTGATTCGAGACCGAATCAATAATCGATCTAAAAAGCGATTTTTACCCAATCTAAAAAACGATTTTTGCACCTTATTTTGTTGTCCTTATAGAAAAATGAAAGGCCTAAGACATCCTAGTGTTGATAAAATCAAGCCTAGCAATACTCCAAGCAAGCCTTTTAGTGTCAATCAGAATGAGCCTAGCAATACTCCAAGCGACTAGCAGGCTTAGAAATGCTCAAAGCGAACCATCTAGTTTTGATTATAGCCTGCCTAGCAATACTTTGAGGCTAAACTTAAAGTGAGCCTAGCAACCAGTGCGTACAGAGGATGGGTAAAAGAGGCACACGATTGAGAAAGATTTCCCAAAGTTAAAGTACTAGGCAAAAGATACCGATTACACTTGATAGATATTGGAAACCAATCGGGCCTAATGCAAGCCGATATAAGAGTTTTGTCAGCTTCCTACCACACAACAAGCCTAGCAACTTGACAAAGGAGTGGAGAAATATCAATGATGATGTGAAAAAACATATTTGAGACACTATCCATGCATAAAATGCTCTTTTATATCTAATTATTATCAAATTTTCCACTGACTAATTTAGTGCATGCATTATGTATAGTACGTGAAATCTTGTATAAGAAGACAATGACGTATTATTGCTAATGCTGGAACAAGTTCTAGACAAATTTAGCTACAAACATATCACACTACTACAAAAAAGGGTTTTTAGACCGCCTCATTTAGACCAGATTATAGAGGATCCAGTCTAAAAAGTTTGACCGGTGGCAATTTCGTAAATATAAATAACACTTTTCAGACTAGATTATAGAGGATCCGATCTAAAAAGTATAACCAGTGGCAATTTCGTAAATATAAAGAATATTTTTTAAACTAGTTGTTATGACCGGTGACAGTTTCATAAATAAATAAATAAAAAAATTGATTACTTTTAAGACTAGTTGTTATATTTAATAGGTCTAAAAATTGAAACTTTTAAGATCGGTTGTTAACAATAACCGGTCTAAAAGATAAAGAATAAAAAAACTTAATATATTTATTACTTTTAAGACCAGATTTTAAGAATATCTGGTCTAAAAATTAAACTTTTAAGACCAGTTATCCTACATAACTAGTCTAAAAGTTCACGAACCATCATAAAAAAGCCTTAAAGGTTGTGCCTCTTTTCTTCTCCTCCCTCCAATCTCCACCTCTCACCACCCATTTCTCTTCTTCGTTTTCCGACATGTTAGTTCTCTATTGGTTTTGATGATAACAGATAATTGTAAACACAGTTAAAGTTTGTCTTTGTAAGTTGAAAAACTTACTGTCTAAGGCAAACTCGAGTTTCAATTTGGAAACTCGAGTTTTGGCTTGACAGAGAAGAGCTCAAGTTTTTTCAAAGAAAGACAAACTCGAGTTAAGTTTTGAAAACTCGAGTTTTGGCCTTACAGAGAGCTTCTGAGTTTTTCACAGACAAAGCAAACTCGAGTTTGATTTAGAAAACTCGAGTTTTGACAAGACAGAGAGCAACCAAGTTTTTCAAAGAAACCAAAACTCCATTTTTCATTTGGAAAGAGTTTAGGCTATACATAGAGTTCTCTAAGTTTCCAACGTTTTATGGAAACTCGAGTTAAATTTGAAAACTCGAGTTTGCATCATAAGAGAACAATGCTCGTCTCTGACCTTGTGAAAACTTCTTGCTTCAATTCGACAAAGTCTTTCAAGGTTTTCTCTTAAGTGAGAAAACTCGAGTTTTGTTTTGGAAACTCGAGTTTCGAGCTTACAGAGAAGTTTCCATAGTTTTCAAAGAATATGAAAACTCGAGTTAAAATATGGAAACTCGAGTTTTGGCCAGGCAGAGAAGCTTTGCTAAATTTGAACATTTGAAAACTCGAGTTATGATTTGGAAACTCCAGTTTTGAGATTTTGGACTAAGACATGATTTCTCATTAAAAGTCCAAAACTCGAGTTAGTCACTTAATGACTCGAGTTTTGCACTATTCACAAAATATGTCCAAATGCAAAATCGTGATGTTCTTCTTTGAAAAGAGAAAAATCGAGTTTTGATTTAAAACTCGAGTTTCGGTCTTTTACTGAAAGTTCACTAAAACATGAAAACTCGAGTTTCGAAGAACTGACTCGAGTTTCCATCACAGAATTTGAATTTCGAACTGAATGTATTTGCGAAATGTTTGTGTTTAATCTCTATACTCTATATCATCACTCAATACTATTCCTAACTATGTTTAATCAGTTTGTTAGTGAGTTTTAGATAATTTAGACAGGATTAATTGGAGATTAAGCAAAAAGCAAAAAGCATATCAACACATTAAATGAAGAGTGCAGAAACCTTGCATGCTTTTGGACAAACATTCTCCACACGTTTTGTAGAAGTTAATGTTTGCCTTCCACATTCAGAAACTGTCCTTCCAACGGATTAAAAGTCAGGAAGTCAACTCTGATCTTCTACAAAGCTGGATTAACCAAAGAGTAGAGAGAGAAGAAGACCAAAACCCTTCACTAATCATCCTATAATGTCTCCAACGGTTATATGAGGATTTATAACGGTCATTTAATAATCTCTACCTATAAATAGAGATGCATTCAAGTCTTCTCAAAAAAACCAATCTGTGCAAGAACGAAAATCATTAAAGTTTCAATTACTCTTTGAGTTTTCTTGTGTAAAGTATCTTTTGATACATTCATTCTTCAGTGTTTATCATATCTACTCTTAGAGAGAGCTTCTTGATTGTAAATCATTATTGTAAAGTATCTCAAGTCAAGGGGACTTGGAGATTGGGTTATTGATTACAACTTGTAAGGGGGAGTAAGTTCTAGAGAGAGAATTACTCTTGAGTGCAGTGTGTAATCAAGCTGATAGTGAGAAATCCCAGAGAGTCCTGGACTGGACGTAGGTCAGTTTGTTGGACCGAACCAGTATAAATCCTTGTGTCTTGCTTCTCTTCTCTATACTCTGTTTTTACTTCAGTTTCATATCCAAAAACAGTGCATCCGAAAAAGAATTTTTGAGAATCCCCAATTCACCCCCCTCTAGGTGATTCAAGCTCCACTTTCACGACACACCCGTTCTTTCAAGGTCGCAAGAGTGAATCCTTCATCATCCTAACATTTTTTTGGTTCTCTTCACCGTCTTAACTCAACAACCATGTCATCGCTGTCACATATTTTTGCTATTTTCTTACTTTCTAGCCAAATTGTGGGACCACTTTTTTAATTTGAATTCTTTATTTATTTATTTTGAAACACTTTTAAGACCAGATGTTTAGCACAACCGGTCTTAAAAGTAATGTACTTTTAGATCGGTCGTGTATCTGTTCTTAAAAATAATAGACTTTTTAGACTGTCTCCGTATCAAGACCGATTCCAAATCCAGTCTTACAAGGTGTTTTTCGTCCGGTCTTAAATTCTTTTTTTGTACCAGTTGTCAAGGTTAAATATGGTGAGCCTCATCCTAATCCTTATAGCAAGTATTCATATATTGATGAAAAGGCTTGGCAAGATTTTATAGGATTTGAACTACTCGAAGCGTTCTTTGAGTTGACTTATTTTGGATTTTATTTAGTTATCAATTGTCTTGATTGTAAATTATTTTTTTGGAAATCTTCTTCACCGTAAAAAGAAAGGGAAAAACACAATGAATGGTAGAAAGAATTATTACCTTCACACAATGTCACGTGGGGCTCATGCAAAGGTTGAAAATGAATTTATGGTAGTCAAGCTAAAGAGATTGGAATAAGTTCAATCCAATCCTTTTGTTATATTTTCTCTACCATATCCAATACGTCATGAAGAAAAATGGTTGTATACTTACCAAAAGAGGAGCGGGTCTTATATGAGTGAACAATCTCGTATAGTTGCTGAAAAAATTGTATGTATCGGTATTGTTATTTTTTTTATTTAGTACACAAATTGCACTACATATGTTCGTTATCCTGTTTCTTACAAGATTAACTTAAAAAAAAACAAGTGAAGGATCTTTTAGGTTAGAGGGGAGGAATGATATTTTGACTATTGCTATAGGGAAACAAGAGCATCCAGAGCATGTCGTGGACTCAAGGTAGTTGGAGGAGGAAGGGATAAGGGATTACTTTGGAGCAACCCCACGTCATTCCTTAAGTGTGGTGACTAGGGAAGAGATGTAAGAGATGTTGGCCACTATGAGGACTAAGCAAGGGCGAAAGGAAGAGTAGAGGTAGTAAGCCTCATTTCATACATGGTTAGAAGCCTAGTTGAATAAGATGAAGGAGAAAATGATGATGTTTTTGAGTACACGACAAGAAACCAATGTTCCTTAGGTACATTCGCTTGGACTTATTCAAATCAATAAAGGGATTTGTTGCATTATTGGGCATTCGTTAGAGGATCATGGAATTCAAATTGGTGAACCTTGTGACCTTTTATGGAGGATCCTCCGAGAGGATCAGTTGCATGTGGGAGTTGTTGCTTAAAATGGAGGTGTTGCTTGAGGTTCAAGTAACTATTTTTCATAAGGTTGAAAAAAAAACAAAAAGATCTTTTTAATCTTTATATTGCTCACGAGTTATAACTCGTAACTCTTTACGGTGCTCATGAGTTATTCATAGGTGGTTTTTGAGATAGTTAACAGTGTGGAATCCATAACTCTTTATAGTGCTCATGAGTTATAACCCGTAACTCTTTATGGTAATCATGGAGGATTGGATGGACAAGAGTAGGCAACCAAGATTAGGTTTCTTGGTGCAAGATTGGGGTGCTTACCTTCTTGATTCTTGTGGAAAACACACACATATGGCACCTTGTGCCTCGTGTGATTATACCGCCACTTGATTAGGGTTTTAACCCTAATTCAAGTGCTTACTAGTAAAGCCTAATCCAAGGTCCAATCCAAGAAAGGTTCCATCCAAGGAACCCAATCCAAGAGGATTAATCTATCATGATCTTTGGATTCTATCCTATCATGATCTTTGGATTCCATCTTATCATGATCTCAGATTCTACCTTATCATGACCTTTGGATTCTTTATCCAACTTTATTCAACGTTCGTTGCAATAAGCCTTATCCAATCCTAATTGAATATAGCATTGGATAATTCAAAATTATCCTTAATCACCAAACTTCACTTATGGCCCAAGACCCTATTGGGTTTTCTAACACATATGGCCTATTAGTTGAGAAACTAATTTCTCACTAAAAACCCAAATGTGGCACCTTAGTTAATTGGGCTTGGAGTCCCACTCCAATCCAATTATACCTATAATTTTGACAAAGGCAATAATTGGCTTGAAGTTGCTAAATCAAGCAATCAAGAAAAACTTAATGTGTGACCCATTAGGACCAAATAGTCATTGACATAGATAATAAACTTGGACCAATTAAACTCCTTTAACGGGTCCAATTTATATAACACCCACATAAGACACTAGCAATACTCTACGACCCTAGAACTAATCGAGTTGATCAAGTTCTCTACCTTTCTAATCTGAATACCGTGCCGGCGTCATTCCTCACAATATCGTTAACATTTAGTCGAGAGCAAGGATAGAGTATCATCTCTCTTGGTTGACTAAATGTAACTTTTCACAGAACTAGAAATCTTCTTCCATTGACTCTAAGATAAATCATGACTCTTCATGATTGCTTACTATGCATAGATTCTCGAGTCAACTAGAAGTCATCCAAACCTTACCGATGTTGTAAACAACTAATCCCTTGTAAGGGATTGTGAGTCCTTTCAGCATGTACATCTTACTCATGTATTTAAGTTATACCCAAGAGTACAATGTTCTCCCTTTTTTCCAAGCGTATAGAGTTGTACAATCAAAGTATAACCCTAGGACATAGCGTTCGATGACATCCTCAAGTCTAGGACAATCCACACTACCAAATGATGAGAGACATTAAAATCCAATGATATTCTATACAATAAATCCTTGTGGACTCTCTCAGCAGGTCAGTTCAATGCTATATATTCTTTAACATATCCACCCATGACATCAGCTAAGGCATCACTATGTCTACATTGCATGAGGTCCCTACCTTGTATCTCTATAAAAGAAGATGGTGTCATACTCGTCTTATTGAGATCACCAATGCCCTTTCTTGGTGATTCAAGACTAGAAACATGTTTCAGGCAATATACATGTAGTATCTTCAAGTTCTCTTGATCATGATCCATATCATAAATCCTTGAGTGAACATATGTTCTATTCCTAGGGCTTTTATCTTTAAATGCATTTTAACTGTAAAATATAAGCTAGACAAAAATATGATAAAGATAAAGTGTGCTCAAATATTTAAATCATGAAATACCAAAAAAGTACAAGGTGCTCATATGATAAAACAGATTGTCTCTAGGACACTTACATACTAACATTCTCCCACTTGGCCTAGAGGCAATCAGGTCGACGTGTTAAAACTAAAGACTCATAATCATTTTTATGCTTTCTCTGTCACTTTGGAAACTAGCATTAGTGAACCCCCTTCACTTTCAGCTCACTACTACCACCATAAACCAGAATCAGATCCTTAGTCCTACTTAAGTACCTTAACATCATTTTCACGGCAGTCCAGAAGCCTGGTATCGGCTCGTAATGTTCAAAGCATAAGAGACATTTGGTCTCATACATAGCATAGTATACACTATAGATCCAATTGTATATGCATATGTAATCCTCTCTACGCATTCCTTTTCGGTCGGTATCATAAGACACATAGCCTTAGAAAGATGAATGCCATGGTTGACGGGTAGAAAACCCATTTTCGACCCATCCATGATTAACCTCTTTAGCATCTTATCTATGTGCGTGGTTTGGGATAATCCCAGTAACCTCTTGGAACTTTCTCTATATATCCTAATACCAAGTATTTAGGTTGTCTCTCCTATATCCTTCATGGTGAAGTTTTATGACAATCAAATCTTAGTGGAATGCAGCATGGGAATGTCATTTTCAATGAGGAATATGTCATCCACATAAAGCACAAGGAAAACAACAACACTCCACTAACCTTCTTGTAAACACATGGGTTCATCTTCATTCTTAATAAAGTCGTTACGCTTAACAACTTCATCAAAATGAAGATTCCAACACCTAGAAGCTTGCTTAAGCCCATATATTGACTTCTGATGTTTGCGTACCATATGTTCTTGGCCTTTGGATTTAAAACCTTTAGGTTTTTTCATATACACTTCCTCTTTCAAGAAACCATTTAAAAGGAGGTTTTAACATCAATCTTCTAAACCTCATAATCATGATACGCGACTATAGCTAGCATGATCCTAATAGATTTAATTATGGCAACAAGCGAAAAGATTTCCTCAAAGTCAATGCCTTGCCTTTGACGGTAATCTTTTGCAACCAACCTAGCTTAATAGGTTTGAATGTTGCCAACAACATCAGTCTTACTCTTGAAGGCCCACTCGCACCTAATAGGAACTATTACCTCATGTGGTGGATCCAAGGTCCATACCTTGTTCTGATGCATCGAATCTATTTTGAACTCTGGCTTTACGCCACTTTGAGGAGACAATATCCTTGACCGCCTTAATGTAGGAAGTGGGCTCATCATCCTCAACAATTAGTTGATTCTCAATCACAAAAGCGTACCTCTTAGGATGATGACTACTCCTGAAGTCCTACATGGATGGGTGTCTACAACCTCTTCATGAGGCATCGCCTAGTCAACAGACTCAGACTTTGTTATCTGTTCCTATGTGTCTTGAAGTTCTTCAAGTTTTACTTTACTCCCACTATCTACTTGAGAGAGTAGATCCTCCTCAAGAGATGTAGCATTCTTGGAAACAAACACTTTGTAGTCCTCTAGACAATAAAAGTAGTATCCCTCAGTTCCCATGGGATAGCCTACAAAATAGCACAATGTGCTCATAGCCCTTAATTTATCTGGTGCTAGGTTCTTTACATAAGCTGGACACCCCACAATTTGAGATAACTCAAGTTGGGCTTCCAACCCTTCTATATGTCGTACAAAGTAGTCTGAACAAATTTTGACGGAACCCTATTAAGAAGGTATAACGTCATATAACACCTAAGAGGGGGTGAATTAGGTGATTTCAAAAACTTTTTCAAATAAACCAAAGAACAAGGAAATAGAGTAGAGAGTAGAAAGAATATGAACATAGAAGATTTATATTGGTTTGATCCAAACATTTGACCTACGTTCAGTCCCCAGACACTCTGGGTTTTCCACTATCTCTCAAACACAATTACACACTTTAAACTTCAAAGTAATCCTCTCACACTAGTATTCACTTCCCCTTACAAGTTGTAATTGGTACACCCACAGTCAAGGTCCTTCTACCTTAAGAATAAACAGATAATCAATCAAAATTTTTAACTCTCTCACAAAGTAGATATATATAATCATTGAAGTACAAAAATATCTGAAGATATTAAGAGAATTGAATGAAATAGTAAATAACAATAAATTCGATTGAGCGTTCAGTTGTTTCAGTGGTTGGCGAATTCAATGCTTTTTTGCTTTTATACTAGGTGCCATTAATGACCATTAAAGAAGCTTTAAGATAGCCTTTGAGACTTTTCAACTATTCTGTTAGACACAGAAACCTTCTATTAGTCTCAGTCGATCGTTGCTTGAATAAATTGCTCTCGGGTAGCCGTCAACAGTCTACGACATACTTCTGGTCAGAGGTTGACTTAGGAAAAGTTGCTTTAATCTTTCGTCAGAATAGGTATCTATCGTAGGAATCATCTGGCCTACTTTTATTTTCATTCCTTGTTCATGCTTTGTTTTCTGTAAACATTTAATGCTCTAACACATTTTGTTTCTTTTCAGTCATTTATTGCTAAACCAATCGTTAATGATCTAAAACTTACTCAAAAAGATGATTAGTAACAATTTAAGTAATATTGAGGAGTATTTAAACAGAAACAAATGGTTAATCAAAATTTTTGAACTTATGAGTAATAAAACAGCGAAGAAGTTGAAGCAACTGAAGAACAATGCTCGAGTATCATTTATAGTGTACTCAAGTAAGCTTACATATCCTTTGGAAAAGCCTTAACGTTAGCCTTGCTCGAGTACAACTTAAGTGTCTTCTCGAGTATCATGCTCGAGTAGGACTCTGAAGCTGCTCAAGGAAGGTTTTTGAGAGTCACTACAAGACAGCTTTGAGTGCATATACTCGAGTATCAAAATAAGCCTGCTCGAGTACAGTCTCTGTTGTGCTCAAGTATCATCTGAGCTTCACTAAAATTCACACTGGGTAAAAACATTAGGACGCCTATCCTTGAGTACAGATTTCCTCATCAAAATCTTCTTCCGAATAGGCCAAAGAACACAAGATAAACATAAACAGAGTAAAGAGAAAAGAACATGAAGGAATTATGCTAGTTTGGTCCAAACTCTTGACCTACATCCAATCCCCAGATACTCTGGGTTTTTCACTAGTTCTTAATCACGATTACACACTCTGCACTGAAAGTAATCCTCTCACACTAGGATTCACCCCCCTTACAAGTTGTAATTGTACACCCACACTCAGGTCCCTCTACCTTGAGATTAAACTAATAATTTGATCAAAAGATTAAACTTACTCACAGAGTAGATATAAATAATCACTAAAGTACAAATATCCAAAAATACTAAGTGAAATGAATGAAATAGTAAATTGTAATAAATTCAATTGAACGCTCAGATGTTTCTGTAGTTGGAAAATTGAATGCTCTTCGTTTATACTCACTACCATTAAGCACCGTTGAAGAGCTTTAAGGTTAGCCGTTGAGATACTTCAACTACTATGTTACACACGAATGGCTTCCATTAGACATAGTCGAACGTTGCTTGGATTGGTTGCTTTCGGATCACCACTATCAACATGCTTCTGGTCAGAGCTTGACTCTGAAAAATTACTTTAGCCTTTCGCTGGAATAGGTAAGTCTTGTAGGAATGATTTGGTCTACTCTGATTTTCATTCTGTGTGTGTGCTCTGTTTTCTGCAAACACTAAATGCTTTGACACAGGTAGTTGCTTTTTTGCCTAATTAGTGCTTAAACAATCATTAATGATATGAAATGCACTCAAAGAGATGATTAGCAATAGTGTAAACAAGATTGAGTAGCATTTAATTAGAAACCAATGCTAATCCAAAATATTTGAATTTGTGATTACTGTTACAACAAAGGTATTAGGTAACTGATGAACAATACTTTAGTATACTTCCTTGAGTACTCGAGTAATCATTTAAAAATTGCTTCATAGATGCCCGATGTTATACTATACTCGAGTACCTTACTCGAGTAAGCCTTAGATGGTGCTCGAGTATGATCTTCGTAAAACATATAATTGAAACTCAGAACTCACATACTTGAGGACCAAAGAACTCAACACTCGAGTACCATACTTGAGTACACTATTTGCTATGCTCGAGTATCCTCTAAACTTAGCTTAAATTCATACTAGGCAGAATGTTAGATTCACTATGCTCGAGTATAACTTTACTCATGCTCAAGTACAATACTCGAGTATAAGTAATATTGTACTCAAGTAGACATAATAAGAGAAAGAATTTAAGTATTGAAACACTTATACTCGAGTAAGATCTTACTCGTGCTCAAGTACCATACTTGAGTAATGCTTACCTCATGCTTGAGTATGATGTATGATATTGGCTTTTCTTTAATAGAAGCATCTTATACTCGAGTATTCATAGGTCCATACTCGAGTAGGCAAAGAAGCTTGCTCAAGTATTCTCTCTAAAATTTGTTGTTTCTAAACTTATACTCGAGTAGTGACTATCTCATACTCGAGTATACTTCCTCTTACTAATCCATGCTCAAGTATACTTGAACAGTTACTTGAGTAAGGCCCTGAAATCACTTAATCAAAGATGTTAGATTGAGCATACTCGAGTATACTTGAAACCATACTCGGGTATACTCTTGACTTTGGGGATGTGAGGTTTACGTTATACACCAAGCATCTGATAAATTATCATCCAGATCCTCAAAATACCTATTTGTGGGGTATCCTAAGGAAACTAAAGGATATTATGTCTACAATCCTACCGATCACAAAGTGTTTGTTATTCGGAATGATGTCTTTTTGGAGAAAGAGTTCATATCTAAAAGAACCAGTGGGAGTAAGGTGTACCTCGAAGAAGTTCGAGAGCCACAAGACCACGTAGAACCTGATATGATTCCCGAAAGAAAGGGACGATTGGATCGACAAGGAATGGAATTCGCACCGAAAATTCAACCTGCAACGCGTCCGGATAAGAACCCAGTGTATCTCACGCTACAGACGTCCGATTCGACTGATTCCAAAACGAGGAGAAAGATGGCTTTCCGAAACGCGACTTTGGCTCAAGAAACACCGAAAACGGACACAGGAATATTGAGATACGAAACAAAGAAATATAGAACGAAAACTGGATTATAGGTAGGCGCCACAATTCCAAAGAATTGATAAGCCGAAGAACGCCACAAGGATTGTTGCCCTTGATAAGTTCAAAGATTCTCAAAAGAACCCTAGAGAAGCTAGTCTCTCACCAAAAAGGTTAACTCTTAATTCTGCCGTCCAAAAGGCTATGGTGTTCCCTTATATAGTGGGCAACATCCATATTGAGTTTAACCTAATTATGCTTACACACAAAGCCCAATAAGTGAGCCCAATAAGCCTTATTACAAAAATATAACTAAAAGTAAAAAGAATAAAACTAAGTGCAGAATTTGGGCCAAGTAATAAAATGAAGCCTTCATGCATATCCCTTGAGGCTTATTCCTCCAAGTTTGTTGCCTTGGTCATGCCGCCTCCTATGTCCTCATCAGAACCACAGATGGAAAACGGAGAAGACTCACAACAAGATGTTGAGCCTACTCAAGTAACACAAGGACCACGAAGGTCCGATAGAAAACGGCTACAGCCTCAGAGATATGGATTTCTGATTACTGGAAGCCGTGATGTTTTGCTCATTGAGCAGAATGAGCCAACTACCTATCAAGAATCCATGGTGGGACCAAACTCCGAAAGATAGCTTAATGCCATGAAGTCTGAAATGCAATCCATGTACGACAATGAGGTATGGACCTTAGTCAATCCACCTGAAGGTGTAAAAACCGTTGGGTGCAAGTGGGTTTTCAAAGAGAAATTTGACATGGATGGCAAAGTAAATATCTTCAAGGCACGACTGGTTGCAAAAGGATTCACTCAAACTCATGGTGTGGACTATGATGAAACCTTTTCCCCAGTTGCAATGGCCAAATCAATTAGAATCCTTCTTGCCATTGCATCATATTATGACTATGATATATGGCAGATGGACGTCAAAACAACCTTCCTTAACGGAAAGCTCCTTGAGGATGTGTACATGACACAACCTGAGGGTTTTGTGCGTCCAGAGGACTCTGGTAAAGTTTGCAAGCTTCAAAGATCCATTTCTGGATTGAAGCAAGCATCTCGGAGCTGGAATCATCGTTTTGATGAAGTAGTCAAAAAGTTTGGATTCATTCAAAACATCGACGAACCTTGTGTTTACAAGAAGCTTAGTGGGAGCACAATTGTATTTCTAATGCTTTATGTCGATGACATCCTACTCATTGGGAATGACATTCCTACCTTGCAGAGTGTCAAGTCTTGGTTAGGAAAGTATTTCTCAATGAAAGATTTAGGCGAAGCCACTTACGTCCTTGGGATAAGGATCTATAGAGATAGATCCAAGAGGCTGATAGGCCTAAGTCAGAGCACATATATAGACAAGATACTGCATAGATTTAACATGCACAATTCCAAAAGGGGTTACATGCCCATGTCTCATGACCCACTATGAGAAAGCTACACGGAATAAGTCATAAGCTTTTCTCATGTATAACCGCATCACAACGCCCTTTGACCTGAGATCATCATGGATTCCTACATCATGAGTCGCTGGTCTTTGACCTAGTCAAAAGTCACCTTTGACCGGGTGATGATAAAGGCTATGATCGAGATCAGTGGTTTTCATGCAGATGAATGTGAATGGTCAAGATGGAATTTGTCCCTCACATTTGTAGAGAGATAATACTGGGCCCCTCGATGAGTGAGTCTGAGAAATGTATGACCATTTTACGATAGAAAGGAGTTTCCATTTCAATTAGATTACTCAGGAATTGAGAAAGTAATTGTCAAGAATAGGAAGTTGACATTATCCATGCCTCATCATTGACCAAATTATCGCGTGACAAAGGGGACGTGACATGGTTGTACGATAGGTTGTATCGTATCATCGATCCCATATGAATTGGTTAGTCGCAATGTCTTGCTAGAGGCCGCTTGCGACTTGTGTGCTGGTACAATATTGGCCCGCTGCCAATCTCATGTGGGCCTACAGGGTCGCACACAAGAATAGCCCAACTCGAGCAAAAGTGTCCAGATTCATTGAATCTTAGATATGTCTAAGATTTAATGAATAGTGTATTTAGTCTAGGATGAATATATATATATATATATATATATATATATATATATATATATATATATATATATATATATATATATATATATATAATATATTAATTAAATTAATATAATAATATTATAAAAGATTATAATATTATTATATACTATTTGTTTGTATTTAATTTATTTGTAACACCCCGAATTCTGAACCCTAAGAATTGAGAATAAGCCTAAAGTAGGCGGACGACTAGGCCCAGTTCAGGAAGAGTCCCAAGAATGTCGAGAGTTAGGAAGTCTCTCCGGGACTAAGTAACTCGGCTATGCAGGTCAGTGGACCCAGTTGCTCAAGTCGTAGAGTTAAAGTGCTAATGGAGAAAGGGGCACAAAAGACCTATATGGCGTAAATCCGGTGGAAAGGATGCCACCCAACTATCTCTTAAGGTATAGGACAATTAGTTGAGGGAAAATATGCCGGTATAAGTCAATATACAGCCTTTTCAGGGTGGTCGGGTATGCCCTGCGTTTTTTAGAGAACACCGGTATTCGTGAAGAAATCCCGAGTAAACTCGGACAGGATCCCGAGTAGACATCGATAAAGTAACTTTAATAAAGTAAGGTCATGATGACTAATGATGACATACTTTTGTGTTGGTCCAATAAAATCTTGACACGTGTCCCGTCATCATGACAAGGGAAAAAATTGCTTTTGTGTTGGACCAATAAGAGCATGACACGTGTCCCTTCATAATTACAAGTGCAAGAGGTCAAATCAAGTCATCATGAAGAGAGATAAATTGCTTAAAATTCGTGCAAGACAAGGAGGAGAGAGAAAAGTCAACAAAACTTGCAAAATAAGCCAAGTTAAGAGGATATTTTGTAAGTGTACTTTGGTCATTTGGTTTGGGGGATTTTTAAGTACCCTCTTGACATATTTTAAGACATTATTGCACTCCTGTTTGCATGAGTATTCGGATCAAGAGTTCAAGGACCATAGGAATTAAAGTGACAAGCGAGAAGGGCACAAAAACACTCATACAATGTTAATTGGTTGGTAAGAACACCATTTAGCTATGCCCTAAGGTTTGGGACTAATAGCTGAGCGCAAAAGTGCTAAAATAAATATGCAGATGATATTTCCTGGATGGGTAAGAGTTCCCTTGTCTTGGAGAAAAAGAAAAGGGTCACATCATGTCATTATGATGAAAGAGAAATATAAAATATTCAGAATAATCTGACCACATAATTTAAATCGATGTGACAATGGAATGACATGTAATTATGACTCTAAAAGGGTAATTATAGCACATCCTAGGGAAGATCACGTGGGTCCCACTAGTTGGAAGAAGTGCAGTGCAAAATGATCGTTTTACCCCTGGGCCAAAAACCTACACCTAGTAATACTAAAAACCACTATCAGGGGCAACTCTGGAATTTCACCATAGGGCAGATGGGAGGAACCATTTTTGAGCCAAGAACCCTCTAGAACCCTTGAGAATCAAGTAAAGGAATTATAATTAAATCCGAAGAATTTTCCCGACCGTTGGATCGTAATCAAGTTGGATAAGGGCCCCACCCTTGGAGTCTATATAAGCACACCTCCTCCCCTCATTTTTCCATGCCCAAGGACGTGCTGAAGGTGCTGGAGAAAGGTGCCCAGCTGAAGATGGTGGTTCCAGAAGAAGAAGAAGTCATACGCAACCGAAATTCCAAGGTAAGCATCTCACCGACAAACTTGAAGTTCTTGCTTCTGCTCTATAGTGTTTTTCGTGGAGATGCAGTAGGATTTTGGTAATTTTGAGGTTTTCATTGAGTCCAAAACGTGATTTTGTGTGGGGATAAGTCATGGTTACTTTTCCGAACCCGAAAAGCCCTAAACCTTAAGCGATGTAAATCTACCGATTCTGGTGTTTTCTGGGCAGCGAAGACAAATAGGTGTATTTGAAATAGTAAATAAACTCTGATGGCTTTTAAATTTTACATGATGATAGTAGACATCCAGGGGATGATTTTGGTATAACATTTTGTATTATTTGGATTATCCAACCGAGAGTTATTTAAGATGTAAAATGACCTAAAAGCATGGACTCTGTTTTGGACCAGCGACTCGGTTTTGCAGATAATAAAATAATATGAACCCAGAAGACATTCGGAATTATTTTTATGGTAAACTAGACATCGTAAGGGTTCTAAGGCCACTGATTTCGTATCAATATGATTTTTCTATAATTTATTATAAATCGGAAAAGTTGGGTCAGCGTTTTTGGGAAATCCTGGTGGTAGGCGAAATGCATGAAACTTGCAGCAAAGTTTGAATATGTGATTGAAAGTATAATGTTTTGATGTATCTAGGATGGTAGCACGTGTGTGGGACGTATCTCCAATATCAAGGGGAAGAGTTCATTAATTTGCAAGGCGTGCCAGTAGTAACTGTTGACTTGCATACTCTATGTTGCTTTTGCATGTGTGTTTTATCATGATGTAGGACATCGGGCTGTAGTGCCTCTGCTACAGTACCGAGATCGGGCTGTAGTACCTATTGGACTGTGTGTCCTTAGGGTTTCTGCTACAGTACCGAGGGCATGTAGGATCGGGCTGCGGTGCCTATTGGACTGTGTGTCCTTAGGGTGTTGCTGCTATGTGACTGTGTGTTCATAGGTTGCTACTGAGGCCTCAGGAGGGGTAGGTGGTTAGGGTTTGGCCACCCTTACCACTGAGGCCCTTGAGCGCGCTGTTCCGAGGGGCTTGTCTTGACCAGGCGGTTCTACGGAGTTGCTACATGTCAGTTTGTTGTGCCAGAGGCAGGTTTATTGTTACTTCCTGATTGTGATTTGCATTGCATGCATTGTATACATATTGTATATGAGTCTAACAGTTACTCTGGGGTTCAACTTTGAACTCCAGACTGGTTTCAAAGAATACAGGTATTAGTGGCTGAGTAGTTCAGGAGCAAGGAAGTAAGGGCATGGTGTGGAAGAGTGAAGAGATAGGGAATGCCCTATCATGTTTTGTATAGTTTTTATTTTGGGATGATTGTATTTTACTGTTCAGTATTTATTTTGGACGATTGTACCCTTAACCCTACAAGGACTTTACTTAGATTATTGTACATTTACCAGTACATTGTAAGTTGTCCAAACCGATCATATGCTCTGCTGTGTGCACTCTGATGTATATTAAAAAGACTATTTAATGGAGGAAAGGTAATAAGTAAAAGGAGTCCCTCTAACCCGCCACCCGAAAGGGCGAGGCCGGTAGGGGTGTAACATTATTTGATAAATTAAATATCTAAAACAAATAGAGATATTGTATCTCAGATTTAATATTCGAATAAAGATATCAAATATTTTATTTAATTTAAATTGTGATATAGTATCTCAAATTTAATTAAATAGATAGATATCATTTCTCGGATTTAATTTATAGAGATAAATTAAATCAGAAGGCTTTTAATTTGGATTAAATAAATAGATTAGATTAGATCTATCTAATAGCATGTCTAAGAATTCATGCACATAAGGAAATAGAGGATAGATCCTTCAAAATATTGCATTCATACTATTATCCTACTTATGTGCATAAGAAAAGGACCATTTTATGGTTTGCCTTAAAAGCGCATAATGAAGCTGATACAATGCTATTGCATATCGTACACTCATACATGTGCCAGCAATACAATGCGATTGCTATGCTGCAGCATTGTAAGTGATGCAAAATTATGTGCTATGTTACTCTAACCTTTCCTCGTGAGTTTTCAAGAAATTAAGACAGGTCATCCAGATGGACGTTAAATAGCTGTTCAGTTGACCGAAGCTAAATCTAGAATATGCCGAGGATCAATAGAAAGATTTGAAGAATCCTGCAATATTGAAAGAAAGATTAATCAATTGAATCTAGGGATTTGGACCTGACAGATTTGGAAGGCCCAACTCACTAGACCTACGACGCAAGAAGACCGAACTATAAAAGGAAAGCACAGAGAAACCTAAGGGAGTCGTCGAAGTCGTGAGAGTCAAGGAATTAACAAAATTCCAATTCGATAAACTCACACTGAAGGAACGAGAGAGAGAGAGAGAGAGAGAATACCGATCAAGAGGACAATAGACCAGACCCAACTCTTCCTTGGAGTAAGATGGATTTTAGAAGACATGGAGTCGTCACATGACAGGACGCCTCTTACGCCGTCAACCTTTCTGACGAGTTTCTTTGTTTCTTTCATTTATTTTATTTCCATGGGCTGTTCTATATTACTCTATTTTTTGTTTCCCTCATCAATCATGAACTAAACTTCCATTGGCTGAGTGAGGATGAATTTCTAGGTTGTAGAATGAACCCAGTTTGCAAAGGTTTTGATTTAATAAATTCAGTTTGTTTAACAATGCTTTAATCTATAGTCAATTAGCAAACGCTAAGGGCTATCTCAGTGGTCTTGGCTTACTAGACAGGAGTCAAGGTTAGACCTCTATTAGACAGTGTTTGTTGGGAGAGCCCGTGCACGGCTCGACCTAAACTGAAGACGCCAAGAATGGGTTTATCGCTCATAACTAGAACACCTAGGTTTAAACAAACAGACTGAACTTGAAATCACCACAGGAATATGGGAGAAGTAGAGCGAGGACTGTATTTATAGAATGCAGACGCTTCTATATAGGATAGTGGTAGGTTAAATGAGTAACATTGTGAAAGGCGGTTATGATGTAGCATTGCAGAAGCTGTGCAACATAATTGCTATAGTAATGCGTTGTATGCAAACTGGGGGGATAACATGACTTAGAATGAAATTCGAGCTTAGCCTACTTTTAAACTGATATCTTCCTTCGACTTTCAATCACTCATTTATTTCTTGTCATTAGTAATAGAAAAAACAACCACAATCAACTTTACGTTTACTTCACAAACTTTTATTAGAAACTGGCATCGTGCTTGGTATCAACAGTCTCTGTGGGACGATAACTCTACTTACTCTTTATTACTTGTCAACTAGTTCACTTGCCATAAGGGAATTCAACCAACAAGTTTTTGGCATTGTTACCAGGGACTGAAGATACCTTTTATGATTGTAAGTTTCTTTCTGATAAGTTGTGTTTACCTCACCAAGCTCACTCTCTCTATCTCTAATTTTCAGGTACATTCTGTAGTGTATGTGTAACTCATCCTTTGCTGACCTTGAGCCGTATGATCTGGAAATTGAACGAACCTATAAACAAAGGCGCAGAAAGCAAAGGCGAAGGAGTTGCTTGAGTGACTTTGTACACATGGCAGAAATGCAAGTTAATCGAGACCATGATCAAGAGGATCGACACCTTCTCAATGGGGATGACCAGATCCCTCACCAATCGAACTGTAACGCTGATCTAAACTGAGAAATCATGAAGTTTAGAGTCCTTGACTTAGCCAGACTTAACTCGGCCATCACACCCCCAAACTGGTGGCACGACACTTTGAAATCAAAGGTGTCATGTTCCAAATGCTCACTTCAGCCAGACAATTTGGAAGACTCCCATCAGAAGACCCTCATCTGCACCTCAAGTCATTCATAGAGGTCGTGATGCTTTTCTTATTTCAAGAGTGACAGCTGACGCCTGATGAGCACTAGTTATCCATGTTTTCCCTATATTATATGAATGTATTGAATGGTGAACACAAGCTTAACTGCAATTAATTTGAGCAAAAAGGCATTAATTCAATATATAGGGAACTTAAGGATGAAGTTTACAAACCTAAATAAATTGCAAACGCATCCTAAACATATGCCGGAAAGATCAAGTTTTTAGATTTTGTATGAAAGGCGCACAACATGGCCGATACAATGCTATAGCATCAGGATCGCCTTTTCAAAGTGCAATACAACGTATCCCTAAGGCTATAGCGGAGTAAGTGACGCAATGCTATGCGGCATGTGTTCTGATCTTTTGTCAAGGTTGTCTCAAGAAATATAGTGCAGGTCGGGAACAACAGATAGATTGCTGACATTGGAATAGAAGAGTGGAGTATCGAAACTAAAGATTTGAAGAATCCCGCAGGATTAGCAAAATCAATCTACCGAGATTGGAAAGAGAAGATACAATTGGACCTCGACAGATTAGGAAAGGCCCAGTTCGTTGAAATATGCAGCAAGTAGACTAATTATATAACGAAACAACAGCCAACCCTAAAAGGGGTCGTAGTAATCAAGAGTCAAGGACCATTCCCATACGGGAAAACTCGGAAGAAGAGTGAGAGAAATTACTGTTGGAAATTATGCCCTAGGGGCAAGTCATTGTACTTTACACGTTTGTGTTATTTAAAGTATTTTTCTTTAGTTATCATTTTGTTTGCATGTTTATATTGATAACTGTATCCTTGGATATATCTTATAGATTATCCTAAATGTTCCTAGTCGGTCATCTACGCGGGAGCGAAGATGAAATAAAACCAGTATGACTTTGATGAGTATGGAGATACGAGTCAAAGTCATGGGCACTTGTAAGAGTACAAGGTGCTGGACCGACCCACTATGAGAAAGCTGCATGGATTAAGTCATAAACTTTTCTCATGTATAACCGCGTCACAATACCCGTCGACCTGCGATCATCATGGATTCCTACATGATGAGTCGCTGATCTTTGACTTAGTCAAAAGTCACCTTTGACCGGGTGATGATAAAGGCTATGATTGGGATCAGTGGTTTTCATGCAGAGGAATGTGAATGGTTAAGATGGAATTGTCCCTCACATTTGTAGAGAGATAATACTGGGCCCCTCGATGAGTGCGTCTGAGAAATGTATGGCCATACTACGATGGAAAGGAGTTTCCATTTCAATTGTTAGACTACTCAAGAATCAAGAGAGTAATGGTCAAGAACAGGAAGTTGACATTAACCATGCCTCATCCTTGACCAAATTATCGCGTGACAAAAGGGACGTGACATGGTTGTATGATAGGTTGTATCTTATAATCGATCCCATATGAATTGGGTAGTTGCAATGTCTTGCTAGAGGCCACTTGCGACTTGTGGGCTAGTACAATATTGGCCCGCTGCCAATCTCATGTGCGCCTGCAGTGTCGCACACAAGAATAGCTCAACACGAGCAAAAGTGTTGAGATTCATTGAATCTTAGATATGTCTAAGATTTAATGAATAATGTATTCAGTCTAGGATGAATATATATATATATATAATTCGAAATTGATATAATAATATTATTTAATAAAGATTATAATATTATTATATAATATTTGTTTGCATTTAATATATTTGATAAATTAAATATCTAAAACAAATAGAGATATTGTATCTCAGATTTAATTTTTGAATAAAGATATCATATAGGGACCAAAAAGGGTATTTACTCATTAAATAAATAGATATCATTTCTCGATTTAATTTATAAAGATAAATTAAATCGAAGTTTTTTAATTTGGATTAAATAAATAGATTATATTAGATCTATCAGATAGATTTAATTAATATATTTTTTAATCCAGATTCAAAATTCGAATTTCAAAATTAGTGAGAATTAATTTTGAATATAATACGCCTGCTAGGTTTAGAAAAACCTACGGGACTTTTTGTCGAGCATATTAGAAAAGCCGCGAGAAACCCTAGAGAGAAATAGAATAGAGAGACGCACAGTTCAGAGGCACTAGCACGCTTCCGTTCGTGTTTCTGAAGGCTGTTCGTGTGGATACCGGCAAAGGAAGGCGATTCCAAGAGTCGACTTCTGCTGATCGAGAAGGTAGCCCACCAGTTCAAATAGTTCGGCATATGTATGATTCAGATTCTTAACCTTGATTTAAACGCCATTGAGCGATCCTCCGATGGGATTCGTAAAAGTTTTTACTCCGCTGCGTGTACGGATCCCAACAATTACAAGGCATGAGAACTCCAAGAGAACCCAGCATCCTTCCTTGCAGTGAGACGGAGATAATAAGAGACAGAGCTATGACGTGACAGGGCTTCTTCCACACTGCCGAAACCTCCATCAAGCTTTCTGTTTTTTTTCTTCTTTAATTAATTCTAGTTAATCTTATGATCATGGGCTCTCCTGCTGTGCTCTGTTATGTGATTCCCTCGTTAGTCAAGAACTAAACTTCCTGTGGTTGAGCGAGGATGATTTCCTAAGTGTAGAATGAACCCAGTTGCTAGTTCTTAACTCAATACATTCAGTTTTCTTATCAGTTATTTAATTTCTTGTTGATTAGCGAGAGCTAAGGCTTGATCAGTGGTCTCAACTTAATGAGAGGGAGTCGGGGCTAGACATCTAAGAAACAGTGAATGCTAAGCAGGCTGGTGTAAGGCTTGACCTATTAGTGTAGGCTTCAGGAATAGGTCTACTGCTCATAACCATAACACCTTTAGTTGTAATGATAACCTAATTAGAAAATCGTCATAGAAATATGGGAGAAGTAAATTAGAATTGTACGTATTGGACGCGAGAGCTTCGGTAGATTATAGTGGTGGGTTAACTGAATAACATTGTAAAAGGTGTTCATGCTGTAGTATTGCGAGAGCTGTGCAACATAGATGCTATAGCAATGCGTATAGGCAACTGGGGGATTAATATGCTTTGGAAGTATAACCGTTACAAAATGTGAAATTGTTTAATTTAAATGTTTGGTAACCTACCAACAATCATTAATTTTGAAGCGATTTTAGTAGATAAATTGCTACAAATTGTGCCATTTTGAATTTTTTTTTAAGTTTCCTGCTAATTGTCATTCATTTGTAACGGTTTTAAATGTAATCGCTACAAAATTCACACGATGATGAAAGTTGGCGGTGTTTGGCAAATAACCGCTACAAAATTATGAAGTTTGTAACAGTTTTTGAACTGCTACAAATTGTTAAATATTTCAGAAATTGAATTTAAGCGTCCCGACGCATGTCATTTAGAAAACTCAAAATTCTCTCTTCACTCATCTTCTCTGCTAACTTTGTTCACTAGTTATGGATAAGTCATGGATCAAGTTTCCACGCAATTCTCTAGCATATTTGGCTGATTTAAAATATTTCTTGCATTTCACATTCTCTCACGCCAATTGTAATGGTAAGATCATTTGTCCATGTTGTAGATGAAAGTTTAAGAAGTGGCATACACAAGAAGTTCTTAAGAAACATTTGCTTGTGAATACTTTCTAAGAAGACTGATCTGTTAGTTCTCTATGTGTTTTGATGATAACTGACAATTGTAAATTCAAATTGAAGTTTGTCTTTGTTAAGTTGAAAATCTTACGGTCTAAGGCAAACTCGAGTTTTAGTTTGGAAACTTAAGTTTGGACTTGACAGAGAGTAGCTTAAGTTTTTGCAAACTTAGACAAACTCGAGTTTAGGTTTCGAAACTCAAGTTTTAACTAACAGAGAGCTCCTAAGTTTTTCAAAGACAAAGCAAACTCGAGTTTGGTTTTAATGAACTCGAGTTTTGACAAAACAGAGAGCTACCAATATTTCAAACTTGGCAAAACTCCAGTTTTCATTTGGAAACTCGAGTTTGTGCTAAACAGAGTTCTCTAAGTTTCCAAGTTTTGTTGGAAACTCGAGTTTGAGTTTGGAAACTCGAGTTTACAGCATACAGAGAACAATGCTCCATTCTGAACTTGTGAAAACTCCATTTTTGGTTGAAAACTCCAGTTTTCATATGACAAGGTTTTTCAAAGTTTTCCTCTCATATGAGGAAACTTGAGTATAGTTTTGGAAACTCGAGTTTAGGCCAGAGAAGAACTCAAAGTTTCTAAATTTTTGAAAACTCTAGTTTTAACTAAGCAGAGAAGTTTCCATCTTTCAAAGATTTATGGAAGCTCGAGTTTCACTTTGCAAACTTCAATTTAGGCCAAGCAGAGAGATCTGCTAAATTTGAACCTTTTGAAAACTCCATTTTTGGTTTGGAAACTCTAGTTTTGAGCTTTTGGACTTAAACTTGTTTTTCATCATATAGTCCAAAACTCGAGTTTGTCACTTAATGACTCGAGTTTTGAACTTATCTCAAAACTTGCTTCAAAGACCAAATCGCGACATTCTTCTTTGGATGAAGAAAACTTGAGTTTGGTTTTGGAAACTTGAGTTTAGGCTTTTAATGAAAAATGAAAACTCCAGTTTTGATGAACAAACTCGAGTTTGTGTCGCTGTTTTTTGAAATTCAAACTAGACGAATTTGTGAAATCTTTATGTTTGATTCTAATACTTCATATCATCACTCATTACTATTCCTAACTATGTTTAATCAGTTTGTTAGTGAGTTTCAGATGATTTAAAGAGATTAAATGAAGCATTAGCATAAAGCAAAAAGTGATGTCAGTTATTAAATGCAAAGTTCAGAAAACTTGCATTCTTTTGGACAACATTCTACACACGTTGAAAAGGAATTAATGTTTCCTTTCTACATCCCAGTAGCTGCTCTTCCAACGGATTAAAAGTCAAGAAGTCAAGCATAAACATTTGTGCAGCTGGATTAACCAAAGAGTAGAAAGAGAAGAAGACCAAACCTTCAGCTAATCCATTCTTAATGTTGACAACGGTCATATTGAAGATTACAACGGTCAATTAATGCTCTCTTTGTATAAATAGAGTTGCATTCAATTCTTCTCAACAACCAATATGTAGAAAACAAAAATCATTCAAGTTTCCAACTACTCTTTGAGTTTTCTTGTGTAAAGTATCTTTTGATACATTGTACTTCAGTATAATCATCCACTCTTAGAGAGAGTTCATTTATTGTAAATCTTTCATTGTAAGAATCTTAAGTTAGGGGACTTGGAGATTGGGATATTGATTGCAACTTGTAAGGGGGAGTAAGTTCTAGTGAGAGAATTACTCTTGAGTTACAGAGTGTATAATCAATTGAGATAGTCAAAAATCCTAGAGAGTCTGGGGACTGGACGTAGGTCAAGAGGTTAGAGCGAACCTGTATAAATTCCTTCTGTCTTGCTTCTCTTATCTATCCTCTGTCAAGCTCTATTTTTAGTGTTTGAAAACAGAGCAATTCGCAAAGAATTTTATAATCCCCAATTCACCCCCTCTTGGTGATTAAGCTCCACTTTCATGATCTTTCTAGGAAAAAAGGTATTGGGTAATGACATTGATGTGTATCTCCAAGCGCTTATTGTAGAATTGCTGGACTTATGGAATGTCGGCATTGAGACATATGATGTGTACGACAAGACACTATTCAACTTGCGTGCAACCTTGATGTGGACGATAAATGACTTTCCTGGCCTAGAAACATTATCCGGGTGGAATGTGCATATTGGACGCGTGTCTAGCTTGCAATTTCAACTCTAACTTAATATGCCTTCCCCACGGTCGAAAGTGGTGCTTCATGGGTCATTGAAGGTTTCTCGATAATAAGTACAAGTTTAGGTTGCAACGGATTCAATGAGAAACAGGAAAAAAGAGGACCTTCTCAGAATTTATCTAGTGCATATATCTTACAGCAGCTTCAGGATGTTGAACTCGAGTTTTGAAAAAATGACGAAGCATCAAAAGCATGGAGTTTACTACCAGAACTTCTACTTCTGCGCCTCATCAATGGCAAAAGATAAGCATTTTCTTCACTCTTCCATATTGGAAATCTAATTTGCTTCAACATAGTCTTAATGTCATGCACATTGAAAACAATGTATTCGACAATGTGCTATACGCAGTGTTTAACGAACCAAGCAAGTCAAGAGATCATATTCAAGTGAGGAAAGATTTATGGGCCTTAAGAATTCGTGAAGATGCATGGCCAGATGAGCAAGAAAATTTTAACACGCAAAAGTTACTTCTGCTGGCAATAAAAAATACGCTGCCTCCCAACGTGTCCATCGTTTTAATGGAGCTGCATTCTTTCTTGCAGAAAGGATTTGATCGTTGAGGAGCTTGATCAGCTACAACAAAAAATCGTTCTTATGCTTTTTCATTTGGAAATGATCTTTGCTCTTTCATTTTTCACGATGGTGGTTCACCTGACAGCTCATCTTGTTCATGAAACAAAGATTGCTAGCCCAGTTCAATATCGATGGATGTATTATATTGAGAGGTACTCATTTTACATATGTGCATTAGCCTTACTTTTTGAATTTGCTAATCACACATTTCAGCATTTATTAACAATTTTTCTTCTTTACTTTATAGGTTTCTTTGGAAATTGGAATCTTACGTAAGGAGTAAGGCATGGTCAAAAGATTCTATAGCTGAAGGTTATATAAGGGATGAGGTCATGTACTTCTGTTCAAGGTACTTTGATGACATTGAGATGTCTTTCAACTGATCACCTCGTGTAGACGATTGTCCTAAGCCTGAGCCATCATCAAGAGAGTTGTTAATCTATTGTGTTGCTAAACCAATTGGAGTAAGTGAGAACTTCAAACTAGCACCAACTGAGAAGTTGCAAGTGTTGGAAATTATGCCCTAAGGGCAAGTCATTGTACTTTAAACGTTAATGTCATTTAAAGTATTCTCCATTTAGTTATCATTTCATTTGCATGTTTATTGTGATAACTGTGTCCTTGAATATATTTTATAGATTATCCTAAATGTCCTTGGTCAGTCATCTACGCGAGAGCGAAGATGAAATAAGACCAGTATGACTTTGATGAGGTATGGAGATACGAATCAAAGTCATAGGCACTTGTAAGAGTACAAGGTGCTGGACCGACCCACTATGAGAAAGCTACATGATTAAGTCATAAGTTTTTCTCATGTATAACCGCGTCACAATGCTTTTGACCTGAGATTATCATGGATTCCTACAAGATGAGTCATTGCTCTTTGACCTAGTCAAAAGTCACCTTTGACCGAGTGATCATAAAGGCTTAGATCGGGATCAGTGGTTTTCATGCAGAGGAATGTGAATGGTCAAGATGAAATTTGTCCCTCACATTTGTAGAGAGATAATACTGGGCCCCTCGATGAGTGAGTCTGAGAAATGTATGGCCATACTACGATGGAAAGGAGTTTCCATTTCAGTTATTAGACTACTCAAGAATCGAGAAAGTAATGGTCAGGAACAGGAAGTTGACATTATCCATGCCTCATCCTTGACCAAATTATCACGTGACAAAAGGAACGTGACATAGTTGTACGATAGGTTGTATCATATCATCGATCCCCATATGAATTGGGTAGTCGCAATGTCTTATTAGAGGCTGCTTGCGACTTGTGGGCTGATACAGTATTGGCCCGCTGCCAATCTCATGTGGGTATGCAGGGTCAAACACAAGAAGAACCCAACACAAGCAAAAGTGTCCAGATTCATTAAATCTTAGATATGTCTAAGATTTAATGAATACTATATTTAATCTAGGATTAATATATATATATATATATATATATATATATATATATATATATATATATATATATATATATATATATATATATATATATATATATATATTAAATTCGAAAATGATAATGATATTACTTATAGATAATAATATTATTATATATAGTATTTAATTTATTTGATAAATTAAATAACTATAATAAATTGAGATATTGTATCTCAAATTTAATTAAATAAAAAGATATCATATCTTAAATTTAATTTATAAAGATAAATTAAATCTGTAGGCTTATAATCCAGATTAAATAAATATATTAGATTAGATCTATTTGATAGATTTAATTAATATATTATTTTAATTCAAATTCGAATTTCAAGATTAATTAGATTAATTTTGAATATTTTAATACGGCTCATTAGGGTTTTAGAAACTCTATAATAGATATTGATCTAGTCGTATTAAGAGAATGGATGAATTAGAAAAGCTGCGAGAAACCCTAGAGAAAAGAAAGAGACGCGAAAATACTGAAGGCGCTAGCACGCTGCCGTCAGTGTTGGAGGCTGTTCATGTGGATACCGGTAGAAGGAGTGGATTTGCAGAGTCAGCTCCTGTTGATCGAGTAGGTAGCCCACCAGATAGAATTGAACGAGATGATCACCAGTTCGCATAGATATGGTTTCTAACAAACCTTGATCTAAATGCTATTGATGGATCCTCTCAAGGGATCCGTAAGTTTTAAATGGACGAGAATCCTTTCGCTGGGTGTACAGATCTCTACAGCAAGCACATAAACATATCTTGATTAATTGCACTAAAGTTGAACCCTCCATTTAGTAAGGATTATACACTCATATGTTATTCTATATATTTTTTTACATTTAATACTTACATTTTATGATTGCCATCTCATGATTAATTGCAGGCAATTTAGAAGTCATGTGAAGCGCCAACTCAAGATCCATACTCAAACATCCTCCAAAATAAACAAAAAGGTCCACGAGAATTCCCAAGTTGGTTTGCACGCAGAATACTAAATCACCACAACCCGCACTCACTAGATTTTAGAGCTCTTGCAATCGGCTCTCTTGACCATGCAACCAGGTTTACGGCATACAATGTCAATTGTTTCAAGTTTGGCACAGTTTCACGAGATCAAGGATTGCTAACCCAAAAATCGGGTGTTTATGGAACCTTTTAGATAAGAGTAATGCGAGCAGCAATAATGGGAACATGTAGTTCGAAAACGTCTCTTATTATGGAAAGCTTCTTGATGTCATCAAACTTAATTACCAATGTCGTTTGTGGGAAAATACGACAACTTCTCGGGGACTTGCAACTGACAACTTAGGCATCACATCAGTAAATTTCTCCTACCTAATTCAACTAGTCAATCTTAAGATAATGAGCCATATATTCTTGCCTTATAGCACACCAGATTTATAATATCGAGGACGAGAGGAAAAGGGATTGGAATATGGTGGTTCACTTAAAGCCTCAAGACCTTTACGACATGGATGATGGTGATAACATCGCTTATGAGAGTGAACCATTCTAGCCCGCCAATTTTGAAAACTTATTCCCTGAAGGCAATGACAATTTACCTAAAGTTCGATACATTTTTATAAGTTACGCTTTATTATCACTCAATTTAAGTTTAATTTTTGTACAAACATATTAAACTCACAACTAACATTTTTCCACACATTTTTTTGTAGGAATGGTGACGAAGAATGATTAACCAAATTATGCCTTTGTTCTTGTAAATCTCTATATTTAAATAAAAAATACCAACAGATTTTTGTAGTGGTTTTATAACCGCTACAAACATCAAACCGCTACAAAAACTATGACATCAACCGCTACAAACATCGTCACATCAACCTCTACAAATGTTACGTAAATCCCTATAAATACCCCTACCACACCCCATTTTACACATTCCTTCATTTCTTCCCACCTCGTTCTCTCCCATTTTTTCTCATCTATAAACGTTTTATGAAGAGGTTAAGTGCTGAGCAAACTAATCAAATATGGTAAAAAAAAATTAAATCTTTGATTTCAATTATTTTTCCTTCTTATAATACTGATACTATTTGTTGTCTTATCCAGAACTTTAAGGACATTTCACTAACATTCCTTCTATCATCATCAACATTCATTCCATAATCAAATATCATGTAGTTGACAACATAATAAGTTCATATTATCTACACATTTTCCGTATTATACCTATATAATATTTATATGTATTTAACTTAAGTTAATCATTCTTTAAATATTAACTATTATCATTTAGATTATCACTTAAATAATAAAATATTGTAATAATGGATTCAAATTATGTTTTTTTTTAAAAAAAAAAATTACAATATTTTGGAGCGGATTTAGAACCACTACATATTTTAATTCAAATTCACCTAAAAAATTTGGTGCAATTTTTGAAATTTCATCCAATATTTGTATTTGCAATATTTTGTAGCGGTTTTTAAATGGCTACAAATTTTAATTCAAATTCAAATTAAGAATTTGGCGTAATTTTTGAAATTTCATCCTATTTTTGTATGCCACCATTTTTTCTAAATATGTGGATCTACTTTGTAGCATTTTGGTAACCTCTATAATATTGGTGCCAATTTCTCAATTTCTCATTCTCACCACTTAAAATGTTTGCATTGTAATTTGTAGAGGTTTTATAACCACTACAAGATTTTCATACAATCTATCATCTCGATCTCATCTTGTAGCGGTGAAGTAAAACCACTATCAGTATAGTAGTGGTTTTATTATATGAGTAGTGGTTTTTTGAAAATCGCTATAAAATATATTGCAACAATGTATTTTGTAGTGGTCATTTGAATCACTACTAATGTCATTTGTAACAGTTGAAACCACTACAAATACATAATTTTAACCACTACAAAACGTCGGTTTTTTTGGTAGTAGACTCATATATTATTGTAACATATAGTAGCATATTGACACATACTCATATTGATTTTTTTTTTCTTTTTTTTTTACCCTAACCCATTCACTCTTTATTCATTTATTTAACAAATGAGGAAATATATATATATACACTCACCCACACACACTTCCTCCGATCCTAATTATAAGACAACGTTCTAACTTTTGTCAATTTCTTTCTAAAATACCCCTATTGATACTTTCTCAATAATAATTAAACACAATGGTAATTTAATAATGCACCTATATATTCTATAAAGTAAGTAATACTTGTAACTCATTAATGTCAGATACACTTCAATTCTACTGTTTTTTGTGATAGCTCGGAGAAGTTGACAATGCTTGACTCAGAGAAGTCGTATGAGGTCGGGAAAGTACATGCACAAGGGCTATTGATTTCGACTTTTGAAGTCACCTACACACCCACACACACGTGTGTGTGGGGGGAGGGGTGATAAACACACTCACAACACACATTCTTATTAAGAAAAAAAAAAGGCATACACCTCATGGATTTATAGATATTCTCCAACCCGAGTGAGAGCTCAAAGAAGTCTACGATGCCAGATTGTGTGAAAGCTCAGAGAAGTAGACGATACCAAACTCAGAGAAGTCATGTGAGGTCAGAGAGGTTAAAGCACATGGGGCTATTGATTAATTCAACAATCTTTTCCTGAAGCCATTTTAAATTTTATATACGGACATTTTAGAAAAATAAGTATAATTAACTTATTTAACTACTATCATTAATCTCTCCAAAGTTTAGTAAATATGTCTTATAATTAGAACCAGAGGGAGCGCGCGCGCGCACACAAGTTTAATAAATATGTCCTATAATTAGGACTGGAGGGAGCGCACGCGCACACACACACTGTGTGTGTGTGTGTGAAAGTGCGGCTCCTTTGTCACATCAAGGATAACATCATGATATAACTCGCTAACATTGTTATTGAACTCAGTGAGATTTATAGTAAACTCACGAGTTTGATAACCCTACTTGCTAAAGAAGGCTAAAATTAGATTATTCGAAGAAAATGAGATTTGAATCCCTCAATTACTAAATTATTAGAAAGGAGAGAAATTAAATATAATGTAGCAACCCCTTTTTTTAGTAAGGGCACTCAATCAATAAAATTAAGAGAATCCAAATATAAGAATACAAAATGTGAAACAAATTAATTGCATTTCCCCTAGTTATAGAACAAATATATTGTAAGGTTTGGCTTCTTTCTTATACCACTTACTCTCATTTTCCCTCGTCATCTCTTTTTTACTGTTGGATTAAGATCTCAATGGTGCAGATTTAATATATTAAAAGGAAAAAAAATGAGGGAAAATGAGATAAGGGGGTATAAGAGATTAGGCAAATCCTCTATATCGCGTCCCTCTGACGTCCTCTTTCCTATTGCTAATATTCACATTGTCCAACCACAGACAAAGCAAACTCACGGACTTAACAGGTTTAGCGAATGTAGTTTTTTTTTAAACACTTTTAAGACCGGTTTTTTGAAACAACCGGTCTTAAAAGTGTAAAAAAAAAATTTAAAAAAAAAAAATTGACCGGTGGCAATTTCGTAAATATATAGAACACTTTTAAGACCGTCTGTTTGAAACAACCGGTCTTAAAAGTGTTCTATATAATTTTTTTACACTTTTAAGACCGTCTTTTTCAAACAGATGGTCTTAAAGTACTTTTAAGACCTACATTTGAAACAGTAGGTCTTAAAAGTGTTCTATATAATTTTTTTTTACACTTTTAAGACCGTCTGTTTGAAACAGCCGGTCTTAAAAGAGTTCTATATAATTTTTTTTTTTACACTTTTAAGACGGTCTTAAAAGTGTTCCATATAATTTTTTTTTTCACTTTTAAGACCGTCTATTTGAAACAGCCGGTCTTAAAAGTGTTCTATTTATTTAATTAGTTAGCGTATACGATTATATTGTGCAATTATCTTAATTAAGTTGTTAGAGAGATTTTAGGAATTAAGTTAGAGATCAATGTTTTTGAATTTCGTAATTAAATTCCTGATTAAAGCCATTTTTGCACTTTTTTTTGCCCTCTTTTGCTGTAAAGGCCTTTGAAGTCACGAAATAATAATACTCGTATTGTATATATTATCATCCCATTTCACACATTCCTTTGATTTCAATCCTCCGTTCAATTCAATCCAACGTTATCCAAATCACCTCCAAAAATAGCAATTCCCTTTGTTTCCCCACAATTAATGTTAACAATAAATAAATTCACGTACTTTCTGACTCAGCAGCATTATCCATTCTTTCCAGAGCATCCATCTGAGCCGTCGCTGACGTGTAATAAAATTCTGATCGTTTCTCTCCTACTCTCACCGACCAGTTTATATGAACGGAACGGAAACAATTTCAAATTGTAAGCATATTTGAGGATTTGACCCCTTCATCCGATTTTGATATTTAATATACGTGTAGGCCCATCCAACGGTGGCCAGCTAAGCACCCAAAGTGACCAGGATTTAATTTATTTCAATTTGCTCATTTCTAGTTATAGGGTTTGTATTTTTGGTAGTACGTTATTTACAGTTCACCCCCAGTTTTTTAAGAAAGTATCTTCAATAGAAAATTCTAATCTTTTAATAATAATGGGAATATGAATTATATTAATTATGCAATTATCTCATTTTTGACAGCTATTAGCATGGTGTGATTTCAAGTGCAAATCTTATTTTAAAAAAACTCATACTTAGTGCAAATTACATTACAAGTTTCAAAAATTACAATTCCTGCCCGAGCCAAACATTAGAATAGTTTAAACTATTGGAATTTTATCCATTATATCTCTGTTGTTTCTTTCCAGAAAACATCGTCAGTTTTATTACAAAATCTATTTTGTTCAGAAAACATAATCCAACGGCCACGAATTGCAGGGAAAAATTATCTTATTTCATAAAATTATTTTGTAACTTGACAAATAAGGAGTATGAAATAACAAGTTAGAGGGAAATAAGTTACAATACCACGATCACTTGTCTAGATTCTTTAAGTTTCCAAACGATTTAAATTTTTTGTTATAAAAAATAATTTTAAATTTTAAATAAATTTGATTATTCTGTTTGAAATATTATATAATTTTCAAATATTTTAATAATATTCAAATTTAAAATTTATCATCATTTTTTTGGGGTCTTTTACAAGATTCTCACTAAGACGGGGTATGTAATCGTATTTTCGCTTCTTAAAACTCAACTAGGAAGCTCAAATGTGAAGCGCCTCCTGGCCTTTATAAAGACCCTGCCACAGCCTCTTCAAGAACCTCATATCGTCTTCTTGTTCTGATTTCATATTTGACTGTTCTTTATAGCTTTCTGAAGGGAGAGAAAATGCCGGCTGTCGGAGGGATCGGAGGAGGTGGCGGGAGGGAGTACCCCGGCAACCTCACCGTGTTCGTGACGATAACATGTATAGTTGCTGCCATGGGGGGTCTGATCTTCGGCTACGATATTGGGATTTCCGGTATGATCACAAGAAACCTAATTTGTTTGTTTGCCGTGGAAATTAAAACAAAAGAATGGATCTGACTTTGTGTGTGTATTATTCAGGTGGCGTGACGTCCATGGATCCATTCTTGTTGAAATTCTTTCCGTCGGTCTACCGGAAAAAGCACCACGACCAGACCACTAACAAGTACTGCCAGTACGACAGCCAGGTACTGACGATGTTCACGTCGTCGCTCTACCTGGCGGCACTCCTGTCGTCGCTAGTGGCCTCCACCGTGACGCGTAAGTTTGGCCGGAAATTGTCCATGCTCTTGGGAGGTATTGTGTTCTTCGCCGGAGCTCTGATCAATGGCCTCGCACAAGCCGTCTGGATGTTGATTCTTGGTCGGATCTTGCTCGGAGTCGGTATCGGATTCGCCAATCAGGTATGCCCATGTCCAATTTTCCGGAATTTGAATTTTTTGTTTGAACCTTAGACTGATAAATTTCCCTTTTTCTAAAGTTTTTCTAGGATAACACAAACATAGCCGGACATATTCTATAAGACAAACACTAGAACTAGAGAATAAAATTTGCTTTGTGTCTACCTCCCTAAGACACGAAATCACCCCGCACGGTGTGATTCTATCCTCTTGTCTTGCTTCGTGTTTCGTAACTTGTTCCCAGATCCACATACTACCTTCAATTTCAATCCTAAATTTGTTTTCTGGGGAAATAAATATGGTTTTCAAAAAAGTAAAGTGGAAACATTCGAGCGTTCATAATCTGAGGCGCACTTTTTCACCTAAAATTTATGAGATATTATGGGCAAGCTAGGCTAGTCGGTTACTGTTGACCAGACTTATCCATTTCACTGTTGAGCCGGTTTCCTTTTGGGCTGTTTCGATGCCGAGAAAATCACCCGCTCATTCACCGGATTATCCCTTCCCCTCCCCAGGCCAGGATTTCAGACCGAGAGTTGAATTTGGGGTACAGGCAAACATGGAAGCCTCTTTATTATTATTATTATTATTTCATTTTCCCGTTATTTAAGAAAGC
The DNA here is from genome assembly GCA_025563575.1 of Acacia pycnantha. NCBI lineage: Eukaryota > Viridiplantae > Streptophyta > Magnoliopsida > Fabales > Fabaceae > Acacia > Acacia pycnantha. Next base: position 362,097 of record JAMWYP010000320.1, on the reverse strand, counting down.
GATATTATGGGCGCCATCCTTTTTCTTTGCATAATTGCATGTGACATCATCGCGTTTTCCTCTTTTCTTTACTTGACTATCCACCGCTTCGAAATTGAAATTTGAAGTTTTCACATTTAAAAAACAAAAAGAAGAAGAAGGAAAGTCGCATTCATTAAGGGCAACTTGGGGCGTTACTTTCGAATTGAATTTTCCACGCGTACGAATTAAATGATTAATTTATTATTTACTCTTTTTGTTTCTATGTTCCATTTTCAGTCTGTGCCCCTGTACCTCTCAGAGATGGCACCATACAAATACAGGGGGGCTCTGAACATAGGGTTTCAGTTATCAATCACGATCGGAATTCTGATAGCGAACGTGCTGAACTACTTCTTCGCGAAGATCAAAGGAGGGTGGGGATGGCGACTGAGCTTGGGCGGAGCAATGGTGCCGGCGCTGATCATAACGGCGGGATCGCTGCTGCTGCCGGACACACCAAACTCGATGATCGAACGAGGGGACCAGGAGGGAGCGAGGAAGAAACTGCAGAAAGTGAGAGGGCTGGAGGACGTGGAGGAGGAGTTCAGGGACCTGGTGGCGGCGAGCGAAGCCTCCAAGAAAGTGGAGCATCCGTGGAGGAAGCTGTTGCAGAGGAGGTACAGGCCACAACTGACGATGGCCATCCTGATCCCGTTCTTCCAGCAATTCACAGGCATCAACGTCATCATGTTCTATGCGCCGGTGCTGTTCACTTCAATAGGGTTCAAAGACGACGCAGCCCTCATGTCCGCCGTCATCACGGGCCTGGTGAACGTCATTGCTACTCTGGTGTCCATCTATGGCGTGGATAAGTGGGGAAGAAGGGCTCTCTTCCTGGAAGGCGGCGCCCAAATGCTCATCTGCCAGGCTGTCGTAGCTGCTTGCATTGGAGCTAAGTTCGGGCTTGACGGCAACCCTGGGGATTTACCCAAGTGGTACGCCGTCGTGGTGGTGCTCTTCATCTGCATCTACGTGGCAGGCTTCGCCTGGTCCTGGGGCCCACTAGGATGGCTGGTCCCCAGTGAGATCTTCCCCTTGGAGATCCGCTCCGCCGCTCAGAGCGTCAACGTCTCCTTCAACATGCTCTGGACCTTCTTCGTCGCTCAGGTCTTCCTCGCAATGCTCTGCCACATGAAGTTCGGCCTCTTCATCTTCTTCGCCTTCTTCGTCTTCGTCATGTCCGTCTTCATTTATTACTTCCTCCCTGAGACCAAAGGCATTCCCATTGAAGAAATGGGTCAAGTTTGGAAGACCCATTGGTTCTGGGCTAAGTATGTGGCCGCTGACGACGATGACTATGCCAATGGCGTTCAAATGGGCAAACCAGGTCAAGCTATCAAGAATGTGTAATTAATTAGCTTCGCTTCTTCTTAATTGGGTCTGGGTTTTTCCTTTCCTTTCCTTTTCTTTTTCTTTTTCTTTCTTTTCGTTTAAATGGAATCATCGGTTGTTTCAGGATATGCATGTTTCTGTGGGAATATAATTCAATTACTTACACAACCAACCATGTGTTTGATCTATCCCATGATCATGTTTTATTAATTACCAGCCGAGGTCAATATTACTCCCTGATAAATAATAATGATATCTTCAGCCCAGGAAATTCCCCATTTCTTATGAATTTCAAGTTGTATTGTTCTGTTTTTAAAACTGCCTGATAAATGAGTACTAGTAATCTTTGTATAAAACATGTTCTTCTTTTAAAAAATCGAATCGTTCTTAATATATTATGAATATGAATAACTAATTAGGAAATTAATTATATATCTTATTTTTTTCAAGTTCAGACGTTGCAGAATGTCTTGCTAAGAGAGGAAAAAAAGGGAAAATTACGGGCAAGTCCCAATGAACAAAAATAATTATAAAAAAGTCCCTTGAAATCACCAAATTACACAGAAATCCCAAGAAACTTTTTTTTGATATTATTTGTATGGAAATAAAATCTAGGTTTTTAAATGTTATTGTAAATATATACATTTCATGTTGTAAATATGGTTTTTTATGTTGCAAATGACCAGATTTTAAATATTGTTGCAAATACAACACTTCCTGTGGTAAATCTAGCATTTTTCTGTTGTAAATGACCTCTCTACATTCATAATACAAATGTCAAGATTTTAAATTTTGTTGTAAATACAGCACTTTCTAAATCTAGCATTTTTCTATTATAAATAACATCTCTGTTCAAAATCCATATTTTAAATGTTATTGTAAATAATGGTCCAGTGTTTAAATGTTATTGTAAATATAAGCATTTCTTGTTGTAAATATGACATTTCCGGTTGTTAATACAAATAATATCAAAAAAGTCCATTGAAACTTCTGTGTAATTTTGTGATTTCAATGGATTTTTTTTTAATTATTTTTGTCCCTTGGGACCTACACGTAATTTTCCCATAAAAAAGGCGCTGCCGCATGTGCAAATAGTGCATAGGGGCCGTCAATCATAAGGAAATTGTCGGCCTCTCTAACTTTTATTAAATCCATAATCTTTTAATCATTCATTTAAGAAATTAAAAATAGAGTACTAATTAAACCCACAGAAATACTTTTGATTAATAATTTTTAAATGTTATCAAAAGGCCAGAAGACCTTTATTAGATGAAAGATAAACTTAATAATAGTTTAAATTATTTCAAATCGATTTAATTGAGATTTAAAAAAAAAAAAACTCCACGTCTTCTTGAATATAATTAATTTTATTTTTTTTGGAATAATCAAAATAACTAATTTTTGATTGAATAAAAAATTCAATAAGCTCCGACAGTGATATTAAATTGTGACAATGATGTACCACTCTAATCCTATTTATAAGTCCACTTTGACCAAATCTCACATATCAATGAAAGTTAGTTGACACAATGATTATGGGGTAAAATTTTCAACTTTGCCCTCATTTATGATTATATATTTTTCAATTGTTTTTTCTCTCTCTATCTTCATGGGTACAATTAATATGGGTAAAATTGTCACAATCTCATTTATTACACGAAACTGGACTTATAAATATGACCAAATTTTTTAGTCAAAATAGACTTATAAATAGGACGTGGTAAATTTAAATCGTAAACTCGTAATGGTTTTCTTCTATCGTTAAATTGATATTTATAGTATATAATTAAAAAGTTAAAACATAAAAAATGCCAACAATTTGATTTAAATATTTTTAAATCCAGATGATCGAAACTAAATACATCAACATTCATAATATATCATACTTAGCAAAAAAATTTATAAATTAAGTCATTGAGTATAATTAAATCGAAAAAGTCAATACGAGTTTGATACACGATTTTGTAAGAAACGTAAAAATAGTAAATTTGGAGTGCAAAATTATATGTTTGTCCAAATTTACAACTAGCAAGGGTTAACCTACTACTCGACACAATTTTATAAAGTAAAAACATAAGAACGGTAAATTTAAGGGTTAAGGAGCAATTTGGCTAACAAACTATTACCTCAGGAGCGCTCAGCACAAATAACTTTTAAGTGTATCAAAAATACAAAAAAATAAAAATAAAAATGTGCAGTCAGCACAAAAATGAACTAAATTTTTTTTGTGATGGACGCTCCTAGAGTATAACATTTTTGTGCTGAACGCTCCTGAAGTAAAAGTTTTTTGTGCTAATTGCACATTTTTAAAAGTGTTTTGGTATTTTTGGTCCACTTAAAAATGATTTGTGTTAGGCACTCCTGGGGTAATAGTTTGTTGGCCAAATTGTTCATTAACCCTAAATTTAAATAGCCAACTCACGAGTTTGACAATAATGAGCTCAAATATTTGTTGATAGTACTTATATAGTTTTTAATAATATTAGAATCTGGAGCTAAATTAATGCAGATTTTGAAAGGATTGAAACCCTTTGAAAATACTGATGGTAAAAAAAAAAAAACTTTAAATTTGTTATAAAATATTGAAGAAAGATATAAACAAGATATTAGAAGCCAGAGAAAAATGTAGAGATGGAGGATAGGTGAGAATCCTCATTTATGTAGTTTTTCATGTACATCCAACCATTTGTGTTAAGCTTATATTTATTAGCCTAAATCCCTTCCAAGATTTCCAATGTCGTAAACATAAAATGAAATCCTAGAAGCCTATGAAGTTATGAATATCCACACATTTCAATATTTATAACATTTTCCCCCTGAGATGTTTATCAGAAAATACCGTCCCCCATTAAAATCCTATTAGGAAAAATCCAATGGGATAAAAGTCTAGTGAAAGAAAAAGAATATTCAAAACCTATTGAAGCTTTATTGTTAAAAATCTTATCATTTTAATTAAATTTTGTACAAACATTGCAACATAGCATTTCTAGGCTTTTACACCAGTTGTTATGGCCAAGGTTGTCAAACTCACGAGTCTAAGCAAACTCGTGACAGTGACATAAACTCGTATCGTAAATTTGAATCGGTAAACTCGTAAGAGTTTACTTTTATCATTAAATATATATTAATAGTGTAAAATTAAATAATTTAAATATAAAAATGACAATAATTTGATTTAAATATATTTTAAATCAAAATAATTGAAATTAAATATATCAACATTCATAATTTATTATATTTAATAAAGAAATTTCTATAAAATTCATATATAAAGCCGTTAAGGATGACAAAACTGAAAAAAAAAAAATTAACACAATTTTGTAAGCTACAAATGTAAAAACGTTAAATTCGGTGTGTCAACTCGTTAGTTTATCTGAGTTTACAGCTAACATGATTTTATTAGAGACTTAACTCGATTTAGTAAGGTAGGAACGTAAAAACGGTAAACTCGGAGAGTCAACTCGCGAGTTTGACAACAATGGTTATGGCGGACGGTATTAAAAATATAATCAGTAGCATTAAAGACTTTTGATTTTAGAACGACTTTGTGCATGAGTTAAGTTGTTAGGTTAAGAGGAGAAGAAATTCTCTCCTTTTACACACTGGTTGGTTGTTTTTATTAGTCATCAGCAGGGGCGGACACAGGGGGTGAGAGGTGGCTCCTACCCCCTAAAATTTTACACAAAAAATAAAAATAAATAAAACATTAGTCTCAACACATGGCGTCCAACAATTGATTTGCTTTGATATACATGTATATATTAACTGAGATCAGTCACACATCCCACCATTTGTTTGCTATTATATATATTAAAAAAACACTAATAAAGAGGTGTGGCCCACCTTTAACATATCCCTAGCTAACCCCACTTTTTTACTCTTTTCCAAAAACGAATCGTCTCTTCTTCCTTTTGCTGGTGGCTCATTCACCTTTTTTTGTCTTTTTTTCAACTGCTTATGACAAAATTTGAAAATCAATAAGGTACTTAAAATCACTTCCTTTTATTAAATTTCCTTTATAAAATTTATTATACATGATTTTATCTTTCTAATGATACTACTTTTACACTGATTGGAGAATATTTTAAGGTTAGGATTTTAGACAAGTTTTGAGTTTTGTTAAAAGATAGCTATGAGAATATAGATGATGACTAATAATTAATTTTAATCATTTTATTTTTGTTATGAATAATATTTTTAAAATCATATTGGTCATGAAATAATTCATACTCTTTGTAGGTGATTATTACAGATTTAATTATAGATAAATTTAAAAATATGAAAACACATAGGGTAAGAGTTAAGTGAAGTAATCTTAATTTCTGTAATAGATTTCTTTTAATTTTTTGTATATTACATCTGTATCGTATTTTAAATATTTTTATTTATGACGTGGCATTTTTTATTTTCTCCCCCATCAATCAAATTCCTGGGTCCGCCCCTGATCATCAGTGTGTACGTAGAAAGTGTTTTTATTTGTCTTGGTCTTCGTCTGTGTCTTTCACACTATACTTTCCGCAGAACTCAAACAATAATTATCCATAGCTTGCCTTTCTATGTCTTCGCATTCTCCAAAAGTCCAGCTTTCAGTGAGTCTTCATGCATTCACACAATACAATTATCAATATCACATTTACTTCATTAACTTCATCAAAAATATTGTTTTTAATTAATTAATAATAATAATAGTATGAGAGATAGAAGATCCACTAGTGCAGAAAAATGGCTTTAAGACCGCCTAATTTAGACCAGACCATCGACGCCCCAGTCTTAAAGGTATGACCAGTGACAATTTTGTGAATATAAAGAACTTCTTATACCGGATCATTTTTTCATAAATCTTAAATATATTATCCAGACCTGTTAAAAAAACAACCGGTCTTAAAAATGTTATTAAAAAAATTGAAATATCAATTACTTTATCACGAAATCTCATACAGTCAGACTTGTATTTCCTACACTCCAAAATAATACGGAAAAATTTAAATATAAAGGTATTAAAGTTTTAAGACCGAACATATACAATAGCCGGTCTTAAAAGTTAGACTTTTAAGACCGGACATAAAATACGGCCGGTACCAAAAGTTTAAATAAAAAATTAATTAATTTTAAGACCGGAGTTATAGAAAGACCGGTCTTAAAGGTTAACTTTTAAGATCGTTTACTAATTTGTCTGGTCTTAAAAATAAGGCGCCAAATATATGTTTCTTTGCGCGGAAGCTTTTGTCACTCTCACTGAAGAACTTTTGTTCACGTTGCGAAACCCTTCCTGTTGCATTACCTCTCTTCCTCGCCCACGTACCATTAGCCTCTGTTACTCCCTCATTTGCTCGTGCATTCCTCTCTTACTGTCTCGAAAATGAACGGTGAAAACGATTCCGCCGTGTTCCCGAACGCCGCCATCGGTGTGACCGATGTGGGTCGAACGAACCCTCTTCATCTCACAATGAGCCTCCTAACCGCCGTGCACGCCGTGGTAGAAGCAGCACACGAATGATGGATGTATCCCTAAGTCAGACTTCTAGGACAAAGCTCGAGATTCAGTTTGATGAAAATTTGCAACCTGTCGGTCCTAATAAAAGCAAATATACTAGTTTTGTCGGCTGTCTAGCACGTAGCAAGGTTAGCATCTTGACAGCTGAGTGGAAAAATGTAGACCTTCGCACAGTAAAAGGATCCTATTTGGGACACTATCCGGCTTACATACACCGTCCCTGACTCTGAGAAGTTGAAAGACTCAACATTATCTTATTGTGCTTATCGGTGGAGAAAGTTTAAGACCTTTCTAGCTAACAAGTATATTTTTGCCAAGGTTCGGCCTGACCATAATCCCTGGGACAAGTACACATTTATTGATAAACAAACTTGGCAACAATTTGTTCAGCTGTGGACCACTCCTGAAGCTCTGGTGAGTTTATATTTAGTTTTGTTTGCCCTTCTGTTTGCTTATTAACCTGTGCGGATATGTGAATGTTATTGTGTTCATCTAATCCTGTTAGTTAAATGGTTTGGTGTGTGAATAGAAGTATACATTTCCTGCCTTTGTCCTGCATGAGAGGAGCATGTCCTAGTTCCATGCAAGTCTGATATTTATACTGTGTAATGGTTAGACATTGTTGTTAGTTAGTTAGTATGTTAACTGTGTAATGGCTTCGGTGCAAGTGTTATTGGGCCTTAAGAGTCAAGCCCTTAACTATATATAAGAGGTTAGTCTAATATGTGTAGGAACCAGTTATGATGAATGAATGAATTGAGTGAGTTGGCAGCAATTCTGCAACTCCCTTTCCTTTGTTCTCCCAATTTCTTCTACATGCAACATCTTCCTTAAATAAAATGTTGAAACTTGATAAAGTGAATTTGACTAATGTTTGACGTTTACATCAAGCAGAAGTTCTCTAATTTCTGTTAGTGACATGGCTGAAATTCATAATTGATAGTTGTTTTCAATCCTGATTCACAGAAAAGAAGGGAACAAGCATAGGAGATCGGGAGAAAGAATGATTGCCCACACAGGGCTTCTCGCGGAGGATATGAATAGGCCGAAAAATATTTGATGGCAGCCAAGCGGAAGAGATTGGAAGATGAAGTTGAATCCAATCCTTCTGCGATAGTTGACCAGTCATCTTCAATACGTCGTGAGGAGTTATGGTTGTATATTCGGCAAAAGCCAAGCGGCGCCTACACGAGTGAACAAACTCGTCTAGTTACTGAAAGAATTGTAAGTATCGATATTGTTATTTTTTAGTTACTAAACATGTTTCATTACTAAGTTTCTCGTTATTTGTATCTTACAGGAAGATCTTAAAAAGAAAGAAGTAGAGGGATCTTTTGCGTCGGACGGGAGGAATGATGTTTTGACCGTTGCGACCGGAAAACCAGATCACTAGGGGTGTGTAAGGGGGATTGGAGGACGGGTAGGCCTAAAGCAATACTTTGGTAAATCCAAACGCATCAAACAAAGTATGGTTACCTGGGAGGAGATGGATCAGACACTTGCGGCCAAAGAAGCTACATTGACTGCAATGTTTCAAGCTGAGATGAGTAAGATGAAGGAGGAGATGGAGAAAATGAAGTGTCTCTTGAGCTCTCGGCCAGAGACCAGTGTTCCCTTCACACCTTCAGCTGCACCTATGCAGCAGAGCACTAGAGGGAGCTGCATTGTTGGACAGTCAGAGCAACCTTGTCACTTGTATGTGGAGGATCGTGATAGTCATAGACAATTAGTTGCTAAAGGGACTGTCCACAACTTGAGATCAACTGTACACCACCAACAAATGGTTGATGATGAAATTAGAGTGTTAGTTGAAGAGGTGATCATTGATGCACCTGTCCCTCTCCCAACTGATCAGCTGAAGCTTGTGAGTGATGTCAAGGGAACCTTTATCTCTTGGCCAGTGAAGCTTGTAGATATCTCTACTCCTCCTCAAGCTCTACCCTCTCCTCAAGCTCCATCCCCTCCTCAAGTTCCATCCCCTACTGCTAAGTTGACTGCCAAGGAAAAAATATCCGATATGGTATCCAACATATATTTTAAAGATAAATCTTAGCCTATCAATGAAGTAGTTGGCCTCCCTAATATTCTACCGATTTACATTGACCCTGAGAATTTAACGTCCCTGCTGCTTCCTGGACAGGAGGTTACTAGTGCAATTGTTCAAATGTTTATAAAGTAAGTATCTTCTTCCTTGATTACATAATTTAAATGCATCGTTTAGACACACATACATATATACTAATTCCCTGATCGATGTCATTCTTGTAGGTTCATGCATGATGAACTGGTTCAACAGGGCAGAATTAATGATTTTGGATTCTTGTGCCAAGTCTATGCAAGTTCAACAACTTTGGTGGAGAGACAAGAGTACATATCAAAGAGGTTGTGTGAAGTGAGAAGAAAGGTGTACTTGTTTCCATACTACCAAGGGTACATATCACAAATCTTGTCTGCAATTCACTTAACTCTGCTACATATATATATCACTGAGTACTTTACTGCTGTGAATTTTCAGCCACTACTGGCAGTTGGTCCTCATGTGGATGGAGGTGCATACAGTTATCTTCTTATGCTCCACTCACGGCGATCCAGGGCCTATGTTGATGCAGACCATCAACGAGTAAGCATGTCATTTTGATTCTCTTGTCTGAAATCTCTGCTGTGAATTTTCAGTGAAAATTATTGATAAATTTGTGATTTTGATGATAGTGGCATGAAGACCTTCCAAATCCAGGTAAACAAAAAGCATGCGTATGGTGCCAAAGATCCTAAATGGCTCGCACCAAAGGTTAGTACATATTTGGACACTGGCATAACTGCCTTGTGAACTTGGTTAGTAAGCTATATATGCTCTTATATATATTTCTTATTATTTTTAGACCCGTCGGCAACTAAAGGGGTCCAACTTATGTGGCATGTACGTCATGAAACACATATATGATATTGTGACGGAAGGAAGGACTAAATTCCCTGCAAAGGTAAATGTTATGGCTGAATTCAGTCTATGGCTTAATGTTACATATGAAATATGCACGTAAGTTACTTTTGTTTTTGTCTTTGATGTTACAGAGGTTTGCCTGTCCTGAGCCATTTTCTGATGATGAAGTGGAGCACATACGCAATGTGTTTTGTGAATATCTGTATAATGAGCTCTTAAAGTCAGGACAATAATTAATGTCCTAAATTAATTCATTTGTAAATATATGTTGTAGCAACAATAGTCTTCTGTAAATTTGTTTATTTTTTCGACCAATTCATTCATTTGTAAATATAACGCAATGTGTAATTCACTAATAATTTTTTTTTTTATTTTTTTGAACAATTTTTTTGTGTCCATTTTGGGTTTCTGAATGAATGGGATGATGGATAAAGATATTTAGTGCTTGAAATTTGAGGTACATGCGGATGTTGTAAATGAGCCGTAAGAGACTCTGAAAAGTATTCGCGACTTTTAGGACCGTATATTTGTTAAAAGTCCGGTCTTGAAAGTCTTCGTCTAATTCTAAAAAATATGGCGAGACTTTTAGGACCATATTTTTGTTAAATATCCGGTCCTAAAAGTCTTCATCCTATTCTAAAAAATATTGCTAGACTTTTAGGACCGTATATTTGTTAAAGATCCGGTCCTAAAAGTCTTCGTCTAATTCTAAAGAATATGGCTAGACTTTTAGGACCATATATTTGTTAGGAGTCCGGTCTTAAAAGTCTTCGTTTATTTTAAAAGTAAAGGACCGTATATTGTCCGTCCTAGCAAATTTTCGTTTATTTTTAAAAACGTTTAGGACCGTGCATTTGTTAAATGTCCGGTCCTAATAGTCTTCCTTTAAATAGAATTGGTGACTCGATTTTTAGACAAATCATTAGGGTTCAAGACAACCGAGTTTCTAGCGTTCTGCTCAAGCTTTGTGCTTCGTTGTCGTCGTTTTTACCTCTCCTTTTTTGAAGATCATTATCAGTGTCCCTTTTCTTTGTCCTTTTTCTTTTTGTCGGAAAAAGAAGGAAGATAATGAAAAGGACACTGAAAATGTTCAAAGAAGGCAAGGTAAAATCGACGACAACGATGGTCTAACCTTCAGAAGAATTGTCACTCTGTTTGTTTTTATTCGAATAAGGTAAACAATGTTTTTTTGTATGGTCTTAACTGTTAACTGTATTCTGTGAATTTTTAATGTTGATCACACACGATGAGGACAATGTTGATCACACACGATGAGGAAAAAAAGAAGAACATAAAGACAAGTACAAGGCGATTGGGAACTAAAGTTTTTTTTTTTTCTGCTGCCTTGTGAGGGCAGCAGTAGTACAAGAAAAAAAAACATAAAAATATCTAATCCTCCCCATCGTTGTCGGAGATGTCATCATCAGAAGTATGGTATTCAACGTCATTGGCGTCGAGTACCGCGTTCAACTTGTTATTGACGGCGTGATAGACCTGAAACAGTTGGCCCAAGCGTCGGTCTATATGATCAACGCGGGCTATTAGGTGCTTCATCATCTGGTAGAATGATGGGTTGTGAGGCAACGGAGGAGGGTACGGAGGTGGCTGAGGATTTTGCCGAGAAGGAGGACCTCGTGGTGGTGGAGCACCCATTACGGTGGAGGTTGTAGGAGGAGATGGAGATGAATGTAAAGAAAGTAAAGTAACGACAAGTGCCTATGACTTTGATTTGCATCTCCATACTCATCAAAGTCATACTGGTCTTATTTCATCTTCGCTCCCGCAGAGATGACCGACCAGTGACATTTAGGATAATCTATAAGATATATCCAATGATCAGTTATCACTATAAACATGCAAATGAAATGATAACTAAAGGAGAATACTTTAAATAATATAATCGTCTAAAGTACAATGACTTGTCCCTAGGGCATAATTTCCAACACTAATACCCCAGATCCTATCAGAACTTTGAGGTTAAGTGTGTTTAGGTGAGAGAAATCTCGAGATGGGTGACCCCTTATGAAGTATCATAGAAATTTGAAACCTCTTGATTTAAAGCTTGACTACCTTGAGATATGAAACATGGTGATCCTTAAGGATGCCATGAGAATGTTAGAATGAATACAGTAAAGGTTAAGGATAGACTTGAATCTAATCTAAGCTAAAATAGTGATTAGGTCAAAATGTGACTAAGGTTGCACTATGGTTCTAATACTTGAAAGTATGAACCTTGTGATTAATGCTTCACAGTCAGCAATGCTTTGGGAATATTTAAGGATATTGCTTGAATGCTATGATAAAATAATAGAAGCTATTAATCATTTACTTTATTAGAGCTATTTTAATATAGTTACTTAATTAGTGCTTACTCGGGATTTTGCTTGGGATTGCGGCACTATTGGTCAGATTCTCCTATGGCAAATGAACCAGTTGAACAAAAAATAAAATGATAAGTAGAGTATCATCCCATAGAGATTATAATACTAACTTATGTAGCAAGAAATTAATCAATCAAAAGTTGCGTGATTTTGGTAAACAGATTATAGATGTGAGTGTTAATGTGAAATACTAATTCTATAAAATGAAAGAAACAAATCGAGAGCGAATATGATTGAGAGATATCAGGATTTAAATAGTAGGCAAAGCTCAAATTTCACCTTAATTTGCAACTCCTAGCAATATTGCTACCGCAATGGTATAGCAAAGCTCCAGCAAATTCTATAATGCTACAACTATGCTATAGCAAAGTTTTTCACTTAACTGAACTCTTATGTATATAGAAGTTTTCTAACAATCTTGTATTTTTATTACTTACTCTAATTCTCTTATATTCCTATGCAGATTTTGAAGCTTGGAATAACATACTAAACTAGGTATATAGTTGTGTGCGATAAAATCATTCCTGTAGCTTATGCTTTAAATAGAATTATGAACTAACTTTACTAACACACAATGTTTAATGGTGGTCAAACATTAACTCATTCCCAGTAACTTAAGGTTACAACTCTTGCTTATCAGTGGCTACCTAATGCACAAGACCAATGTTAACATACGCATATTAAACAAACTGAATTATCTTAATTAAAGCTTAGCAATCAGGTTCAAAGATACAAATTAAGGATCTATTGTCGCTTAGCCAAAAGTAGAATACTACTAAAACTATCATAAGGTAATCCATGAAAATACAGAGAAAGAAACCAAGAAGAAGAAGATCCATCAAAGGAATTCGACAACACTGGGTAGCATCTGTCACTTAATGCCGCTATGTCTTCTTCTTATCAACAACTTCCCGTCTTAGTTATTCTATTGTCCTCTCCATGTTCATCGTGTCTCAAGCTTCCTCGAAAGCGTCCGTGTATATCTATCTCTCAATTTGCGAATTCTCCTTTTAGAGTTGACCGTCTTTCCTTTTTATCGTTAAGCTTGTTGCGCTGCACGTCCAAATTTGTCCGTTAATGAGGTGGGCTTTCCTTTTCTATCAGGCCTAGCGAGATGATTCTGTTCTGATTGATTCTCTTTTAAATTAGCGAGATTCTATTTAGATATCTTCCTAAATTCCCATTGTCTTATATTTCCTTCCTCCTTAAGAAAGAGGCCTTCTTTCGTCTATCTTTAGCTTCCAAGCCCACTCACCGTCCATCCCAAGTTCCTATAATTATCTTCTATATTTTTCTTAAGAAAAGATCTGTGTATAACAGAAACATGATAATTCAGATATTAATTTGTATGATGTTGTAGCATCGAGAAAACATTGATACGTCATCTCAGAAATATATCATTTTAAGTCTTTTCTCTACCTATATGTATGATTACTTCTAAAATGCATACATTCAGCTCTTCCAATCCTTATTTCCACCAATGCATGAAATCCATTACAATTGATCGTATCAAACATGTTTGAGCACAAAAATTCAGTTCAAATTAGTCACAACACAGAAAATATATAACAAAATTAAGACTTATCAGGCATGCATATCGAGAATTGCCAAATGGTGCCCAGTTAGAGTGTGTGTGTGTGTGTGTGGGCCTCCATATGGTTCCACATACTAGTGTCTTTTCCAAAAATGTAGGGTATGGATGTCATCCCTGAAAATGCTATGTTCACGCTTTTTGCTCTATCAACCATCCCATACCTCATGAATAGTTGAGTGACATCTTTCTACCAACCCAATGGTATCGTATATGTGTCCTGTGCCCTTCTGCACCAACACTTTAATCCTACTACCTACGCATACTAGGCCTTCTTGGATGTTCTATTATCGTAAGGGGAGGGAGATGATTGCTTTTTCAAATAACTCTTTCTTTCCAAAAGAAAATCCTATCCCTTCATTTTGTCTTCCAATTTTAACCTTAAGATCAAGTGCCAATTGTCTCTTTTGCTCTTGTTTATAGCAATATTATTTCTTGTGCCCTTAGCTCTTTTAGTTCTCTATCTTACTTCTTTGAAGACACTATATCTCTTTGGATCTGTGTTAGGTTTTATGTCATTCTAACACATTAGTGCCATTTTAACATCTATATTACTTGATTATGGCAATATTATTTCTTATGCCTAAGTGCTAGTTATTCTCCTGAGAAGTTGGCAGAAATCTACATGAGGGAGATAATTAGACCCCATGGCACACCGAAGAATATTGTATCATACAGAGATCCTCGTTTTACATCTCGGTTTTGGAAATATTTACATGAAGCTTTGTGTACGAAGTTGAGATTTAGTATGGCCTATCATCCCTAGACGGATGGAAAATCAGAGTTTATGAATTTTGAATGTTTTGAGACACCCTAAAATTTTGGCCAGCTGGGTTTCCTAGGGTTTCATGATGTTTTGTTCATGTACATGTGGTTGTATGATGTTTTGGAGGCATATGAACCTAGTTTAGTATGTAAATTGTGAATTGTTGTTTGAAACCCTAATTTCGACCAAAACGAGGTAGTGAAAAGGAGAGAGATTTTGTCCACTTTGATGCTTCAAATGAGTTTAAAATGAAAAATAGTGTAGGATAAACATGACTAAGTTGAAAGACAGAATATCACCTAAGATGCGAGCGAATTGGGTGTTTTAAAAGTTTTCCGTTTACCCGTGAAACTCACTCACTAAAACAGAGCTTAACAAAGAGAGGGAGAGAGATTGACATAAGAGATTTATACTAGTTTGGTCTTAACTCTTGACCTACGCCCAATCCCCAAACTCCCTAGGATTTTCACTATCTCTTCAAATGATTACACACTTTATACTCGAAGTAATCCTCTTACTAGGATTCACTCCTCCTTACAAGTTGTAATTAGTAACCCAATCTCAAAGTTGTTAGATATGATTAGTTTTGATGATGTCTTAGATAGCTGCCATTATTAAGAGCAAAAATATTGTATAATATATGTATCTCCTATATTGACTAACTACTATGTATTTAATGTAGATTAGTTCAAGATGAATTATAGAGATTAATCAAGAAGGAGATAAAATATTACATAAAGAAGAAATTGCAGAAAGTGTCAAGGAAGCAAGAAGTTATCAAAAGTATTTTGGGAATAATCAAGAAGAAGAGGAAATATTGAAGAAGGAAGTGTTGGAGATGTACACGTAGCGGAATTAAAAACTTACGAATCCCATCGGAGGATCGCTCAAATGGCGTGTAAATCAAGGTTAAAAGAATTCGAATAGTACCTATGCCAAACTATTTGGACTGGTGTGTTACCTTCTCGATTAGGAGAAGTCGACTCTTCGAATCGCCTTCCTCTATCGATATCCACATGAATACCTCAAACACAGACAGCAGCGTGCTAGCGCCTTCAGTATTCTCGCATCTCTCCATGCTCTCTAGGGTTTCTCACGGCTTTATAATACGCTTGACAAAAGTCTCGTCGTGTTTTTCTAAACCCGGTAGGCGTATTATATTCAAAATTAATCGTCATCAATTTTGAAATTGAATTTGAATCTGGATTAAAAATATATTAATTAAATCTATCTGATAGATCTAATCTAATCTATTTATTTAATCCAAATTGAAAGCCTTCTGATTTAATTTATCTCTATAAATTAAATCCGAGAAATGATATCTATCTATTTAATTAAATCTGAGATACTATATCTTAATTTAAATTAAATAAAATATATGATATCTTTATTCGAAAATTAAATATGAGATACTATATCTCTATTTGTTTTAAATATGTAGGAATCCATGATGATCTCAGATCAACAGGCGTTGTGACGCGGTTATACATGAGAAAAGCTTATGACTTAATCCATGCAGCTTTCTCATAGTGGGTCGTTCCAGCACCTTGTACTCTTACAAGTGCCTATGACTTTGACTCGTATCTCCATACTCATCAAAGTTATACTGGTCTTATTTCATATTCGCTCCGCGCAGATGACCGACCAGGGACATTTAGGATAAACTATAAGATATATCCAAGGATCAATTATCATTATAAACATGCAAATGAAATGATAACTAAAGGAGAATACTTTAAATAACATAAACGTCTAAAGTACAATGACTTGCCTCTAGGGCATAATTTCAAACAGGAAGAACTCACAAAGAATGATTAGTTCAAATTAAATTATGGGGAATGA
This sequence comes from Acacia pycnantha, assembly GCA_025563575.1. Classification (NCBI taxonomy): domain Eukaryota; kingdom Viridiplantae; phylum Streptophyta; class Magnoliopsida; order Fabales; family Fabaceae; genus Acacia; species Acacia pycnantha. The sequence goes on along the minus strand of JAMWYP010000320.1, from coordinate 345,732 downwards.
TGAAGAGAAGAAAAGAGAAGAGAAGAGAAGAAAGAAAGAGTTAAATTATGGAGAATGATCAAGAGAAGAGGAAAGAAGGAAGAACTTGCTAAATGGAATGAGAAAATCATTATACAAGTTCTTAGATTGATTCTACAAGTTTCCACGATCAAATGGAAGTTGGAATGACTCAAATCAGAGTTAAAATAAGCAAAATCAAGTTTTGGGATGATTTAACTCGAGTCGTAGCTTTACTCGAGTCGAATGGTTTCTACAAGTGTTTTGGGCGCCCGATACAGCTTTAACTCGAGTCAAGAAACACACCAACTCGAGTCAGGGCCTTAACTCGAGTCAAATATAGTGTTGACTCGAGTTAATAGTGATTTTCAAGCCATTTTCGCGTTCTGGTGCGAGTTAACTCGAGTCAGCCAAGAATTACCTCGAGTTAATAGTGTTTTCAGCAACTCTGTTCTTCTCTGTTTCACATTTCAGTTGGGCGAGATCTGGTAATTCGATGATATCTCTCAAACTAGAGATCGGATTGAGATGAAACAAATTTTTTATGAAACTAGACTCCCAATGCGTCATTTGGATATAAACTAAAAGCCCAAATGAGTTCATATGAGAGAGTTATGAATTTCACTAGTTGGTACATCAATTAACGTCACACTGCTGAAAAACCTTTGATGTTTTAAGTGTATCTCACAATGTACAAATCCAATTGAGTTGAAACTGGTGCCATTTGAAAGTAGACTCAAAATGAAATCCATCAAGAGTTTAACCGACCAAAATGGAGTTCAGACCAGGGAGTTATGATCTTTCAAAGTGGATTCTCAAAATTCTGGATTCATTTCAGCATAGGCTCGATTTTCTGGAAGTTGCTCACAATATACACAATCAAATGAAGTGAAATCAATTCCATATGAATCTAGACTCAGTGTTTCACAAAATTTTGGAAGCAACCAAGTTTTGATGAGCTCTTACCTCGAGTCAACAAGCACACCTCGAGTCAGAAGGATCATTTCTCAGAAATTTCAAAGTGGTTTGTTGAACCTGACTCGAGTCAGGATTTTGGTTGCCTCGAGGTTGGGCACGCACTCAAGTCAATGATTTTGCTGCCTCGAGTCGACAGTGTTGTGATTAGTCTTCTCGGCTTTTGAACGATGGATTAACTCGAGGCACGCAATTCACCCCGAGTCAATAGGCAACTAGAGAATCAAAAACTTATGAAAAAAGGATAATTGCCTCGAGGTAGTGTTCCACCTCGAGTCTAAGTGAAGGCAGAGATTTGGACATTTTGAGAGAGATTTTTACCTCGAGTCAACAAGCTCACCTTGAGTCAGAAGAATCGTTTCTCAGAAATCCCAAAGTGCTTTGTTGAAACTGACTCGAGTCAGGATTTTTGTTGCCTCGAGTTTGGGCACAGACTCGAGTCAAGGTTTTGTTGCCTCGAGTCAAGACGAGACAAAGATCAATCTGAGTATAGGCTAACTCAAGTCAACTATTTGTAACTCGAGTCAGAGACGTTTCAAGCGTATAGTTCAGAAAATCACCGTCTGAAATCTTAGCTTCTCATCAAGAACTTCCAGATGGATTCCAAAAGAACTTATACTACTTCTTAAAATTATTTATATCATTTGTGTATAAGTTTCAGGTGATTAAAACAGATCGATCTCGACGACCAAAAACCAACAGGAGCTCCAACGATCATATTAGTTCACAACATCTCTGAGAATTCAAAATGACTGATATCAATTGATTTCTACTTGCTATACTTCTCAATGCTATTAATAATGTTTGTTGGCAAGTTTCAAATGATCAAACGAAGGATTAACATCAGATTATCAAAATGTGGATGATGACGTCAGAAGCTTCAACGGCTATATTTATTCCAACGGTCATATGCTAAATGGGAAGAATTGTTCAAACGGTCGAATACTCTTCATCAACTATAAAAGCATAAGCATTCAAGATAGAAGAGGTCGGAGAAACAAGCTTACATCTTCAAAATGCCAATACTCTGATATACACATACACCTACTCTCTGTTTCTCAATGTTTATATAGCTTTCAGTAGAGAGTGTGATGATCAATTGTACTTCAGTGTTTATTCATCTTCTCTGTTAGAGAGAAAATTTCTTATTATTAAATCATTGTTAGAATCTCAAGTTGTGGGACTTGGAGATTGGGTTATCAGTTTACAATTGTAAGGGGGAGTGTATCCTAGTGAGAGGATAACTTCGAGTAGAGAGTGTAACTGATTGAAAGGAGTATCTCAGTGAGAGATTCGGCCTCACAAGTGCCAGAGTAAACTTGTGGGATTGTAAAGGCTTCTCTTGTGCCTGGTTTAAACAAGAGGATAGTGGATTGAAAATCTCAAGTGGAGCTTAGGGACTGGACGTAGGTCAAGGATTGGCCGAACCAGTATAAATCTCTGTTTGCATATTCTCTTTCCTCATCTCTTATATTCTCAGCATATATGTTTGAATTATTTTTTATTGTTTTATAAATCATTACTGTCTTAAGAACTGCTTTCAGTAAATTGCGAAAAAAATTTTGAAGTTATCCAAAGTTTTATCAGACACCCAATTCACCCTCCTCTTGGGTGATAGCCAGGTCTAACAAAAGTCCCGCTACTTTGAGATTCTTACAAAAATATTGATAAAAATATAACTCTTTAAAAGAGAAGATTGATAAACACTGAAGATTTAAATATCCGAAGATATTACACAAATGAGTCAAACATTAAATGCATATAGTTCATTTGAGCATTTGTGTTTTCGGTGGTTGAATCGTATTGAATGCTTCGCTTGTATTTGGTAAGGGAATTAAATGACCATTGGAAGCTTTTCAATGCACCGTTAAGAGTAATCAATATAGCCGTTGAGCATTGAAGTTTATTCGTTACTAATAGCTTCGATTCAACAAATGTCCGCCGTCATTCGTCGCATTGACATTCCTTCGTTCTTCCCGTTGGATGATCCGGTGTTCGATATGAAAATAAACCATTAATGCCTTTGGAATGTTCGAAATTGATTGTCCAAAATCGTGCTTCATTTTCCGGACCAGCATTTAATGCAACTGACATAATCAATGCTTTTTGATTAATCTACATTTAATATACATATAATCATCTGAAACTCATTAACAAATTGATCAAACATAGTTAGGAACAATAATTAGTGATGATAAGAAGGTATCAGTGTTGGGATCCGTACATGCAGTGGAAGGATTTTCATCCATTAAAATTTACGAATCCCATAGAGAGGATCTATTAACGGCGTTTAAATCAGGTTAGTTAGAAAAAACCGTACCTATATGAACTTGTATGCATCCTTTGCAAACTCGTGCGCTAAGGCCTTCTTGCTCGATCAATCTCTAGGAGCCGACTCTACGAATCCACTCCCCTACTGGTATCCACACTGAACAGCTCTCCAACACGTACGGCGTGATAGCGCCTTCTTACTTTGTGTCTCACGTTTCTCTCTCTAGGATTTCTTTCATGGCTTGTCTCATATTTTAATACGACTAGATCTTCATCTTATATAGAGTTTCTAAAACCCTAATTGGGCCGTATTAAAATATTCAAAATTAATCTTGAAATTCGAATTTGGATATTAATTAAATCTGTCCAACAGATCTAATCTAATCTATTCAATTAATCCAAATTAAAAGCCTAATGATTTAATTTATCTTTATAAATCAAATCTGAGATATGATATCTGTCTATTTAATTAAATATGAGATACTTTATCTCAATTTAAATTAAATCAGATATATGATATCTCTATTCGAAAATTAAATATAAGATATGATATCTATCTATTTAATTAAATCTGAGATACTATATCTCAATTGAAATTAAATCAGATATATGATATCTCTATTTATTTTAGTTATTTAATTTATCAAATAAATTAAATACTATATAATAATATTATTATCTATATAAATAATATTACTATTATTTTCGAATTTAATACAAACACACATCCTAGATTAAATGTTGTATTCATTAAATCTTAGACATATCTAAGATTCAATGAATCTGGACACTATTGCTCGTGTTGGGCTATTCTTGTGTGCGACCTTGCAGGCCCACATGAGATTGGTTGCGGGCCAAGCCCACAAGTCGCAAGCGGCCTCTAGCAAGACATTGCGACTACCCAATTCATATGGGGATCGTTGATACGATACAACCTATCATACGACCATGTCATGTCCCTTTTGTCACGCGATAATTTGGTCAAGGATGAAGCATGGATAATGTCAACCTCCTGTTCTTGACCATTACTTTCTCGATTCTTGAGTAGCCTAATAACTGAAATGAAAACTCCTTTCCATCGTAGTATGGCCATACATTTCTTAGACTCACTCATCGAGGGGCCCAGTATTATCTCTCTACAAATGTGAGGGACAAATTCCATCTTGACCATTCACATTCCTCTGCATGAAAATCACTAATCCCGATCAAAGCCTTTATCATCACCCGGTCAAAGGTAACTTTTGACTAGTTCAAAGATCAATGACTCTCATGTAGGAATCCATGATGATCTCAGGGCAAAGGGCGTTGTGGCGCGGTTATACATGAGATAAGCTTATGACTAAATCCATGCAGCTTTCTCATAGTGGGTCGGCCCAGCACCTTGTACTCTTATATGTTAGTTCTCTATATGTTTTGATGATTAATAACAATTGTAAACATGTACTAATGCTTTTAAAATGACAAAAGAGTCAATATCACTTTGTCACCGCAAAACTCGAGCCTGACTAAGCAAACTCGAGTTTTCGCAAACAGAGAGCTCTTCGGATATTTTCAGCATAACGAACTCGAGCCCGAGTAAATAGACTCGAGCCTAAACCTCATGATATAAATAAAGAGTTTACGAAAACAAGTAAACTCGAGCCTGTATAGACAAGCTCGAGTTTTCCCATGGCGGGAAGTTTTCTAATTAAATTGAATCTCTTTAAACTCCAGAGTTTATTCTTTTTTAGTAGAGTTCACTTGTTTCTATGGCTATAATTTAATGAACACTCGAGCCCAAGTATATGGACTCAAGCCTAATGCTTTTGTGTAGAGTTTACTCTATGGTTTGACAAACAAAGAAGAGTTTACATAATAGGTAAACTCGAGCCTGTTATTACAAGCTCGAGTTTTCTCTTGGCAGAGAGCTCCCAAGTTTTTCCTTCTTTGCAAACTCCAGAGTTTAAGCACAAACCTCCAGTTCACTTCAATAAGTCATAGAATAAATTAAGCTGAACTCGAGCCTAAGAATAATGAACTCGAGCCCTTCATCTGAAGAAAGAAAAGCAAGTGTACAAACTCCAGAGTTTATACTCATGCTCCAGTCCACTCTAATCGAGCACCAAAACTCTTAGGCATGAATAGTGTTAAACTCGAGCCTAAACACTAATGGACTCGAGCCTGCTTAACTTGAGTGATATTACTCCAGGTGTTCATTCGACAAAAAGCTTAGAGAATATTCGAACTCGAGCCTACCTTAGTGAACTCGAGTTCACATGGTGAAACAGAATACAAACTCCAGAGTTTACATCAAACTCCAGAGTTTGCTATCTCAGAAGATAAACCAGATACTCTAAAAAGCCTTACGAACTCGAGCCTGACCTAGAGAACTCGAGTTTAAGACGGAAGCAAAAATGATCGTTAATGATTCGTTTGATCCGATTTTAATACCTGAAACATTCTCAATATAGAGTAGTTAAATACGTTTGAATATACTAAATAAATGCCATTAATTCGTATAAACATGGTAAGTTTTGCAGTTCAAAAGAATCAGAATGAAATCAGTAACTCGAGCTCGAGTCTGTCTTTGGTAGGCTCGAGTTTGTGACAGCTTTTCTTGCACTCGATTGTTTGGGATTTTGATTTTAACATACATCCTGCACAAAACATATCTACATACTCCGATGCTTAAGTTAGTGGACAATAATCAAAATAAAACATAACTAACATTTGAATTACTTACAACTCATTGGGATTTACCATTCCCAATTCTCTTCTTATGAACACAAATTGTTCTTTTGCTAGTGGCTTGGTGAAGATATCAGCGAGTTGCAAGTGAGTTGGGATGAACATGACTTTGACATCCTTCTTTTGAACATGGTCTCTTATGAAGTGATGTCTGACATCAATATGTTTGGTTCTAGTATGTTGAACAGGATTCTTTGCCAAACTTATTGTGCTTGTGTTGTCACAAAGAATTGGGATTTCTTTGAGATGAACTCCCAAATCACACAATTGTTGTTTGAGCCAAAGAACTTGAGCACAACAACTTGAGGCAGCAACATACTCGGCTTCAGTGGATGACACACCACCGTGGTTCGCTTTTGCTGAACCAAGACACTAATGATCCTCCAAAGAACTCACATTGACCACTTGTGCTTTTTCCGTGAGGTCTTGTATCCTGCATGATCTGAATCAGTATAGGCTACTAAGTGTTCATGTTGATCTTTGGGAAACCATAATCCAAGAGTCTTTGTATCAGCAAGATATCTAAAAATTCTTTTAACATGTTCAGCATGTGACTCCACATTGGAGTATCTCGCTCCATTACAATCAGCTAGACCATATTTTTTTAATAGATCTTTCGAGATACTTGGTCCGGGAAATGAAGATTCCATCATGGCGTTGCTTGATTTGAAGTCCAAGGAAGTAATTAAGTTCTCCCATCATGGACATTTCAAATTCTCCCTGCATTGTCTTGGCAAATGCTTCACACATAGTATCATTAGTAGCACCAAAAATAATATCATCAACATAAATTTGAGCTATTAACACATCACCAAGTTTATTCTTCTTTATAAAGAGAGTTGTATCTGCTTTTCCTCTAACAAATCCTTGATCAAGAAGGAAAGTGCTTAACCTCTCATACCAAGCTCTAGGAGCTTGCTTAAGACCATATAAGGCTTTCTTGAGGTGATAAACATGATCCGGATGATGTTCATTTTGAAAACACGGAGGTTGTTCTACATAAACTTCCTCCCGTATAAAACCATTTAAAAGGCGGATTTTACATCCATTTGAAAAAGTTTGAATCCTTTAACACAAGCAAAGGCTAGAAGAACTCTTATAGCTTCCAATCTTGCTCTTTGGAGCATAAGTTTCTTCATAATCAATTCCTTCTTCTTGATTATAGCCTTTTGCAACTAGCCTTGCTTTATTTCGAATGATTATGGCGGATTCATCACATTTATTTTTGAATACCCATTTAGTACCAATGACCGGATGGTCTTTAGGTCCGGGCACCAAGTCCCAAACTTGGTTTCTTTCAAATTGATGTAATTCCTCTTGCATTGCTATAACCCAATCATTGTCTGAAAGGGCTTCATCAATCTTAGAGGGTTCAATTTTCGAAATGAAAGCTGAAAAAGTAACTTCATTCAAAGTGTTTTTTCTGGTTCTTACTCCTTGATTTGCATCACCTATCACTTGATCCAGAGGATGACTCCTACGTATCTCCATGATTTTGGTTGAGTTTGAACACTGTTTTCATAAGCATTTTCACAATGTTTTTCGGTTTGTAATCATCTTGCAAATCTTTTTCCGTATTTGTTGAAATAGAAGTTTGGTTTGTTACAGAAAATCATCATCATCATCCAAGGACTTGTTAGATTTAGTTTCACAGAAAACAATATGCATAGATTCTTCAACAGTGTGATTACGAGTATTATAAACTCTATATGCTTTACTTCTACTTGAATAACCCAAGAATATACCTTCATCAGCTTTGGAATCAAATTTTCCCAAGCTGTCCTTACCATTATTGTGGATGAAGCATTTACATCCAAAGATATGTAAGTGAGCTAAGTTGGGTTTTCTTCCTTTGTAGAGTTCATAGGGAGTTTTGTCCAATTTCTTTCGGAGATATGCCTGTTTGATATGTAACAAGCGGTGCTCATAGCATCAGCCCAAAACACTTGAGATGTTTGGTTCTCATTTAGCATTGATCTTGCCATTTCATAAGCACTCTATTCTTTCTTTCAACAACTCCATTTTTTGTGGGGTTCTTGGAGCCGAGAAGTTATGATTGATTCCCATACTATCACGAGAATTCTCCAAAGGCATGATTCTCAAATTCTCCACCATGATCTGTACGAATACCGCAATAGATAATCCTTTCTCGTTTTGGACCTTCTTGGCAAACACAATAAATTGATCAAATGTTTTATCTTTTGATGATAAAAGAATGACCCATGTAAATCTTGAGAAATCATCTACTATAACTAATGTATAAAGATTGCCGCCAAGGCTCTTTACTCTAGCTGGTCCAACTAAATCCATATGGAGTAATTGAAGAGGTCTATTAGTTGATATTTCTTTTCGACTTGAAAGAAGATTTGGTTTGTTTACCTTTTGACATGCATCACAAATCATATCATTTTTAAAAGAAAGTTTTGGTAAACCAATAACCAATTCCTTTTCTGTAATTTATCAAGTTGAATCATATTGACATGTCCTAAACGTTTATGCCATAACCAACTTTCATCTAAGTTACCAACAAAACATTTTTCGAATCGAAATTGTTTTTAGGCAGATTAAGAGTATAACAATTACCTTCTCTTGGAGCTCACAATAATGCTTTGGATTTAATACTATCTAAAGAGAGCATCCTTACTTACAATCAAACATTCTTCGAATCAAAGATGACTAGGTTTCCTTTGTCCGTGCTTTGACTCACACTGAGGAGGTTGTGACATAATCCATCCACAAGATAAACATCTTTGATTTGAGGTCCATTGCTATTTCCAATTTTGCCAATGCCGCAATTCTTCCGGACTCATTTCCACCAAATGTTACCTTGCCACCATCCTTATGTTTGATTGAAGCAAATTTGGATTGGTCTCCAGTCATATGTCTTGAGCATCCACTTTGTCAATGTACCACTTATTGGGATTTGATGCTCTAAGACAAATCTGCATAAGAAGATATATCATCTTTTAGGTACCCAATATTCTTTGGGTCCTTTTGGGTTAGTTTGTGTCTTAGGAATCATATAGGATCCCTTAGGCACCCATTGATAGTTTCCTACGGGTTTGATTGATCTATCTTTCTTATGAAAGCATGAAGAAGTAGTATGACCTTTTCTATTACAATAGTTGCAATGTGCAAAAGGATTTGAGGTATGGACAGATTTTTGAAAATAATTCATGTAAGATCTTTGTCCATGTTTCTTTTGCCTTTCTTTTTGTCATAATCAGGTTTGTAACCAATTCCTGATTTGTCATTTGTAAATCTTTGCTGTTTCAAAATTACCTCAAGCATTTCACTTCCTCTAGTGAATTTTTCAAGAGTCTTTGTAAGGTATTCATTTTTCTTTTTCAGAATAGAACATTCATCACATATGAGATTTTCTGGAACTGAAAGATTTTCTACTTGTTGTTCAAGTGTTGTATTCTTCCTTTTTAAACCAAAATATTTTTCAGCAAGTTCATCAAATTCATTTTGAACAAGTTTATATTCAGTAAACAATTCATTATAAGTTGGTTTTGCATCATGATTAGAACAAGTAGAGTTTTCCTTTTCACAAGTAGAGATAGGTGTAGAAATCGTTTGAACTTGTTCTTCTAATAGTTTGATTTTTCTTTTTGAAAATAAGAGCTCTTTTGCAGTTTTCTTAAATTCAGTATAAAGAGAATCATATGTTGAAGATAATTCATCATAAGGTAAATCGGATTACTTACCTCTTCGTTGTCCGATTCCTCTTGAGCCACAAGGCGAGATTGGCACTTTGTTCCTCTTCGCGCTTCATCTTCATCGATGAGCTGTTGCCCATATAGTTGATACATAAGCTCTTTTCTTGAACTTATTGAATTTCTTTTCTTTGTTTTTCAGCTGCGGACATTCTGATTTGATGTGGCCTGGTTTCTCACATTCATAGCATATAATTGGTTTCTTAGTTTCTGTGCTAGAATTTCCTTTGTGAAACCTTCTGTGAGATTGGTCCTTTTTGTAGAATTTTTGAATCTTCGGACCATCATTCCTAGCTCACCATCTTCATCTTCATCTTCTTCATCGTCATCTGATTTAGCTTCTTTGATGGTTTTAAGAGCTATTCCCTTGTTCTTGACATTGATATCATTTAGTCCCTTTTTGAACTTGATCTTCCCTCATATTCGAAAAGGATGCCAAATAGTGCTGCCACGGAGGCCATTGATTCGCCTCGAGATTCTTCAATTGCAGTGACCTTGGCTTCCCATTCCTTGGTGAGAATATTTAGTATTTTCCTCACTTGGGCAGGTTGTTCATATTCTTTTCCCAAGGCAATGAGTTGATTGATCAGGTGAGTGAATCTGAGTTGAAATTCACCAATAGATTCTCCGGTCTTCATCGCAATAGATCGTATTCATCATGAGAGTATTGATACGATTTTCTTTGATCGCAGCTGTTCCTTCATGAGCTATTTCAAGAGCATCCCACATTTGCTTAGCAGATGGCAAAGTGCAGATTCTAAAGTACTCTTTTTGGCCAAGAGCACTTTGGAGCATATGAATTGCCTTCATGTTGAGAGTGACTTGTTTTTTATCATTGTCATCGTACTCTTCTTCTTTCTTGGGAGTTCGATGTCGGCTACAACCGAGGAAGGAACATAGTTTCCTTTTTCAAAGACCCTCCACAAACCAAACTCAGAGGCCATTACATAGACCCTGAACTTAGCCTTCCAGAATGAGTAGTGTTCTCCATTGAAACCTGGAGGACGGTTGATTGAGGCTCCATCTGGTAGAATTCCTTCCATTGGATCTTTGTGTCTAGGATGTTAATCCTTCAAATTGACAACGAGGCTCTGATACCAAATGAAAACGAAAGGAAATCACCAAGAGGGGGGTGAATTGGGGATTTTAAAACTTTTATAATAACTTTGCACCCAAGTGAAGCTAAACGTAAAGAGATAGGGAAGAAGAGCTTGACACGAAAGTTTATCCTGGTTCGGTCTAAATTCTTGACCTACGTCCAGTCCCGGACTCTGGGGTTTTTCTACTATCACGTTAACTCGGATACACACTCTGTACTCAAGGATTATCCTCTCTAGGATACACTCCCCTTACAAGTTGTAATCTGAAATCCCAATCTCCAAGTCCCCTTGACTTGAGATCTTTTACAATGAATGAATAATTTGAATATAATCTCTCTCACGAGAAGGTAATGATAAACACCGAGGCTCTTTGTATATCAAAATACAATACGTAAAGAAAACTGAATGTATAAGAATTCTTGAGCTTGCTTTTCGTTTCTGCTTAATCTTTGTTTTTTTTCTAAGTTTGTAATCAGCTCTTTATATAGTGGTGAGTTGCAATGTGACCGTTACTTCTCAACTTAGTATGTTCTTCATTTGAAATTCAGTTTGATGAGGATTATAGCCGTTGGGTCCGAACTTCACCGATTCAATTCACGGACGCGTGAAATCATTCTTCTGATTCTTCGCGTTAATGATTCGTTTGATCCGATTTTAATACCTGAAACATTCTCAATATAGAGTAGTTAAATACGTTTGAATATACTAAATAAATGCCATCAATTCGTATAAACATGGTAAGTTTTGCAGTTCAAAAGAATCAGAATGAAATCAGTAACGATCATTTTTGCTTCCGTCTTAAACTCGAGTTCTCTAGGTCAGGCTCGAGTTCGTAAGGCTTTTTAGAGTATCTGGTTTATCTTCTGAGATAGCAAACTCTGGAGTTTGATGTAAACTCTGGAGTTTGTATTCTGTTTCACCATGTGAACTCGAGTTCACTAAGGTAGGCTCGAGTTCGAATATTCTCTAAGCTTTTGTCGAATGAACACCGGAGTAATATCACTCAAGTTAAGCGTGCTCGAGTCCATTAGTGTTTAGGCTCGAGTTTAACACTATTCATGCCTAAGAGTTTTGGTGCTCGATTAGAGTGGACTGAGCATGAGTATAAACTCGGAGTTTGTACACTTGCTTTTCTTTCTTCGGATGAAGGGCTCGAGTTCATTATTCTTAGGCTCGAGTTCAGCTTAATTTATTCTATGACTTATTGAAGTGAACTGGAGGTTTGTGCTTAAACTCGGAGTTTGCAAAGAAGGAAAAACTTGGGAGCTCTGCAAGAGAAAACTCGAGCTTGTAATAACGAGCTCGAGTTTACCTATTATGTAAACTCTTCTTTGTTTGTCAAACCATAGAGTAAACTCTACACAAAAGCATTAGGCTTGAGTCCATATACTTGGGCTCGAGTGTTCATTAAATTATAGCCATAGAAACAAGTGAACTCTACTAAAAAGAATAAACTCTGGAGTTTAAAGAGATTCAATTTAATTAGAAAACTTCCCGCCATGGGAAAACTCGAGCTTGTCTATACAGGCTCGAGTTTACTTGTTTTCGTAAACTCTTTATTTATATCATGAGGGTTTAGGCTCGAGTCTATTTACTCAGGCTCGAGTTCGTTATGCTGAAAATATCCGAAGAGCTCTCTTTGCGTAAAACTCGAGTTTGCTTAGTCGTGGCTCGAGTTTTGCGGTGACAAAGTGATATTGACTCTTTTGTCATTTTAAAAGCATTCGTACATGTTTACAATTGTTATTAATCATCAAAACATATAGAGAACTAACATTCTCCCCCTTTTTGATGATGACAACATTTGTAAACAATTAACTCCTTTAAAACACTGTTTTGATCATTTGAAATCATTGAAGCATAAGTGTTCAGTGTAAATGCATCAGAATCAGATTTTAACATTTAAACTTTGATTCTATCAGAGTTAGCAGCTTAACATAAATCATAACACATATTGTCATTGCATAAGCTAAAACATTCAAAGGTTTACAAAATGACATTTAGTGTTTCAAGCATAAATATATCTAAACAAAAGACAGCTGCTTGACAACTTGACTTCTCTTTCTTTACTTCAACTCTTCTCCCCCTTTGGCATCATCGAAAAGTGGAGGATGAGTTGAGATAGAGGTTGACTGAAGAGTCGGATCATGGGTAGATGGTTCAGGGGCTATGGAGGTTGGGATTGGTTCAGAAGAAGGTGGAGGTGCGAAGAGCTAGGTCCAGCGGAATTGATGGACTGATTTGCTAAGATTTTGTCCATTTTGTCATGGAGGCTGGACATAGATACCAAAAGAGTGGAGATGCTGACTGAGTGATCTCCATTTGATCCCCGAGACCTTGCACTTTATCTTTGATAATCTCATGTTCAAGAATGAGATCTTCTTGTGCATCAGAGAACTCCTCATATCCTTTCTTGACTGTGGTGAATCCTGATTCTATCTTGGAAGAAAGATCAGAAACAACTTGGGCAATGTAAGTCTTTATTCTTTCATCCAAATCAGAGGGAAAGGATTGTGGTGGAGGTGGTGCACTTTGAGCTTCTTGAACTCTAGATTGAGTTGCTCTGGTTCTAGTAGGTCTAGAGGGTGCTCTGGAATGATCACTTCCTTGATCAAAGCTTATCCTCATCAAATTTAGGATATGCTGGCCAAATTTAGCTGGTTTTTCAGGTTTCTCATTGGTGGTAAATACCAGACCCTTTCATGAAACATAATCACTGAGATGAGACTGGCAAAGGGTATCTGGGATGTTTTTCTTCCATGGAAACGAAATTTGAACATCTCTTTAAAGATCCAATCTCCTATGTTATGAGGGACTTGATCTATGATAGAAGCAAAATAGGGAAGTCCTTTTTGGCAAAGTGAGTGAAATTTCCTCCCTTTTGTACTAAGTTTCTAGTGTATATATACCAAGCAGCTCTTTGCTTAGGAGGCATCGATCTTGGAGTGAAATTCAGAATATCTACGAAGCATCGGTATAGGCTCATCGGGTCCGAGGAGTGAAAAATTTGCCTATTCGTATAATTTGGAGAAGCAACGGGAGGAGGATTTTGGATTTGGAGGAGGGAATTGAGGTATGCAGCAGTGATGGTTATCTGTTTTCCTCTAATGGATGTGGTAATCCTTTCCTCAACCAAATTTCTATCCGCATCCAATAAATTATCACTTTGCATACAATAGTAAAAGGTTTTAACAAAGGATGGGCTATATGAGGCTTTAATGGATATGAGAGGTTCAAATTGTCTGAGCCAGTGGGTAAGATCAAGGTTACATTCCTCTTTTAAAGTATCTAGATTGACATACACAGAAGGGCAAAAACTCTTAGCCTCATAGTTTTCTTGGAACCGTATGGCATCCTCACCATATAGAGTGACATCCTCACTAGAGAATCCTTTAGGGATGGAGGAATGATTGTAAATTTCAAATAATGCTGGGTTTTCTCTAGATACCTGAGGAACAGAGTGTTGTTGGTGATGGGAGGATGATTGAGCGTGAGAGCTAGGTTGACTAGCTGAGGTCTTTCGAGATTTGTGTATCGGTTCTTTGCCCCTTCGAGGTGGTGTGTCAGCAGTTGAAGCTTTCTTTGAGGTATTCATTTTGACTGTGGTTATTGGAGTGGCTTGGGTAATAGGAATACCAGGAATTTGCTTGTCAATTCCATGCTTGAATCGTTTTGGAAACGATTTTCTTCGGGGAGGACGTTGAGAGATCTGTGTATGATCGGTTTGGGGTTCTTGAGGATCAGAGGATTTGGAATCTTGGGTTGCAGATCGCTTGGACGCCATGTTCTCTGGTTTTCGTTGGAGGAGATTGAGAGAAATTTTTGAGAGTTGTTAGGTTTAGGCTCGAGGGAGAGATAGAGTGAAGACGAAAAGACAGGGTTTTAAAGAAATTTTATCGACGCAAACTCGAGTTCTTAAGTGTAGGCTCGAGTTTGTGTAACGTTACTTACCTGGAATTCAAGAGTGTATGTGTGAACCCTTGAAATTTCTTGTGAGGCTCGAGTCGATCATATCGTTGGTTCGAGTCTGTCTGGTTCTCTGAGGTGGATTGCTCTGTGTCTCCCTCGAACTCGAGTCCGTTCACTAATAGGCTCGAGTCTGTCAAGATCTCTGAGATGAGTTGCTCTCTGTCTCCCTCGCGAACTCGAGTCCATTCACTAATAGGCTCGAGTCTGTCAAAAATCTCTGAGATGAGTTGCTCTCTGTCTCTCGCGAACTCGAGTCCGTTCACTAATAGGCTCGAGTTTGGTGTCCTGATAGTTGTATTGCTCATTTGGTTCTTTTCGAGCTCGAGTCCTGTCTTTGGTAGGCTCGAGTTTGTGACAGCTTTTCTTGCACTCGATTGTTTGGGATTTTGATTTTAACATACATCCTGCACAAAACATATCTACATACTCCGATGCTTAAGTTAGTGGACAATAATAAAAAAAAACATAACTAACATTTTGTATGATGTTTTGGAGGCATATGAACCTAGTTTAGTATGTAAATTGTGAATTGTTGTTTGAAACCCTAATTTCGACCAAAACGAGGTAGTGAAAAGGAGAGAGATTTTGTCCACTTTGATGCTTCAAATGAGTTTAAAATGAAAAATAGTGTAGGATAAACATGACTAAGTTGAAAGACAGAATATCACCTAAGATGCGAGCGAATTGGGTGTTTTAAAAGTTTTCCGTTTACCCGTGAAACTCACTCACTAAAACAGAGCTTAACAAAGAGAGGGAGAGAGATTGACATAAGAGATTTATACTAGTTTGGTCTTAACTCTTGACCTACGCCCAATCCCCAAACTCCCTAGTATTTTCACTATCTCTTCAAATGATTACACACTTTATACTCGAAGTAATCCTCTTACTAGGATTCACTCCTCCTTACAAGTTGTAATTAGTAACCCAATCTCAAAGTTGTTAGATATGATTAGTTTTGATGATGTCTTAGATAGCTGCCATTATTAAGAGCAAAAATATTGTATAATATATGTATCTCCTATATTGACTAACTACTATGTATTTAATGTAGATTAGTTCAAGATGAATTATAGAGATTAATCAAGAAGGAGATAAAATATTACATAAAGAAGAAATTGCAGAAAGTGTCAAGGAAGCAAGAAGTTATCAAAAGTATTTTGGGAATAATCAAGAAGAAGAGGAAATATTGAAGAAGGAAGTGTTGGAATCCGTACACGTAGCGGAATTAAAAACTTACGAATCCCATCGGAGGATCGCTCAAATGGCGTTTAAATCAAGGTTAAAAGAATTCGAATAGTACCTATGCCAAACTATTTGGACTGGTGTGTTACCTTCTCGATTAGGAGAAGTCGACTCTTCGAATCGCCTTCCTCTATCGATATCCACATGAATACCTCAAACACAGACAGCAGCGTGCTAGCGCCTTCAGTATTCTCGCATCTCTCCATGCTCTCTAGGGTTTCTCACGGCTTTATAATACGCTTGACAAAAGTCTCGTCGTGTTTTTCTAAACCCGGTAGGCGTATTATATTCAAAATTAATCGTCATCAATTTTGAAATTCGAATTTTGAATCTGGATTAAAAAATATATTAATTAAATCTATCTGATAGATCTAATCTAATCTATTTATTTAATCCAAATTGAAAGCCTTCTGATTTAATTTATCTCTATAAATTAAATCCGAGAAATGATATCTATCTATTTAATTAAATCTGAGATACTATATCTTAATTTAAATTAAATAAAATATATGATATCTTTATTCGAAAATTAAATATGAGATACTATATCTCTATTTGTTTTAAATATGTAGGAATCCATGATGATCTCAGATCAACAGGCGTTGTGACGCGGTTATACATGAGAAAAGCTTATGACTTAATCCATGCAGCTTTCTCATAGTGGGTCGTTCCAGCACCTTGTACTCTTACAAGTGCCTATGACTTTGACTCGTATCTCCATACTCATCAAAGTTATACCGGTCTTATTTCATATTCGCTCCCGTGCAGATGACCGACCAGGGACATTTAGGATAAACTATAAGATATATCTAAGGATCAATTATCATTATAAACATGCAAATGAAATGATAACTAAAGGAGAATACTTTAAATAACATAAACGTCTAAAGTACAATGACTTGCCTCTAGGGCATAATTTCAAACAGGAAGAACTCACAAAGAATGATTAGTTCAAATTAAATTATGGGGAATGATGAAGAGAAGAAAAGAGAAGAGAATAGAAGAAAGAAAGAGTTAAATTATGGAGAATGATCAAGAGAAGAGGAAAGAAGGAAGAACTTGCTAAATGGAATGAGAAAATCATTATACAAGTTCTTAGATTGATTCTACAAGTTTCCACGATCAAATGGAAGTTGGAATGACTCAAATCAGAGTTAAAATAGGCAAAATCAAGTTTTGGGATGATTTAACTCGAGTCAGGTAGCTTTACTCGAGTCAGAATGGTTTCTACAGTGTTTTGGGCGCCTGATACAGTTTAACTCGAGTCAAGAAACACACCAACTCGAGTCAGGGCCTTAACTCGAGTCAAATATAGTGTTGACTCGAGTTAATAGTGATTTTCAAGCCATTTTCGCGTTCTGGTGCGAGTTAACTCGAGTCAGCCAAGAATTACCTCGAGTTAATAGTGTTTTCAGCACACTGGTTCTTCTCTGTTTCACATTTCAGTTGGGCGAGATCTGGTAATTCGATGATATCTCTCAAACTAGAGATCGGATTGAGATGAAACAAATTTTTTATGAAACTAGACTCCCAATGCGTCATTTGGATATAAACTAAAAGCCCAAATGAGTTCATATGAGAGAGTTATGAATTTCACAAGTTGGTACATCAATTAACGTCACACTGCTGAAAAACCTTTGATGTTTTAAGTGTATCTCACAATGTACAAATCCAATTGAGTTGAAACTGGTGCCATTTGAAAGTAGACTCAAAATGAAATCCATCAAGAGTTTAACCGACCAAAATGGAGTTCAGACCAGGGAGTTATGATCTTTCAAAGTGGATTCTCAAAATTCTGGATTCATTTCAGCATAGGCTCAGATTTTTGGAAGTTGCTCACAATATACACAATCAAATGAAGTGAAATCAATTCCATATGAATCTAGACTCAGTGTTTCACAAAATTTTGGAAGCAACCAAGTTTTGATGAGCTCTTACCTCGAGTCAACAAGCACACCTCGAGTCAGAAGGATCATTTCTCAGAAATTTCAAAGTGGTTTGTTGAACCTGACTCGAGTCAGGATTTTGGTTGCCTCGAGGTTGGGCACAGACTCAAGTCAATGATTTTGCTGCCTCGAGTCAGACAGTGTTGTGATTAGTCTTCTCAGCTTTTGAACGATGGATTAACTCGAGGCACGCAATTCACCCCGAGTCAATAGGCAACTAGAGAATCAAAAACTTATGAAAAAAGGATAATTGCCTCGAGGTAGTGTTCCACCTCGAGTCTAAGTGAAGGCAGAGATTTGGACATTTTGAGAGAGATTTTTACCTCGAGTCAACAAGCTCACCTTGAGTCAGAAGAATCGTTTCTCAGAAATCCCAAAGTGCTTTGTTGAAACTGACTCGAGTCAGGATTTTTGTTGCCTCGAGTTTGGGCACAGACTCGAGTCAGGATTTTTGTTGCCTCGAGTCAAGACGAGACAAAGATCAATCTGGAGTATAGGCTAACTCAAGTCAACTATTTGTAACTCGAGTCAGAGACGTTTCAAGCGTATAGTTCAGAAAATCACCGTCTGAAATCTTAGCTTCTCATCAAGAACTTCCAGATGGATTCCAAAAGAACTTATACTACTTCTTAAAATTATTTATATCATTTGTGTATAAGTTTCAGGTGATTAAAACAGATCGATCTCGACGACCAAAAACCAACAGGAGCTCCAACGATCATATTAGTTCACAACATCT
Organism: Acacia pycnantha; assembly: GCA_025563575.1. Taxonomy (NCBI): domain Eukaryota; kingdom Viridiplantae; phylum Streptophyta; class Magnoliopsida; order Fabales; family Fabaceae; genus Acacia; species Acacia pycnantha. The sequence goes on along the minus strand of JAMWYP010000320.1, from coordinate 327,047 downwards.
CTGAGAATTCAAAATGACTGATATCAATTGATTTCTACTTGCTATACTTCTCAATGCTATTAATAATGTTTGTTGGCAAGTTTCAAATGATCAAACGAAGGATTAACATCAGATTATCAAAATGTGGATGATGACGTCAGAAGCTTCAACGGCTATATTTATTCCAACGGTCATATGCTAAATGGGAAGAATTGTTCAAACGGTCGAATACTCTTCATCAACTATAAAAGCATAAGCATTCAAGATAGAAGAGGTCGGAGAAACAAGCTTACAATTTCAAAATGCCAATACTCTGATATACACATACACCTACTCTCTGTTTCTCAATGTTTATATAGCTTTCAGTAGAGAGTGTGATGATCAATTGTACTTCAGTGTTTATTCATCTTCTCTGTTAGAGAGAAAATTTCTTATTATTAAATCATTGTTAGAATCTCAAGTTGTGGGACTTGGAGATTGGGTTATCAGTTTACAATTGTAAGGGGGAGTGTATCCTAGTGAGAGGATAACTTCGAGTAGAGAGTGTAACTGATTGAAAGGAGTATCTCAGTGAGAGATTCGGCCTCACAAGTGCCAGAGTAAACTTGTGGGATTGTAAAGGCTTCTCTTGTGCCTGGTTTAAACAAGAGGATAGTGGATTGAAAATCTCAAGTGGAGCTTAGGGACTGGACGTAGGTCAAGGATTGGCCGAACCAGTATAAATCTCTGTTTGCATATTCTCTTTCCTCATCTCTTATATTCTCAGCATATATGTTTGAATTATTTTTTATTGTTTTATAAATCATTACTGTCTTAAGAACTGCTTTCAGTAAATTGCGAAAAAAATTTTGAAGTTATCCAAAGTTTTATCAGACACCCAATTCACCCCCCTCTTGGGTGATAGCCAGGTCTAACAAAAGTCCCGCTACTTTGAGATTCTTACAAAAATATTGATAAAAATATAACTCTTTAAAAGAGAAGATTGATAAACACTGAAGATTTAAATATCCGAAGATATTACACAAATGAGTCAAACATTAAATGCATATAGTTCATTTGAGCATTTGTGTTTTCGGTGGTTGAATCGTATTGAATGCTTCGCTTGTATTTGGTAAGGGAATTAAATGACCATTGGAAGCTTTTCAATGCACCGTTAAGAGTAATCAATATAGCCGTTGAGCATTGAAGTTTATTCGTTACTAATAGCTTCGATTCAACAAATGTCCGCCGTCATTCGTCGCATTGACATTCCTTCTGTTCTTCCTGTTGGATGATCTGGTGTTCAGATATGAAAATAAACCATTAATGCCTTTGGAATGTTCAGAAATTGATTGTCCAAAATCGTGCTTCATTTTCTGGACCAGCATTTAATGCAACTGACATAATCAATGCTTTTTTGATTAATCTACATTTAATATACATATAATCATCTGAAACTCATTAACAAATTGATCAAACATAGTTAGGAACAATAATTAGTGATGATAAGAAGGTATCAGTGTTGGGATCCGTACATGCAGTGGAAGGATTTTCATCCATTAAAATTTACGAATCCCATAGAGAGGATCTATTAACGGCGTTTAAATCGGGTTAGTTAGAAAAAACCGTACCTATATGAACTTGTATGCATCCTTTGCAAACTCGTGCGCTAAGGCCTTCTTGCTCGATCAATCTCTAGGAGCCGACTCTACGAATCCACTCCCCTACTGGTATCCACACTGAACAGCTCTCCAACACGTACGGCAGCGTGATAGCGCCTTCTTACTTTGTGTCTCACGTTTCTCTCTCTAGGATTTCTTTCATGGCTTGTCTCATATTTTAATACGACTAGATCTTCATCTTATATAGAGTTTCTAAAACCCTAATTGGGCCGTATTAAAATATTCAAAATTAATCTTGAAATTCGAATTTGGATATTAATTAAATCTGTCCAACAGATCTAATCTAATCTATTCAATTAATCCAAATTAAAAGCCTAATGATTTAATTTATCTTTATAAATCAAATCTGAGATATGATATCTGTCTATTTAATTAAATATGAGATACTTTATCTCAATTTAAATTAAATCAGATATATGATATCTCTATTCGAAAATTAAATATGAGATATGATATCTATCTATTTAATTAAATCTGAGATACTATATCTCAATTGAAATTAAATCAGATATATGATATCTCTATTTATTTTAGTTATTTAATTTATCAAATAAATTAAATACTATATAATAATATTATTATCTATATAAATAATATTACTATTATTTTCGAATTTAATACAAACACACATCCTAGATTAAATGTTGTATTCATTAAATCTTAGACATATCTAAGATTCAATGAATCTGGACACTATTGCTCGTGTTGGGCTATTCTTGTGTGCGACCTTGCAGGCCCACATGAGATTGGTTGCGGGCCAAGCCCACAAGTCGCAAGCGGCCTCTAGCAAGACATTGCGACTACCCAATTCATATGGGGATCGTTGATACGATACAACCTATCATACGACCATGTCATGTCCCTTTTGTCACGCGATAATTTGGTCAAGGATGAAGCATGGATAATGTCAACCTCTGTTCTTGACCATTACTTTCTCGATTCTTGAGTAGCCTAATAACTAAAATGAAAACTCCTTTCCATCGTAGTATGGCCATACATTTCTTAGGCTCACTCATCGAGGGGCCCAAGATTATCTCTCTACAAATGTGAGGGATAAATTCCATCTTGACCATTCACATTCCTCTCGCATGAAAATCACTAATCCCGATCAAAGCCTTTATCATCACCCGGTCAAAGGTAACTTTTGACTAGTTCAAAGATCAATGACTCTCATGTAGGAATCCATGATGATCTCAGGGCAAAGGGCGTTGTGGCGCGGTTATACATGAGATAAGCTTATGACTAAATCCATGCAGCTTTCTCATAGTGGGTCGGCCCAGCACCTTGTACTCTTATAAGTGCCTATGAGTTTGATTCGTATCTCCATGCTCATCAAAGTCATACTGATCTTATTTCATCTTCGCTCCCGTGTAGATGACTGACCAGGGAAATTTAGGATAATCTATAAGATACATCCAAGGATATGGTTATCACTATAAATATGCAAATGATATGATAACTAAACGGAGAAATACTTTATATAACATAAACGTTTAAAGTACAATGACTTGCCCCTAGGGCACAATTTCCAACAATCAAGTCACAAGCAAAGATTTAAGATTTGTGGACGCGGTGATTTGCAAAAGAGAGATAGCTTAGCTCAAGTTAATTTTCAAGCAAACTCGAGACCATGACTCATGTCAACCATTCTATGCTCAAGTCACAGGTTCATCTTCTTTGAAAATAAGTTTGAAGTTAAGTGAAGATGTCTCTGTATGAACATAGTTCGAGTCTACAATGTTCACCTTGAGTCTATGACTCGAGTCATTCATAGGTAGCTCGAGTCAAACATCATTTTCACAAATGATCTTTGAGATAACTTTTGAAAAAGATTTGAACATCGAGCTAGCTCGAGTCATTAAGTGATGGTTCGAGTTAACAAAATACATTTTGAATACAACATTCAAATCCATGCTCGAGTTATGGAACACTAGCTCGAGTCACTACTTTTATATTTTGAAAATAAATTTAAGTTCACAAGATTTAGCTTGAGGTATACTGGGTTCACTCGAGTTAAGACTTTTCATGAATCATTTTACAAAGGCTTATGGCTCGAGTCAACAAATGACTAACTCAAGTCAAACAGAGTTCAAGCATATTTTGACTAAGTTTTCAAAAGGCTTAACTTGACTCTAACAACCTGAAACTCGAGTCAATTTGACAGCAAGTTATTGATTCAAGTTTGATCAAGTTAAAGCTATTTTTTACTTGAATCATTAACTACATTTTGTTTATAATTGTCAGCTTTCACCAAAACACATAGAGAACTAACATTCTCCCCCTTTTTGATGATGACAACACTTGTAAACCACATGTCAAAAATTTTAAAGATTCTTTGAGAATTCAAGAGATAGGAAAAACAATCAACAACTGAAGGAAACTAACTAGCTCATTTCATTCATTTCAATGTGCTAAGTACATGAGAAATAAAGCATAAAGTGAAGTGCATAGCATGAAATAAAATACATGAAACAAGCTATTAAATTAAACATGAAATACATGAAGAAAATATGACAAAATATGACTCTTAAAAGCTCTTTTACTTCTCTTCTCCCCCTTTATCATCATTCAAAATGGATGTAGGAAAGGAAGGGGTGAATAGTGAGCCAAAGTGAGACATGGAGAAACAGGTGGTCTCACAGTGGAAGCCTGAGCGGAAAATAGGATAGGTGAAAATGGTGGAGTAGAAACAGGAATATATGGCTGAGGTGGAGGAGTAGAAACAGAAGTATCTGTATTTGGCTGAGGTGGAGGAGAGTGGTGAGAGTGAGTGGAAGAGGCAGGTGAGTGTTCATCAAACAAACTTCCAGTTGAAGTTGAAGATGATATACTGATAGTGAAGTTTGGGAAGGAGGAACAATGATGATGGCTGGGGTAGTGGCTATGATTGGTGTAGTGAAGGTGAGAATGGATATGAGGGAATAAGAGATGAAATGATTGGAGTGGAAATAGGAAAGGTAGGTGAAAGAGGAATATGAGCAGGAATGGATGTAGGCATAGGTGAAGGGGAAGAGGTAGGAAAACCAAGAGTAGGACCATCAACTGTTGTCTGAGGCTTCACCAAAGTATCCATCTTGCTACTTAGAATGAACATCATAGTATGAAGGCTTGAGATACTTGCAGTGTAATCATCACCAGTGCCTCTAGGATTTTCTATCTTCTCATTCATTTCCTCTTGCACATCCACAAGCTCATTGTGGTTCTTGGTCACTTCATTCACCAATTTGCCAAACTCACTTTGAAGAGTCTCAATAAGTTTATGGTACTGAGCAATCATTGTTGTGTGAAGTGGTCCAATACACTCAGATATAGCCTTCTCCATTATAGCGTTCAAACTAGAAGGAGGAGAAGGTTGAGATGATTGAGCAAGAACAGCAGCAGATGAGGACTGAGCTTCATTTGCTCTGAACTGAGATGCTCTTGATCTAGTGGGAGTCCTTGATTAAGGTGAAATCCTCATGAGATTAAGGTGATGTTTACCAAAAAGCTGAGGTTTGACAGATTGCTCATTTAACTCCAAGTACCAAACCTTTTCTTAAAAGAGGATCAGTGACACAAGATCAGGAAAATGAATGGTAGAGATTTTTTGGAGTGGAACTTGAATCTGGCCATCTCATTATAGACCCATTGGCCTATACTTTGAGGAACTTGGTCAACAATGGAAGCAAAAAGGGAGCAGTCCTTTTAAGCAAAGTGAGTGAAGTTTTTACCCTTTTTCATAAGGTTCCTGGAATAAATGTACTAGAGAGCCCTATGCACTGGGGGTATGACAACGAGAGGAAAAGAAAGTGACCCTAATGGTTTACTCAATGGCTCACCAGGTCTGAGAATTTTAAAAATATCCTCATTGTCATAAATCAACTCAAGAGGAGGTGGAGGATTTGAGATCCTCAACAAGGAATTGATGTATTTTGCAGTTATAAGGATCCTCCTACCTCTAACATAGGTAACAATTCTTTCCTCAATAAGATTACCATCACCATCCCAATGATTGGCTATGGTCATATTAAAGTACAAAGATCAAGATTGCGATCTTCCTTAAGCTTAATCAAGTCAACATACACTGTTGAACAAAAACTCCTATTTACATAATGTTCTCTAAACTGTTTGGCTTCAAACTCAGAGAACATAATGTTGGGATGCGTACACGTAGCGGAGTTAAAAATTTTACGAATCTCATCCAAGGATCGCTCAATAGCGTTTAAATCAAGGTTAAAAGAATCTGAATCGTACCTATGCTGAACTATTTGGACTGGTGGGCTACCTTCTCGATCAACAGTAGTCGACTCTTCGAATCGCCTTCCTCTACCGGTATCCACACGAATAACCTCGAACATAGACGGCAGCGTGCTAGCGCCTTCAGTATTCTCGCGTCTCTCTATATTCTATCTAGGGTTTCTTGCGGCTTTCTAATACGCTTGACCAAAGTCCCATAGGTTTTTCTAAACCTTATATGCGTATTAAATTCAAAATTAATCTTTATTAATTTCGAAATTTGAATTTGGATTAAAATAATATATTAATTAAATTTATCTCATAGATCTAATCTAATCTATTTATTTAATCCGAATTAAAACCTTCTGATTTAATTTATCTCTATAAATTAAATCTGAGATACAATATCTCAATTTATTATAGTTATTTAATTTATCAAATAAATTAAATACTATATATAATATTATTATTATCTATAAATATTATTATTATTATTTCGAATAATATATATATATATATATATATATATATATATATATATATATATATATATATATATATATATATATATATATATATATATCCTAGATTAAATACAGTATTCATTAAATCTTAGACATATATAAGATTCAATGAATCTGGACACTTTTGCTTGTGTTGGGCTATTCTTGTCTGCGACCCTGCAGGCCCACATGAGATTGGCAGTGGGCCAATACTGTACCAGCCCACAAGTTGCAAGCGGCCTCTAGCAAGATATTGTGACTATCCAATTCATATGGGGATCGATGATACGATATAACCTATTATACAACCATGTCACGCGATAATTTGGTCAAGGATGAGGCATGGATAATGTCAACTTCCTGCTCTTGACCATTACTTTCTCGATTCTTGAGTAGTCTAATAATTGAATTGAAAACTCCTTTCCATCATAGTATGACCATACATTTCTCAGACTCACTCATCGAGGGGCCCAGTATTATCTCTCTACAAATGTGAGGGACAAATTCCATCTTGACCATTCAAATTCCTCTGCATGAAAACCATTGATCCCGTTCATAGACTTTATCATCACCCGGTCAAAGGTGACTTTTGACTAGGTCAAAGAGCAACGACTCATCATGTAGGAATCCATGATAATCTCAAGTCAACGGGCGTTGTGACGCGGTTATACATGAGAAAAGCTTATGACTTAATCCATGCAGCTTTCTCATAGTGGGTCGGTCCAGCACCTTGTACTCTTACAAGTGCCTATGACTTTGACTCGTATCTCCATACTCATCAAAGTCATACTGGTCTTATTTCATCTTCGCTCCCGCGCAGATGACCGACCAGGGACATTTAGGATAAACTATAAGATATATCCAAGGATCAATTATCATTATAAACATGCAAATGAAATGATAATTAAAGGAGAATACTTTAAATAACATAAACGTCTAAAGTACAATGACTTGCCTCTAGGGCATAATTTCCAAGAGAACACAAAAACAAAAATACAAAAGCAAAAACTTATGTTAGAAATTGACCAAAACAAGTCCAAAATACTATCAAATGATTTTTAAAATTTATGGGACTTGGACAGGGCAACTCCTACACCATTGGGGAACCCAAAAATGGAATAAAAAAACTTCAAAAATTGAAAAAGTGGTCTAAACGTTGGAATTTGGCTAAAACAGACCATATTTTGAAAGAGATTTTCCGTGATCTCCCAAAATAACCAGGATCAATATAATTTTGTAGTATAATGGAAACCTGGATCGTTTTCCCAACGAATTCGCAGTGGGTTTAAATCAGTAACAGCGAAACAGAACAGTAAAAATGGGGGGGTTTTGGTTCAAACAGATTAAAAACGAAATAAAAAAAAACAAAACGAAATGAAACACAGATTAAACAGATAAAGAGAAGATCAACCCAGGATTTCGAATTCCACCACTTTCCTTCCTCGGACGAAAACAGATTTTGAAACGAACTCGCGATTGATTCTGGACGAACCGAAATCTCTAGTTCGTACAGAAAATCCCTCAACTAGACGATCGCCTAGCATTTATCCGAACAATGGTGTGTCACTGTGCGATCGCACAGCAAGAACTTGAACCTAGTTCGAACTAAATCCTTGGGATTTCTCAATCTGGGCGTTAAATCTAACACCCAATCTGAAAGTAAATCGAATCTGAAATTACAAAATAGAAACGAATTTGTTACCGTTTAAGAACGAGTACTCTGGATAGTGGAATCCTCAATCCATGGGCTAATCACCGAAGCTTATCCTATCATAGCTATGCAGAACGTAAATCGAAAAAAAATGAAGAAGTTCATCATGAACACGAAGAAAAGATGAAGAACAGTTGAGAGAATTTCAAAACTTCTATTTCAATCCGAAAATAATAAAAACATGAATGACATAATTGTTTGTGGCTGCTGCCTAACTTAACCTAAAATGGAAAAATGAAATAGGGCTCCAACCAACAATTCAAGCCCAAGCAGAAATAACATAAAAATGGGCTTTAATTACAAAATTCGAGCCCAAATAAAAATCTAGAAGTGTACATCTGACTTCGACTCTAAAATAGAAATCCCTCTTGTCTGTATTTTCCCTTCATGTCTTCATAACAATTGTAGCTCTTTGAATCATCTAAAATATAAAACAAGAATGAGGAAAATCCGATGTCTATTTCAAGAGTTATGGTAAAAATAGTGAAGCAATGTAAAACTGGAGTTTTATTATTTAAAATGGCTAAAATATAATCAAAGGCTCAAAGCCCAAATAAGTATAAAAGCCATTATTTATTAACTATAGTGTCCTAAATTATTAATTAAGAGATAAAAAGAAGTGTATGAAATATTCATCAATCTATCAGATAGATTTAATTAATATATTTTTTAATCCAATTTCAAAATTCGAATTTCAAAATTAATGAGGATTAGTTTTGAATATAATACGCCTACCAGGTTTAGAAAAACCTACGCGACTTTTGTCAAGCATATTAGAAAGCCGCGAGAAACCCTAGAGAGAATAGAGAAACACGAGAATACTGAAGGCGCTAGCACGCTGCCGTCTGTGTTCGAGGTCATTCGTGTGGATACCGGTAGAGGAAGGTGATTCGAAGAGTCGACTTCTGCTGATCGAGAAGGTAGCCCACCAATCCAAATAGTTCGGCATAGGTACGATTCAGATTCTTTTAACCTTGATATAAACGCTATTGATGGATCCTCCGATGGGATTCGTAAAAGTTTTAACTCCGCTGCATGTACGGATCCCAACATCTTTTTCATCAGTTTCATCTTCATCAGATGAGCTATCTCCCCATATGGCTGAGACATAGGCCTTCTTCTTGAACTTATTGAATTTCTTATTTTCATTTTCTTTGTTCTTCAATTGAGGACATTTAGACTTGATGTGACCAGGCTTTTCATATTCGTAGCAAATGATAGGCTTCTTGGCCTCATTGTTGGAGCTACGTTTGTGAAATTTCTGGAATCCTTGATCTTTCTTGTAGAACCTCTTGAACCTTTGGACATCATGCCAAGCTCTTCATCCACGTCTTCATCATCATCCTCATCCTTTTCTTCCTTGACAGCCTTAAGGGCATTTCCCTCATATTTGCTGCCAATTTCATCATGCCCCTTTCTGAACTTGATCTTGCCTTCATACTCAGACAAGCTTCCAAATGGAGCTGCCACTAATCTCATTGACTCTCCACGATCCTCTTCAATAGTTGTGACTTTTGCTTCCCATTCCTTGCTGAGAATGTTCAAAATCTTCCTCACTCGGGCTTGTTGATCATACTCGTTTCCCAATGCAGACAATTGATTTATTAGATGAGTGAATCTGAGTTGGAATTCACTAATGGACTCTCCAGACTTCATACAAAGTAAATCATATTCTATCATCAAGGTGTTCACATGATTTTCTTTGATTCTAGTAGTCCTTTCATGAGCAATTTCAAGAGCATTCCACATTTCTCTTGCTGAAGACAATGTGCAAATCCAAAAGTACACATAGTCAATGCTTTTTGATTGATCTACATTGAATCCGTCATCTAATCATCTGAAACTTATTAACAAATTGATTAAACATAGTTAGAAACAATAATGAGTGATGATAAGAAGTTATCAAGTCACAAGAAAAGATTTAAGATTTACGGACGCGGTGATTTGCAAAACGGAGATAACTTACCTTGAGTTAAGTTTCAAGCAAACTTGAGACCATGACTTGAGTCAACCATTCTATGCTAGAGTCACAGATTCATCTTCTTTGAAAATAAGTTTGAAGCTAAGTGAAAATGTCTCTGTATGAACATAGCTCGAGTCTACAATGTTCACCTGGAGTGCATGACTCGAGTCATTCATAGGTAGCTTGAGTCAAGCATCATTTTCACAAATGATCTTTGAGATAGCTTTTGAAAAAGATTTGAACATTGAGCTAGCTCAAGTCATTAAGTGATGACTTGAGTTAACAAAATACCTTTTGAATATAACGTTCAAATCCATGCTCGAGTTAAGGAACACTGGCTCAAGTCACTGCTTTTGTATTTTGAAAATAAATTTAAGTTCACAAAATTTAGCTCGAGGCATACTAGGTTCACTCGGGTTAAGACTTTTCATAAATCATTTTACAAAAGCTTATGGCTTGAATCAACAAATGACTAACTCGAGTCAAACATAGTTCAAGCATATTTTGACTAAGTTTTCAAAAGGCTTTACTCGAGTCTAACAACCAGAAACTCGAGTCAATTCAACAGTAAGTTATTGATTCAAGTTTGATCAAGTTAAAGCAATTTTCACTTGAATCATTAACTACATTTTGTTTATAATTGTTAGTTATCATCAAAACACATAGAAAACTAACAAAAGTGATTTTGGAAAGATTATAATGGAAAATGGAAGTTTGCTATAGTGCTGCCAGATTGGGTTCCTTGAAGGTAATCTATTTGTGACATATTTTCAACTAACAAAATGATATCCAATGGCTATGAAACTTTCCAAAATAAAAGTAAACTTGTCAAGCTTTAATTGGATAGGTCATATAGGTCAATTGGATCTATATACTATGAGTTATGATTTTTTGAAATTAGGTATTAAATCTGGAACATTTTCTAAACTAGTGAGGATTGATTGATAATTTTGTAACCGTGTGCGTGCATTTAGTGGGAGGCATTTTTCTCTAAAACTAGATGAGTTACTACTTATCTAAGCTCTTTAGTATCTCAAGATACTTGGGTTTGGTTATCTTTAATGTTATTGCACTAAACCCAACATGTAGCTAAAGGGCCTACATTAACTCCAAGTACTTATCTTAACCTTTGGAAGTTAACTTTACTACCAATTGTTCTTACTTTCTTATTTTCGTGCAAAAGTCATATGGATAGTGTTGGTTAATTTTGCCTATTACATGACTTTCATGCAAAGTTTCATGAGGTTGAAAACGAAAATTTTGTTTAATCATTGTGGAAACCCGTAAATCCTTACGGTCCTCATGAATTATTAACCTTAACTCATTACGTTAATTAGTTATTAATTATTAATCCGTAACTCTTTACGGTACTCATGAGAATTCATAACAATTTATAATAATCATGAGTTTTAGGATTGCTTGTTAAAACAACTATTGGGGTTTAGGATAATTTGATAAAACGACTAATGGAGATTAGGATTACCTAAGATCACTCGAAGACTTCAAGATTGTTGATGTCCTCTAACGTTGATCCACACGGCTATCCCCCGATTGCAACGAGAACTCCTTCTCTTGAAACCTGCCGCTCCTTGGATGCTTGCTAGGCGAAGACAAGGTTGAGGTTTTGGTTTCCTTGGGTTTTTCTCTTTTCAAGAAGGTGATGGTTTCTTGGAATTAGGTTATGGATAGGATGAACAAGGTCCAACCTTACCCTTTTATGGATGGTTGCTTTTCCTCTCTAAACCTTTGGTAAATACCGAAATTTAGAGTGCATAAGGATTCTTGTTTTTCTCCTAGAAAAACGTGCAAGAAAAAGGCACACCAAAAATCAGCACTTTATAAGAGTCTAACCCTAATTTAAGTGCTTACAAGAAAAGCCCAATCCAAGCTTGAATTGGAAAATCCAATTCACAATGAATTAAATTCATATCTTGATTGATTGATTAAATTTAATATGATGAATCATATTCTTATCTTGTCAACCAAGTCACATTAAATTCACATCTTGATTAATTGATTGAATTTAATATGATGAATCATATTCATATCTTGTTAACCAAGTCACATTAAATTCACATCTCGATTGATTGAATTTAATATGATGAATCATATTCATATCTTGTCAACCAAGTCACATTAAATTCCCTTTTTTCTCTTCAAAAAACGTCCATAAAAGGGCACATAAAAAATCAGCACTTTATAAGAGTCTAACCCTAATTTAAGTGCTCACAAGAAAGGCTTAATCCAAACTTGAATTGGAAAATCCAAATCATAATGAATTAAATTCATATCTTGAATATTGAATAATAATTTAAGATGTTGAATCACATTCATCTCTTAAACTAAAATTCAAAATCAGTTTAAATCAATCCTCATTCATTATTTCTCCTATCTTCATCCAATCATTATTGGATCTTTATATATATATATATTAGATAATTCAGAATTATCTTTTATAACCTAACCTTTTAAATTAAAATTCAAATATCCTCATTGGGCTTGGAGTCTACTCCAACCCAATTACACCTTTACTCTTGATAAAGCCCAATAAGAATTATTGGTCCAAGTTTGCTAATTTTAGACAATCGAGAATAACCTTTGTGTGTGACCCATTAGGCCCAATTAGTCACTGACATAAATAAACTTGGACCAATTAAAAACTCCTTTAACGAGCCCAATTTATTTAATGACTTCATAAGACACTAGCAGTGCTCTGCAGCCCCAGAACTAATTGAGTTGATCAAGTGATCTACCTTTCATATTTGAATACCATGCAGGCATCATCCCTCACATCGTCATTTACATTTAGTCGAGAGCAAAGATAGAGTATCATCTCTCTTAATTGACTAAATGTAGCTAATTCACAGAACTAGGAATCTTCTTATATTAGCTCTACAACGGATCATGACTCTTCATGATTACTTGATGTGCGCACAGACTCCGAGTTAATTAGAAGTTATCCAAGCTCTACCAGTCTTGTGAATGACTAATCCCTTGTAGGGGACTGTGAGTCCTCTCAGCATGTCCATCTATACTCATGTATTCGAGTTACACCCAAGAGTACACTGTTCTCCCCATTTTCAGGTGGATAGAGTTGTACGGTCAAAGTATAATCCTAGGACATAGTGTTCGATGACATCCTTAAGTCCAAGACGATTTGCAGTACCAAACGATGAGAGACTTTACATATCTAATGATACTCTCTACAATGAATCTTTGTGGAGTCTCTTGCGGGTTAGTTCGGTGCTATCTATTCTCCAACAGATCCACCCACGACATCAGCTAAGGCATCACCATGCCTGTATTCCATGAGGTCCCTACCTTGTATCTTATACATGTAGATGATGTCGTACTAGTCTTATTGAAATCACCAATGCCCTTTCTTGGTGATTCAAGACTAGGAACGAGTTTTAGGCAATAGATATCCAATGTTCTGAGTCCTCATGATCATGATCTTTATCATTGATCCTCAAGAATAACACATGTTCTATTCCTAGAGCTTTTATCTTCAAACACATTTTTACCTTAAAATAAAGGCGAGACATAAATATGATAAAGATAAAATATGCTCATTTATTAATAATGAAATACTACAACGTAGAAATGGTGTTGATCTGTCCTTACAGATTGTCTCTAGGACATCTAAATGCTAACAGATAGGTCATATAATTATGTAACAGTATGAGTGTACTTAACAATGGGAGGCGTTTTTCGCTAAAATTAGACTTAATAAAGGTCACAATATAACCTTTAGAATCACTGCAATTGGGTATTTGTACATAAAGATATAAATTTTCAAAGTGGATTCAAAATTCTGCCAGCTTTTGACTTTTCAAGAAATAAGGAAAAATTTGGAAAATGTCCTCCATTAGAAAATTCTATTGATTTCTCTCTTATATCCAACATTATATCAAGTTTTAATATTACATTTTAACAATTAATAGTTGATACATTTAATAGAGGGAAAATAAAGAAAAAAAAATTAATGAAAACATTTCGCTCTTGATATGATAATGACCAGACGATTGATATCCCCACACAAGATCGAATCACAAACAGGACTTAGTTTATATTTAATTTGGATTTTGTGCCATTCGCCGTGGCGAACATTCTAAAATCCGGAGTTCTCTTTTATGTCATTCGCCTCAATGAAGGCGCATTACTTATTTTGTGAAATTCGGCAAGGAGAGGGGCTGAGCTATGCTACGGCCTAGGAAGATGAGGGATGAGATAAGAAATGCCAAATAAGCAAATTTTGATTGGACCAATGTCACATAGGATAAACTAACTCAGATGTTTTCTAAAATTTAGGAGATTATAAGAACTAAATTCTGACAAGTTATAATGATTAAACAATTAATTTTCTTTGAGTTAAAATATTATACCATCCTATTTATATTTAAATGTTTTAGATATTAACCATTTATATTATTATGCAACTATATATTATAAAAATACTTCCATGCCAACGGGCCAATTGATGCTAGTTCTTGTGGGAAAAAACGTACGGTGACTAGTTCACAATTCAAATCTTACTTAAAAATACTTATAAAAATAAAGGGAAAATCCATACAGGGGCTCAATTAAGGCCCAGAATTTCAAAAAAGCCCCAACAACTTTCACATACCAAAAAGGGCCCTAGGGCCTTTTCTAAGATTTTTCATTAAAACGTTAGTTGTTAACTGGGGTTGATATTGTTGTTAATGTGACTGATTTAGTTGTTAAAATATTATTGTTAATGCGACTGATTTAGTTGTTAACGGGTATTGATTTTGTTGTTAATTTGGCTGTTTTAGTTGTTAACGTTTATACCAGAAAAGGCCCTATGACCCTTTTTGGTATGTGAAAGTTGTTGGGGCTTTTTTTAAAATTTTAGGCCTTAATTGGACCCCTGTATGGATTTTCCCAAAAATAAATAGTATGATGTCTTTTTCTTGAGTTAAAAAAGTTAAAGCTAAGGGTTAATATATTGTTTGGTCTTTATAGTTTGCTCTCACTTTAGTTTTTGTTCCTATAGTTTTAAAACATAGATTTAGATCATTCAAATTTTATTTTGAGTACAACATTGATCCCTGTATTTTTAGGACTTAGATTTGAGTTTAACACTGTTAATTTAGATTACGTGGCATGCTGAGTGGGCAGGATGAGTAGGAATATGATATGATGTCTTAAAATAAATTATAAAATACTCCCTCCGTCCCTAATTATAGGAGCAAATTTTGGAGTTGGTTTTGGTCCTAATTATAAGAGCAAGTTTTAACTTTTGTCAATTTTTTCCTATAATACCCCTATTTATACTTATTATTAGGAGCATTATATATATGTGTGTTTACATATATATGTATATTTGTGTTTATGTGTGTCAATATATATATGTGTAGATATATATGTGTGAACACACACACACACATATAAACATATGTGTGTGTGTGTGTGTATGTATGTATGTATGTGTAGATATATGGGTGTGTGTCTCTATGTATGTAGATAGATCTATATGTATACACACATATATGTTTATATAGCAAGACCATTATTTCAATTAGAAAGCGTGTGGAAAGAAAATTAGATCTATATGTATACACATGGTTATATAAAAAACAACTAATATACATATATAAACTAATATGTCATGGATATCTAACGTAAGACAAATTAGAAACACTTATAATTAGGGCAACTTGTTTCATTTTAAATTTATATAAGGATATTTTAGGAAAATGAGTAAAATTAACTAATTTAACTCCTCTACTTAATTTTCCCAAAATCGGTTAAATTACTCCTATAATTAGGGACGGAGGTAGTATCTTTTAAAATGACGCCGTCCCAATGTCTCTTTCCCGTCGGCATCTCTGGTTCAGGATGATGAACAGTGGCTCCCAAGACGATGAACAGTGATAGAAGAGAAGCCCAAAACGCGTTAACACAGAAACTGGTCGAGATCCATTCATTGATTTCTGAAACTGCGGCAATAACTTCACTGTTCTTCTTCTACAACCTTCACACACCGATAAGGGAGTTTAAGTTTAAAAGAGGAATTTTTCAAGTATGAGCTACATTGTATATATGGACGCTCAGTGGTGGACCCAGAATTTTAGGTTTGTGGGTGCATAATTAGTGATGGGATTTGGGGGTTCGGGGGCAACGCCCCCAAAATTTTTTTTTAAGGGGAAAAAAACTTTTTGTGGCAAAAAGAGAACATAAAAAAACAAGAATTAGCAATCCAATCTAACATAAAACAGAACAAACATTACAGCAATGTCCCTTGCAAGAATGACATAGCAAAGCCACCCATCTCCTCTCACATCCCAAAGACGTGAGCTAAAAATCAAAGGGAAGAATCAACATTATATACTGAATTTTACATTTACTTTTTTTATTGCATAGGTCAAATGCCATATTTAAAGCCAAGTATGAAACTTGCAAGCACATTGCAAAATATGGAATGCTGGTCTATCAATATATGGAACACTAGATAAGATTTGCCCCTACCAACAGACTAAATTCTAATTATATCAAATTGTAGAAGGAGGGAACAAGCGATTGCATTAACTCAGTGATAGTTTCACCAAGAATCAAGACTAACCTCATACCTGGTTGAAGTGTTGCTGTAGCTTTTCATTTGTGTAACTAATACAAAACTGCTCAAAACTGCAACCAAGGAATAAATATCAGCTTGGGAAAAGCTTAGTCAACAAAGTACCAAATGCAAAGGACAGCCTAAATTTTGATCACTTTTTACACAACTAACAACATCATATAGTATTGAGGGAGCAGACTCCACTCACTCATGATGCAAAGAATCAAGAGTTTAAGGTCATGCATGGCAACCATTACATTCTCCAAAGACGCTTTCGAGATGGAACAGTTTTTCGATTACGTGCACGGGAAGAGTTCGAGAATCGAATTACGTTTGTTAACTCATTTTATTTTTACTCGAGAATCGAATTACGTTTGTTAACACATTTTATTTTTATTTATGCAACCAAGGAATAAATATCGAGGTGGTGGTGGTGAGGTGGGGGTGGCGGGCGTTGGGAAAAGCTTAGTCAACAAAGTACCAAATGCAAAGGACAGCCTAAATTTTGATCACTTTTTACACAACTAACAACATCATATAGTATTGAGGGAGCAGACTCCACTCACTCATGATGCAAAGAATCAAGAGTTTAAGCCACCAAGGAATAGTAAAATAGAAGCTTACTTATTTAATGCCCCTATAATGCACCAATATTTTATTTTGTATAGTACAGGCACTGCCAGTTATGAATTAAAAGAAAATCTAATGTGATGGAATGCTTGTTTTGGTGTATGTACAAATAGTTTTGGGAAGGTTAATACCAAATGGAGGGAGTAGTAGTAATAAGCATAGACAGACACGGAGGTTTGGGTGATGACTGATGACTACTACAGAGCATGCATCATTATTGTAGTTGCTGGTATTCTTGTACAAGCCACTGCTAATGCAAAATTAAAGCATTTGTGTCATTATTGAGGTGAATCAGGATCAGCTAATGTGGAAAGCACCCGAAAATCATTCCCCTAAGCACAGCACAGCCTTATCTGATCCCTCTTTTACCAAAATAATTACCACTAACTTACATATCCATTTTTCTTCTGTGTTCCATTATATCAAATTGGCACATGTTTTGCATATAATTGCCAATCATTTCTCCCCCACAAACACATAAAATGTTTCTTAATAATTTCCCCTGTATGTAGCGTCAACAATACAAATCATCTCTCTTCTAGATCAACGCATACCATTCACCCATCACCTTCATTATTTATACATCTGCAACTTCATTACACACATGATGATAGTTCTATCTCAACAAATTCTTTGTTATGAGTCAAAGTCAAGACTCCTGAGCTCTTTGCCCCTTTTCTTTATTTTGGTTTATCCCATTCTTTATTTCACCCAATTTCGTCCCTTGTCGAAAGTGAAGCCGCAGAGCAGAGATGGATTTGCAAATATAACGCATTCAATAGATGGAATACCTATGTTGCATGAGCTCTCTGCTTTAATTTGGGCGCTCAAGCAAATACCCATGACAGAAATGAGACTTAATCCCTTCGCCTTGCACTTGCCTGTATATTAGAAACAGCAAAGCACGGAAGAAAGATGAGGGGGTTGAAGACAAAGAAGAAAATGGCCAGAATAGAAGAGACGAACCCTTGGCAGCTTTGAGCGACGGCGGCAGAGGACGTCGGGCAGAGAGAGTCGGAAATTTGGGGGCAGGGAGCGTCGGAAATTTGGGGGAAAAGAAAGACGAGAGAGGGCAATGGCAAGGGGGGAAAAAAGGGTCAAAGGAACTTTGGTAGAGTTCGAACCGTGGACCTGTGAGTGAGAAGAGAGATTAGAGCTTTTACCATCTGTACTACCTATACATATTGTTAAAAATTTCTTTCAGATTATATATATTTTGTGTGTGCACTTGCCCACATTGGCACTGATGTGGGTCCGCCCCTGTGGACGCTGCTAAGTTTAAACATCCAATCACAATTATGAAAACAGAGATGTAGAACTTTTTGCCGTCAGATTGCAAAATATCAAAGATGGGTCCTGTTACGGACCTATATTAGGCCCAATAGCGGTAAAGCCCAACAACCATAGGTGAGGCATAACCGATCCTACCTATTAGCAAGGAGGATCCTAACTCCCCCAATAATCCAGGGATATCTCCAGATATGGTTGAGCAGTTAGGATCCTTGGGCCGGAGATCACGCCAGGCCCAGAATATCCTACCTAAGGTACACTCTATAAATACTGAGGTCAAACCCTAAGGTACAAACGTTCTAACCCTAAACTATTTACATACAGTCACACTGTGCACACACCCCACCCCCTTGACGAAGAGCCTGGTTGTGTACAGTGATCCCATCTCCTACTGAGTGATTCCCTCATAGGTATTCAAGAATAGACCTTTGATCCAACATCAAAGCACCAGCCCATCCGGCTGGACATCTGTGTTTTACATTAGAACAGTGGCGTCGTCCGTGGGGACCAATCTGACACCGTGGCCAACAAGCCCGGGTATTTGGAAACTACGAAAGGCCGTTGTCATCAGCCCTTGCAATTATTTTGATGCATCAAATATAACACCTAGATAAGAAGGCGAATAGTCATAACTGACCCTGATCAGCTCGAAATGTTTAAATGCGTGTCCCTACGACCACGGCTGAGTATGTGACAGTTTGCCCTTATTATGGTTTAGACACTGGAAAACGACTCCAGAACATCGTAGCATGGTTAATTTGAAAAACCCTACCCATACACCTGGTCTCTTACACCAGAAGAGTACTAGCGGACTCTAATTACTTAATACCCTGGCCCGGTCAAAACCATACCGATGTGCAATTTACGCGTAAGGTTAAAGAAATAGACGATGAAATACTTAATTGAATTTTCATTACCGTGAAGCAAATGTACAAAAGGAGTACAAACTATTACAAGTAAACCGGTATCAGACACCGGAACAAAAATCAAAAGATAAAACAATGCTCAGCTCGGAGGGGCCGCTTCCTCCACAGGCGCCCCATCCCCCTCAGGCTGGACCACGGACGAAGCTTCTTCGCCAACCCGTCCTGCTTATCATCGTCCGCAAGGGACACCGACTCGTCCTCGGGAGAAGGGGGCGGCGGGACTAGAACGCCACCTCTGATGAAGGACCAGTAGTCATAGTCGGCGAGGTTCAGCTCCACCCCCGGGTTGAGGTGCTGAATCTGAGCAAGGGCCATTTTAAAACAGTCCGCCGCAGCCGCCCTCACAGTATCCGCCGCCTTCAGGTGGGCTCTCTTCTCCTCCTCGAGGGCACCCCGGGTCTCTTCAAGCTCCTGGAACAGATCACAGCACTGTTGTGTCAAGGTCTTCACCGCTTCCATACTGAGGGAATTAGCCGACCGCATGTCAGCCAGATCGGTGTTACTCTGATCCAAGGCGACCTTGGTGAGCAGAAGCTCCTCGGCTGCCTTACCAGCGGCGGCCTTGGAGCGATTGAGCTCTTCCTCGGCCCGATGTTTCTCCTCTTGGGCATGGCTCGCCACCTCCTCAGACCGTCCCACAGCCTCCTCCACTTGCTGCTTCTCCTCCGTCAGCCTCTTGGCCTTCTCTTCAGCCATTTCCAGATCAAGTTTCAAGCGCCGGACTTCACCTGCGGCCACGACATAATTGCCCCTAAGGTGAAGAAAGGCGTGGGACACTCTAACCGCCTTGCAAAGGTAATCCACCACCTTGTGAAACTCAAGTTCGTCCACGTCCGAGAGCGGCCAAGAACTCATGAATTGACGAGGCAGGAGGAAGGCAAGACTTAGTTCCTCCGTAATGCCCTTCTCCCAGGCCAGACCCCAAGTAATTTCGCCGACTGGAGGAGTAGTAGTCGAAACCTTGGTTGGAGACGGAGGACGTGGCGAGTCAGATGTCAGGACCTCTTTTCCTTTGCCGGCCGTTGGAGAAGTTAGGCCGGCGGACTGGTGATATGATTCCCGGAGGAAAGGGATGATTGGATTGATTAGGAATGGAATTTCGCACTGAATATTCAGCCTCCAACACGTCCGGAAAAAGAGCAGAACGTATTTAACGCTACAGACGTCGGATTTGAGCGATTCCAAAACGAGGTGAAAGATGACGTTCCGAAACACGAGTTTGGCTCAAGAAATACCGAAAAAGGACATGGGAATATGGAGATACGAAACCAAGAAATATAGAACGAAAACTGGATAATAGGTAGGCGCCACAATTCCAAAGAATTGATAAGCCCAAGAACGCCACAAGGATTGTTGCCCTTGATAAGTTCAGAGATTCTCAAAAGAACCCTAGAGAAGCTAGTCTCTCACCAAAAAGGTTAACTCTTAATTCCGCCGTCCCTCAAAGAGGCTATGGTGTTCCCTTATATAGTGGACAACATCCATATTGAGTTTAACCTAATTATGCTTACACACAAAGCCCAATAAGCGAGCCCAATAAGCCTTATTACAAAAATATAACTAAAAGTAAGATAAATAAAACTAAGTAAAATGAAGCCTTCATGCATATCCATTGAGGCTTATTCTTCAAGATCTTCAATGTGAATTAAGTGTATCATTTTGGCCTCTTCTTCCTTTAGACTTGGGCCTGTCTCAAGTAAAGTGGTCACCAAGAGATTTAGAGCCTCTTTAGCCTTTTTAGCTTTTGCTCTTGTCATCGGGCCTCCAAGACCTTGTATGTCCTCCAAGTTTGTTTCCTTGGTCATGCCGCCTCCTTTGTCCGCATCATTCCCTCCTTCTTTAGAAGAATTTGTCCTCAAATTGTAATCCTCTTCTCCTGCATCAAAAAGGGACAAATCAGCCACATTAAAAGTAACACTTACACCATACTCACCAGGGAGATCTATTTTATAGGCATTATCATTAATCTTGGATAGCACTTGGAAAGGACCATCTCCCCTTTGTTGAAGCTTAGATTTCCTTTGGGCAGGAAACCTCTCTTTTCTCAAATGAACCCAAACCCAATCACCTGGTTCAAACACTACCTTTTTCCTTCCCTTGTTCGCTTGCTTGATGTAACTCTCTAGCTTTTTTTCAATGTTTGCCTTTACCTTCTCATGTAGTTTCCGCACATATTCAGCCTTACTCTTACCATCTTTATGCTGAAAAACAGAGTTGTTAGGCAAAGGTAGCAAATCAAGAGGAGTGAGAGGGTTGAAGCCATAAACAATTTCAAAAGGAGAATAATGAGTAGCACTATGAACAGCCCTATTATATGCAAACTCAACATGGGGCAAACATTGTTCCCATGACTTGATATTCTTTTTAATTACAGCCCTCAAAAGAGAAGAAAGAGTTCTATTCACTACCTCAGTTTGGCCATCAGTTTGTGGATGACAAGTAGTAGAAAAGAGAAGTTTAGTTCCCAACTTACTCCATAATGTCCTCCAAAAATGACTTAAGAATTTAGTATCACGATCAGAGACAATGCTCCTTGGAAGTCCATGGAGTCTTACCACTTCCTTGAAGAACAAATCAGCAATGTGGATTGCATCATCAACCTTTTTGCACGGGATAAAATGTGCCATCTTAGAAAACCTGTCCACCACAACAAAAATAGAATCTTTGCCATTTTTAGACCGAGGTAGTCCTAACACAAAATCCATAGAAATATCAATCCAAGGGCAATCTGGAATAGGCAAAGGAGTATACAACCCTTGAGGCAATAATTTAGACTTAGGCTGCTTACATACAATGCATCTTTCACACAATTTGTGTACATCACGCTTCATGTGTGGCCAATAAAAATGTTCATGCAGCATGTCTAGAGTCTTTTGGATACCAAAATGTCCCATTAGTCCCCCCTCGTGTGCCTCCTTCACAAGTAATTCCCTAATGGAACCTTTAGGCACACACAATCTCTTTTCTTTAAACAAGTAACCATTATGCCTAAAAATCCATTTTGAGCAGCATGCACACAAGTTTTATAGATTTGTGCAAAGTCTGGATCATGCTCATACAATGCCTTAATATGATCAAAGCCAATGAACTTAGTTTCAAGAGTAGAGAAGAGAGCATACCTTCTTGAGAGTGCATCTGCAACCACATTAGACGTACCTTTCTTGTGCTTGATCACATAGGGAAACTGCTCCAAGAACTCTACCCATTTGGCATGCCTTTTGTTAAGCTTGCCTTGTCCTTTTAAATACTTTAAGGACTCATGGTCACTGTGGATGACAAACTCTTTGGGCAAGAGATAGTGTTGCCATGTTTGCAAAGCCCTTACTAATGCATACAATTCCTTATCATATGTGGAATAATTAAGAGCAGCCCCATTCAATTTTTCACTAAAATAAGCAATGGGATGCCCTTCTTGCATCAAAACAGCCCCTATCCCCACATTGGATGCATCACATTCAATTTCAAATGACTTAGCAAAATTAGGCAAAGCAATAATAGGTGCATTGGTTAATTTTTCCTTGAGGGCAGCAAAGGCTTGCTCTTGTTTTTCCCCCCATTTAAAACCAACATGCCTTTTAATCACTTCATTCAAAGGTGTAGCTATTGTACTAAAGTCTTTGACAAACCTCCTATAGAAACTAGCTAAGCCATGAAAGCTTCTTACCTCACTTACATTCTTAGGAGTTGGCCACTCTTGAATAGCTTTCACCTTCTCTTGATCAACCTGCACTCCTTGTGAGCTAACAACAAAACCAAGAAAAACTACATGGTCTATGCATAACACACATTTTTCCATGTTAGCATACAATTTCTCATGCCTAAGAGCTTCCAGAACACACCTCAAATGCACAAGATGATCATCATAGGATTTGCTATAAATCAGAATATCATCAAAATACACCACAACAAACTTCCCTAAAAATTCCCTTAACACATGATTCATTAATCTCATGAAGGTACTAGGAGCATTAGTTAAACCAAATGGCATAACCAACCATTCATACAGTCCATATTTAGTTTTAAAAGCTGTTTTCCATTCATCTCCTTCTCTAACCCTAATTAGATGGTATCCACTCTTTAAATCAATTTTCGAGAAGAAACAAGCACCATGCAATTCATCCAATAAATCATCTAATCTAGGAATGGGATGTCTATACTTTACCGTGATGTTATTGATGGCTCTACAATCAGTGCACATCCTCCATGTTCCATCTTTCTTAGGTACTAGAATGACTGGAACTGCACATGGACTTAAGCTTTCTTGCACCCACCCTTTTTGCATCAAGTCTCCAACTTGTCTTTGAATCTCCTTGGTATCTTGGGGTTGCTCCTATAGGCTGGCCTGTTAGGTAATGAAGCTCCTGGAATGAGGTCAATTTGATGTTCTATGCCTCTTAGAGGTGGTAGTTCGTGAGGTACCTCTTTAGGAAAAACATCTTTAAATTCCTGCAACAAATCAGAAACCTCATTTGGAAGAGAGTTAGTAGGACTTGCATCTGTAAAATTATTCTCTTTACTCAAAAGTAAGAGCATTGGCTTTTTCAAATGCATTGCCTTTTTCACCTCTTTTTCTTTTATAAACAAGTTTGGTGCTTTCCTCTCTTTTTCTCTCTTTTTTTCTTGCTCTCTTCCACTCTCTTTTCTCTCTTGCTTTCTTTTTTCTCTCATTTTTAAATTATCCTCACTAACTTCTCTTGGTGTCAAAGGTGCAAGAATAGTCTTGCGTTCTTTATGTACAAAAGAGAACTTGTTGGTGTAACCATCATGCATAACTTTCTTATCATATTGCCGTGGTCTCCCAAGAAGCAAATGACAAGCCTCCATTGGTACCACATCACATAAAAATGTATCATCATACTTCCCTACGGAGAAGTTCACCTCCACTTGTTTGCTTACGGTCACTTCACCATCCTCACTAAGCCATTGAAGCTTGTATGGCAGCGGGTGAGGTTTGGTTTCCATGCCCAATTTAGACACCACTCTAGCACTTGCAACATTGGTACAACTCCTCCATCAATAATTAAAGAACATACCTTTCCTTGGATAAGGCATCTAGAATGAAAGATGTTCTCTCTTTGACTATCATCCATGTCTTTTGCTTGGCTACCCAACATCCTTCTTACCATAAACAAATCTCCTTCTGGAATTATTTCTTCATCTTCATCATCATGTGAGGCAGAATCTGAAGAAGAATCACTAGTAAGCTCTCCATCCTCTTTAAGTAACATAGTCTTCTTAGTTGGACATTCTGAAGCTATGTGTCCTCTCCCCAAACACTTGAAGCATTTTATTTCACTACTCCTTGTCTTTTTAGGGATCTCATTGGATTTAGTTTGAGTCCTTTGAGGTGTAGCAGTGGGATTGCTTGATGAAGCACCTCCCTCCTTCTTATTTTTATCCTTCCAGCTTGAAGAATTAAAATTTGAAGAGTTTTTCCTCATGACACCCTTTCTCTTGAGTTGTTGTTCTACCTTACTAGCTTGTTGCACTAAATCCTCCAACTCCACATAATTTTGCAACTCCACAACATCCCTTATATCACTATTCAGCCCATGCAAGAAACGTGCCATAGTAGCCTCCCATTCTTCACTAATATTTGCTCTAATCAAGGACACCTCCATCTCTTTAAAATACTCATCTACATTCTTGTTACCTTGTGTGAGCCTTTGAAGTTTATTGTGAAGGTCTCGATGATAATGGGAAGGAACAAATCTTCTTCTCATTAGCCTTTTCATCTCCACCCAACTATCCACCAATGGTTCTTCATATCTCACCCTCTCCTTTTGCAATTGGTCCCACCAAATGAGAGCATAATCACTAAACTCCATGGCTGCCACCTTCATTTTCTTCTCTTCAGTATAATTGTGACATGCAAATAAGTGCTCAATCTTCATTTCCCACTCTAAATAGGCCTCCGGATCACTTTTTCCTATAAAAGATGGTATATTAAGCTTCACTCCCTTAATTCTATCCTCTCTAGCATCATTCTCATTACCTCTTCTTCTCCTTCTTTCATCCCTCCCTCTCTGTCTATCTTCATCATGATTCCCTTGATTTTCTATTCTCTCAATTCTCTCATATAACTCCTCTGTGTGTTCCCTCATCATCCTTTGCATTTGAGTTGTAATGGCTTCAATTAGCAATCTATTATCACCTTCACCACGTGCCATAACTCAAGGGAAAGAACAAGAATAAAAGTAATAAGACCTCACCACTCGCTCACGTGTTTACACTCTTAAAAATGTATCACTCGTGTTTGCTCTCTATAAGGCTTTTGTGTAGTGTTCTCTCTTGCCTTTTTCTACTCAATAGCTCTCTTTAAGTTCTTAACAGAATCTCCAAGAACACTCAAGAGCACAATCCCAAGCTCAAGAATTGGTGGTGACTCACAATACAAATTGGAAAAGATGTCAAAGAAGACAAGACAAAGAAAACCAAAACAATTTGGAGGAATTATTCAAGGAAGACACTTTGGACTTGATTCACAAGTAGTAGCGTGTGTAATTGAATAGCAAGGTGCTGTATAGTTTTTTTTTTTTTTTTTTTTTTTTTTTTTTTAACACCTGATTCTTCAACAAAAGGAATTTGTGATTTTGGAATCAAGCTTTCAAATTTTACTAATTCAGAACTAAATTAGGTAGAATTCCCCACAAATTGAGCTATTACTTAACACACTAACAACATACTACTCAAGAAACATGAATTGAAAGGATTAAAATTCAAGAACAATGATGAACAAGGAATGAACACCAAGAACCAAGTGTGGAAATATGTGAACTGAACAAGAAATTGAAAGAAACAAAAAACAAGAAGATTGAAAGAACAAATTACCCAAGAAAACCCAATTCCAATTCTAGAACCGAGAGCTCTGATACCACATGATATGATTCCCAGAGGAAAGGGATGATTGGATCGATTAGGAATGGAATTTCGCACCGAAGATTCAGCCTCCAGCACGTCCGGAAAAAGAGCAGAACGTATTTAACGCTACAGACGTCGGATTTGAGCGATTCCAAAACGAGGTGAAAGATAACGTTCCGAAACACGAGTTTGGCTCAAGAAACACCGAAAACGGACATGGGAATATGGAGATACGAAACCAATAAATATAGAACGAAAACTGGATAATAGGTAGGCGCCACAATTCCAAAGAATTGATAAGCCCAAGAACGCCACAAGGATTGTTGCCCTTGATAAGTTCAGAGATTCTCAAAAGAACCCTAGAGAAGCTAGTCTCTCACCAAAAAGGTTAACTCTTAATTCCGCCGTCCCTCAAAGAGGCTATGGTGTTCCCTTATATAGTGGACAACATCCATACTGAGTTTAACCTAATTATGCTTACACACAAAGCCCAATAAGCGAGCCCAATAAGCCTTATTACAAAAATATAACTAAAAGTAAGATAAATAAAACTAAGTAAAATGAAGCCTTCATGCATATCCATTGAGGCTTATTCTTCAAGATCTTCAATGTGAATTAAGTGTATCATTTTGGCCTCTTCTTCCTTTAGACTTGGCCTGTCTCAAGTAAAGTGGTCACCAAGAGATTTAGAGCCTCTTTAGCCTTTTTAGCTTTTGCTCTTGTCATCGGGCCTCCAAGACCTTGTATGTCCTCCAAGTTTGTTTCCTTGGTCATGCCGCCTCCTTTGTCCGCATCAACTGGGATGGAGGGGCCACTTGTTTTTCCCCTACCTTGGCCTTTTTAGCCAAATTCGCCTTAGAGGCCACAGCTGCAGCTTCAGCGGCCTTCTTTTCTTGGGGCTCGGCTGCGGCCCGCTTTCGAGGTGCCTTATTCGTTGGCGCCCCGGCCGCCGGCCTCACGTACGTCAGGTAATCCGGTAACTCCTCCATACGACGTGGATCTGCAAATAAATGACAAGAATGTTAGAAATCACATAGAAAATAAAGAAAATGGTATATGAGAAAATGCCAGACTAAATGAAAAGGGTTGTACTGGATGCCGAGCCCGACCCAGCGCCAGCCTGCTTAATGTAGAAGGCCGCGCTCTTTACTCCATTCTTGCCGACGTAGGAGGCTATCTTGGCTACCGCAACTTCCTCCTCAACCAGAAGATCGGTAGCATTGACTTGATAGGACAAGGAGCCGAGGCTGTGGTGATCGACGGACCAGTACAGTGGAAACCGCCACTCCACGTCGGGGCCCTCCGGGCCTTTCGGAAACTAAGGCTGCTCACCAAAGTTGGCGACCACCTTGAAGAAGAACGCTTTAAAATGTTTGAAAGAATCGGAGAAGGTGGTGAAGATTTTCTTGTCAGGGTCACTCCTGAGAGAAGTCAACCCCTTCAAGTTAACCGGCTCCCTACCCGAGCGAGGGGTGAAGGGACAAAAGAAATAGAAGAAAAGGGAGGCGGTGCATGGAATGACGGGGTCAAATGAGCCACACAGATGCTCGAACGCCGCAAGGTAAGCCCACCCATTAGGGTGAAGCTGAGAAGGGGCTAAATGAAGATGATTGAGGGCAGATATTTGAAACTCGGTAAACGGGAAGCGAATACCGAGCCGGGATAGATATTCCCTATAGAAGAAAAAGAAGTTCGTATACCCGGTCTCCCGAGTAGAGCAGATCGGCTCGTCCTCATCAAGAGGACTCATCAGACATCCGGGCAAGTGCGAAGCCCCTAGCTGATCCACGTCCGCTTCAGTCATCAGGGAATGCGTCATTAGCACTTCATGCGTTACCCATGGATATTTAGCCCTAAGAGCCGAGGAAGGACTGCCGGAATCCCCTTCCGCGTCGAACATAGAAGGGCGGGGAGAAGACGAGGACTCCTGTCACCTATAACAAAAACAAAGAAAAAGCTATAGTCAGAGCTAAGAAGGATACCTGACTGAGATAAACTATTGTTTGAAGAAGGAAGACGAATGGTCCCCGGCAAACGTGGACTCCCAGTTGCCGAGATAGGCTCAGACGACGATTTGTGGCGGCACGAGCCTAAAACACTGTCCGCCATAGAATCTTGCCCACTCGCAATGTACGAGGAGCTCTGGGAAATGCACTCCCAGCAGGGACCGAGGTACCCATCTGGAAGGGATTCTGACCCTGTTTGGCGAGGCACCTCATAAAAATTGATGGGCTTGACCGAAACAGTCTCGGCCGCACTCGGACTCTCAGGATCAAGTATGACGAGGTCGGCCTCCGGCTGGTTGTACCCTGGAACGGATGGCTGAGATCCCCCGGCACTCCTACTATCTGACCCACCCCGGAGAACGGAGGCTAGCTTCTCCTCCTCGGTTAATGGAGTGCCTAACAGCCAGAAACTAAGGCGCAGAAAACACTCTCTCAGGGCCCCCTCCTCAATTGGGTCTGATGGCTGGTTCGAAGACGATGGACATTTTCCCCTATCCATCAAGGCTGGAGACTCAGACCTATACAGTCATCAAAGGGTGGATAAGAAAAGGGGAGGGACCAGAAGGAGGAGAGCCAAGAAACAAAATGCTCCCCCAAGCCAGAACTTACGGTTATAGAAATGCTATGTGCAAACGTACCCAATAGCTACCCAGAAGCACCAACTCACCCAAATAAAAACCTAGAAATCCCCAAACACTAACGAAGAAGGAGAAGAAGCTCGAAAGCCAAAATGCAGAAATACACACAGCGTTCAAATGAAAGTGTTTAAAGGGTAGAAAGTATACCTGTAAATACGAAAGTGGGAAGGATGAAAAGTGAGGAGCAGGAACTCACGAACAGTTTTCTGGGCGAAGAAGAGGGAGATATCTTCAGAAACGGAGAGGAAAGGCTTCACGGTTTGAGTTCGCAGAGAAAGTAAAGTCTGTGGAGAGCAAAGGTTGTGAAAATGAGATGAAGAGTCCCAAACTGCGATAATGTAAAGGAACCGTCAGGGGCACAGGTGAGTCCCAAACCGCGATAATGTAAAGGAGAGTGGTGGGAAATTCAAAAAACCACTCAACCGTCAAGGGAATAGGCGACTATTCACCCCAAAAGCATAGGTGACATTCGGCATGCCATTGGCGCATTAAATGCGCACGAAAATCGGAGGTGGCTGGGCGTGACGGTAGGAACCCATCCCCAATCCGCAACAACCAGATGTCACGAGACAATCATGGAAAATCCTTGGGGGTTACCACCCCGGCGCCTTGACTCCCTTGACATCACCACGCACCTCGGGAAGAGAGGGGCCGAGGCCGATGCCTAAGAAACCTAACTCGGCGGCCCACGGTATAATTGCCAGGGCGCCAAGGACTCCTCAATTTACCTCGAATGACCCATCCAGGACATAATACACCCCGACAGCTCAAAGGCTTGAACTACCGGGCTGGGGGCAACTGTTACGGACCTATATTAGGCCCAATAGCGGTAAAGCCCAACAACCATAGGTGAGGCATAACCGATCCTACCTATTAGCAAGGAGGATCCTAACTCCTCCAATAATCCAGGGATATCTCCAGATATGGTTGAGCAGTTAGGATCCTTGGGCTGGAGATCACGCCAGGCCCAGAATATCCTACCTAAGGTACACTCTATAAATACTGAGGTCAAATCCTAAGGTACACACGTTCTAACCCTGAACTATTTACATACAGTCACACTGTGCACACACTTCACCCCCATGGCGAAGAGCCTGGTTGTGTATAGTGATCCCATCTCTTACTGAGTGCTTCCCTCATAGGCATTCAGGAAGAGACCTTTGATCCAACATCAAAGCACCAGCCCATCCGGCTGGACATCTGTGTTCTACATCAGAACAGGTCCCTTTCTCTTCTGAAATTAAAAATTCCTTTAATTTTCATTTCAATATTTTCTCGAGTCCAACCATAGGTGAGGCTTAGACGATTCATTGTCTTCCTCCTGGAGTCCATAGCTTTTGCATATGCCCAACCCCTCTGAGCCGTCGACACATGCGTTTTGGGAGGATTGGGTTTAAGTTCTTTTTAACTTCTATTATATATACTCGTGACATTTTAAGAAAATAACTTTGTAACTTCTTTTTACACTTTAGATCAGATTTCTTCTTAGCAGTGAGCATCATGCCACATAATTAAATTTAACGAACCTGAGCCAAAATGAGAGCAAATTATAAGCACCAAATATTATATTAATCCAGAATTAATAATAGAGGAATCTTGAAACTATGATTTTTTTCCTGTTATAATATTGTATATGGGGGTGTTAAAAAAAGAGTCTCTCTAATATTATTGAAATATTTTAAAATGAAAAAAATGTTTTATGAGAAGTTATATCCTCATAAATTAAGAGATTTGTGTTGTTGGTTCATGAATCAATATGGTTTAAAAATTTAACAGATAATTATGACTTTTTAATTAAAAAGGTGCATACTTCCAGAAAACCACTTAAAGGTATATCAATTCATTATCTAAAAATTTCTCAATGGTGACAACATTTGTAGGAGAGAATAAGAAGCCTCCATTATTTCCCACTAAGTTACTTTTATCTTCCCCCAATTCTATTACCATAGATCCTTATAGGAAGGGTTTGTTTAGCCCTGGAGAGCGCCACCTCCTAGCTATTAAGTGAGTTATGGAATAATTCTTAAGAATAGTATTGTTGGATACGACTGAATCAAATATTTTATTGTTTGTTTGCAGATTTTGCCAACAATTTCTTCCGGACAATTATTGATATTTACTATTACAGTATTTTATTTGAAAAAAACCAGAAGCATAAAATATGAAATACCCTTACGTTTTTTAATCAACCATCTCTACCTAAAATAATCAGCAACGTAAATTCACAAATATCTCATGCATACTTAATTATGATAAAAGAAGAGACATCTAAATAAGGATAACCGTTGTAAGTTAAATATATTATTTTTTTTTTCAAAAAAAAAAAAAAAAAAACTGTGCGGTATTATATGTAACAGTTGTAAGACATCGGTGTCTATTTTATATTTCATTTTTTAATAGTTAATCTCGGACTTGCTTCTTGATTTTACGAGCCTATTTTTGTCTTATTCATAGAGACACCCAGTTATTTTAGTGCTGCATGTCCATCTCTCGTCTTTATGTATCCTAATACACTAAAAAATAAAAACGTAATTTTCAGGTAGTCATCTTTCATAAAAATTATTCTATTTATTGTCCATATAATTGGATTACTAGACTTATTTAGGATAGCTTCAAACAGGAAATAAAAGTCCATAAACAGTAAAATAGGTCTAACAGAAGAAAAAAAACTTAATTGGGGTTGTTTGGGATAGTTTCAAAGGTTGATGAACTTATTGTAAAAAAGTGGCTTATGATAAAAGTCACTTTTTTTAGTTTCTAGAGTGACTCTTTTCAGTTTTTGAAAAAAAATGTTATGGATATAGGTGATCCAATAAGGAATGTACTATTAAATATACATTTATATGCATTTTAATTTATCTATTAGAATATATTTAATTAAGTACTTTAGAGTTTTTTTTTAATTCTTTTATCAAATTTAAATTTTTATATTTAATTATCACAATATATACAACTACTATATGTATATATATATACACACACATATTCAATAAGATTTATGTCATTTTCAGTAATTTTTCATTTCAAAAACTTTTCAAACAAGCACCCATTAGGGGGAAAAAAAGTCAATTCTGCCACCATTATGCTGAATACAAATTATATCTACAAAATAACTTTTATCCTATCTTCCATTTGCAAGAGTTCATCTGGAAAAAAAAAAACCGTTTCTACCACTACTATCCCAAATAGTATGATGATGGAACTAGATGTGGGTCATTCATAAAAAAAAAAATGAAGTGGACTCATTGTTCGTTAGTTAAAAAAATATTATATAATGCATATCTGTGAATAGTATATTTAATTCCAATAAATTTAAATCATAGCATATAGGATGAATTTGGATGAAACACAAGGTGTAATTTGTTTAAGGTAAAAGTGAACTTTTGGGTCATAAATTATAGAGTAAATATCCTTTTTGGTCCCTGACAAAAAACACGGATCCCATTTTGGTTCCTGACAAAAAAAAAAAAGTCCTTTTTAGTCCATAATAAAGACGAATAAGGGTTGATTGGTGGACATTTCGATCCCTCATAGATTTCCAAAAGGTCATTTTTAGTCCATAAAAAGGACGAATAAGGGTTGTTTTTTTTGTGAGGGACCAAAATGGGCTTTGTGTTTTTTTTTTTTGTCAAGGACCAGAAAGGGTATTTACTCTAAATTATAGATAAGATTTCATTTTGGTTCCTTAATTTTTTTAAAGTGTATTTTTAGTCTGTTTTAAATGATGATTTTTTAAAACAATTATTATATTTTGAAAATTAAACTCATCATGTTAAAATTTGAAAATATCTTCTCAACTATAAAATTTGGGAAAATCTCATGAAAATACCCATTGAATTTAAAAATCTTAAATAGGTGATTTCCCAACAAAACGAGTTGTCAATTGCTTTACTGTTTTTGTTTATCCCATTACTATTGTTGTCAATAGGATTTTAAAGTTCAAATAATATTTTTATATCATTTTCCTATTAAATTTTCAATATCCCATTTTATTCCTTGATCATTACCAAAACAGTTTCAAACTTTCCAGTGTGAACATTGGGGTTTGAATTATGATGATGGTGCTTCTAGTAGGCCTATCATCATCCAACTAACTTGTTGAATGTTGGAATTTACTTTCATGTGAATAAGTTTTGGATAGTTTTTTAGTCTTATTTATAGGGCACTTCAACATTTTTCATGTAGACCAAGGAAAACTTTAAACATCATTAACTCTTCCATAAAATCCAACAATTTTCCAACTCTACCCCTACTTATAATATACATAATAACACATGAAAACAAAGTCAACATAGTAACAAATGGAGGGTTAAGTTGTACATTCACCTCAAAAGTTTAATGAAGTACCTTATAAATAGGACCAAAAAAGATCTTCTCCCTCTGCCCTATGAATAAGATCAGAGGAGTATTTTGTTATGTTTAAATTACTATTAACAATATTGATATTCGTCATAATAAATATACAAAATAAATAATTTAAATTATATTCATGTTTTGATTTAATACTACTACATAAATTGTGATATATGATGGTTATTATCAATCATATATAATGGTTCGGAACCGTTATTTATTCCTGACCTATTATAACAGTTATATAATATAACACCTTATATGTATTGAGGCTTGTTGAAGCCATGATATGCCCATTACTATGATAATAATTAACAGGAATAGGTAAACAACTATTATAATATATAGAGCCAGATGGGCTGGCCCGTTTAAGCCCTGACCCTTCAAAAGTCGGGCTTGTAAATTGAAGCTTTTAAATAAAGTTGGCCCTATAGGGCTAAGGGCCGGCCCGTTAGGCCCTTTAAATATATTTTTTTGTTTCATTAACTTGACCATTTAATTTATATATATTTTGTATTTGTTATAGAGTTATTTATCTATTTAACTACAAATACATAATAACTATAATTTAATGATTTGGTTTAATATTTGTTGCAAATAAAGATTATGGATGTATTTATTATGTGAGAGAAGGGGTTCTTGATATGTTTACTCATGAAGCAGAGTCTACTATTCAAAGTGATGCACAATTAAATGTCTTTAAAATTGATGATAGTGGTGAAGAAAATGAAAACAATAGTTATCGTACTCATGTTGCTTAATGGTAAGCTTGTTATACTTTGTATGAGTTACTTGTGGACAATAGTTTACTCTTGATTATGAATTAGTGACTGCGTTTTTTTATGCATTGAGTGTGTTGTGTAGACATTAATGTTGATAACATTTATTTGATAAATTAGAAATTAATTGTTATAGTTCTTTAAAAAAACACAGGAAAAATAATTTAATTCACAAAACTGTTTTCAGGTCCTATAGGCCCTGGCCCTCATGCTCTCAGGTCAGACCTTGAAAAACAAACGTTTTTCTTACCCCAGGCCTAAAAGAGACGACCCTTTTAGGCCTTGGCCCTTCAAGGGCCAACCCTGTAGGGTCGGACCGACCATGATTCCCAGCTCTAATAATATATGGTAATGCTTTCATGATACATAACCGTCTCAGTTTACAAACCTTATTTGTTCAATAACATATTAATGGTTGTTCAATAACCATATTTGTTAAACTTCCTGTTAGATAGATTGGAGTTGTTGGAAGAATTCAAGGTTCAGTAACTTTTGTCTTCGCTGCAATAAATGCTTCAAACAAAATCCCTTTAGTTTGCTCTACATTGCTTTTGTGTGCTCTATTTTCAGCTACGCATTAAATGTTCTAACACAAAAAATTGCTTTTTGCTTTTGGAGTTAATCCAAGTTTTAAACATCTAAAACTTATTCAAAAACAATATTAGTAACATTGAGAAGTAGTATAAGTAGTAATAAAGTATAGACATATGTTAATCACAATATTTGAATTCTCAGATACGTTGTGAATTTGAAATAAGAACATTCGCTCAAGTGTGTATCCATTACTCAAGTGCTTTTGTAATCCAACTCAAGTGTTGATGAACTTTGTCTCTAGTAGTGAATTGTTGAAAGAATAGGTCACTCGAGTGATTGGAAACTTGACTCGAGTGTTGTTTGAAAATAACTTGAACTTTACCAATGACTCGAGTTAATTATGCAAGTTGCCTTGTGTTACTCGAGTGACTCTCAAGATCACTCGAGTGGACTCCAGATGAGAAGCATGTACTCTTGGTTCATCAGCAAGTGACTTGCTCAAGTCCTACAAGTTGCTTACCTTCACTCAAGTAAGCTTCAGTTTCACTCACAGAAAGTGCGCAAGTGACTTGTAGAAGTCTCGCGAGTTGCCTGCCATCACTCGAGTGATAACATCTTCACTCGAGCGAGGTTCAACCAACTTTAAGAAAATAGGCGAGTGACTTGCAAAATCTCAACGAGTGATCACCAACACTCGAATGGTCATTTATCCACTTGAGTGCTCTGAGCACATCACTTGAGTGATTTGCCATAACTTCAAAAAATCCTGTGAGTGACTTGCTGATTTCCTGCAAGTGACAGTAGTGCTCACTTAGTTACTCAAGTGGTCTTGGATCACTCTTTATTCTTGCAGCGAGTGACTTGCAAAATCATTAGAAGTTAAGAATCATCACTCGAGTGTGTTTACTGCCACTCGAGTGATCATCTCAGATCACTTGAAGCGAGTATTCTTGCTGATTCAAGTTTTTGTACTATCACTCGAGCATCTTCAAAAGCATAACTTCAGTGACTTGAATCATCAAGTCCTCATTGTTTTCTATGGTTTGTTATTATCAAAACATAATATGATAACTTACAAAGGTCAAGTATAATGAATCACATAATCTTCACATTAATTATGAAATTGGAATATCACCTAAGGAGGGGTGAATTGGGTGATTTCAAATTCTTTTTCGAATAAACCAATGAACACAAGAAACAGAGATATAGTAGAGAGTAAAGAGAAAAAGAACATAAAAGAATTATACTAATTCGGTCCAAACTCTTGACCTATGTCCAGTCCCCAAACACTCTGTGTTTTTCACTAGCTCTTAAACATAATCACACACTTTGCACTCGAAGTAATCCTCTCACACTAAGATTCACTCCCCCTTACAAGTTGTAATGAATACATCCACACTCAAGGTCCCTCTACCCTGAGATTAAACAGCTAATGAATCAAAAGATTAATCTCTCTCACAGAGTAGATATATATAATCACTGAAGTATAGATATCCAAAGATATCAAGAGAATTGAATGAAATAGTAAATCACAATAAATTCGATTGAACATTCAGATGCTTCGGTAGTTGAAAAATTAAATGCTTTTCGCTTTTATACCAGCTACCATTAATGAACGTTGAAGAAGCTTTAAATTAGCCGTTGTGACTCTTCAACTGTTCCATTGGACACAAATGGCTTCTATTAGACACAGTCGATCGTTGCTTGATTAAGTCGTTTTAGATCATCGTCGACAATCTATGGTTACAGGTTGACTTTGGGAAAGATACTTTAGTATTCCGCCGGAATGAGTATGTCTCCACTAGTGCAAAAAAGGGCTTTAAGACCGCCTCATTTGGATCGGATCATCGACGCACCGGTCTTAAAGGTATGACCGGTGGCAGTTTTGTAAATATAAAGAACTTCTTATACGAAAAAGGCCTTTAAGACCTCATTTGGACTGGATCATCGACGCACCGGTCTTAAAGGTATGACCGGTGGCAGTTTTGTAAATATAAAGAACTTCTT
This sequence comes from Acacia pycnantha, assembly GCA_025563575.1. NCBI lineage: Eukaryota > Viridiplantae > Streptophyta > Magnoliopsida > Fabales > Fabaceae > Acacia > Acacia pycnantha. The sequence goes on along the minus strand of JAMWYP010000320.1, from coordinate 290,411 downwards.
ATACGAAAAATGCTTTTAAGACCGCCTCATTTAGACCGGACTATCGATGGCCCGGTCTTAAAGATATGACCGGTGGCAGTTTTGTAAATATAAAGAACTTCTTATACCGAATCATTTTTTCATAGGTCTTATCCAGACCTGTTAAAAAAACAACCGGTCTTAAAAATGTTATTAAAAAAATTGAAATATCAATTACTTTATGGAGAAATCTCATACAGCCAATCTTATATTTTCTACACTCCAAAATAATACAGAAAGATTTAAATATAAAGGTATTAAATTTTTAAGACTGAACGTATATAATAGTCGGTCTTAAAAGTTAGACTTTTAAGACCAGACTTAAATTACGGCCGGTACTAAAGTTTAAATAAAAAACTAATTATTTTCAAGACCAGAGTTACAGAAAGACCGGTCTTAAAAGTTAGACTTTTAAGACCGGACATAAAATCAGGCCGGTACTAAATTTTAAATAAAAAATTAATTAATGTTTAGACCGGAGTTATAGAAAGACCGGTATTAAAGGTTAACTTTTAAGATCGTGTATACTAATTTGTCCAGTCTTAAAAATGAGGCGCCAAATATATTTCTTTGCGCGGAAGCTTTTGTCACTCTCACTAAAGAACCCCTGTTCACGTTGCGAAACCCTTCCTGTTGCATTACCTCTCTTCCTCGCCCACGTACCATTAGCCTCTGTTACTCCCTCATTTGCTCAGGCATTCCTCTCTTACTGTCTTGAAAATGGACGGTGAAAACGATTCCAGTCGTGTTCTTGGAACGCCAGGTACTGGTGTGACTGATGTGGGTCAGAACGAACCCTCTTCATCTGAAAATGAGCCTCCTCAGCGCTGTGCACGCCGTGGTAGAAGCGGCACACGAATGATGAAAATTTGCAATCTGTCGGTTCTAATAAAAGCACATATACTAGTTTTGTCGGCTGTCTAGTTCGCAGCAAGGTTAGCATCTTGACAGCTGAGTGGAAAAATGTGGACCAAAGCACAGTAAAAGATCCTATTTGGAACACTATCCGGCTTACTTACACCGTCCCTGACTCTGAGAAGTTGAAAGACGCAACATTGTCTTATTGTGTTGATCGGTGGAGGAAGTTTAAGACCTTTCTAGCTAACACGTATATTTTTGCCGAGGTTCTTCCTGACCATAAACCCTGGGACAAGTACAAATTTATTGATGAACAAACTTGGCAACAATTTGTTCAGCAGCGGACCACTCCTGAAGCTTTGGTGAGTTTATATTTAGTTTTGTTTGCCCTTGTGTTTGCTTATTAACCTATGTGGATATGTGAATGTTATTGTGTTAATCTAATCCTGTTAGTTAAATGGTTTGGTGTGTGAATAGAAGTATACATTTCCTGCCTTTGTCCTTCATAAGAGGAGCATATCCTAGTTCCATGCAAGTCTGATATGTAAATGTGTAATGTGGTTAGACGTTGTTGTTAGTTAGTTAGTATGTTAACTGTGTAATGGTTTCGGTGCAAGTAGTTTGTTAGTTATTCTAATATGTGTAGAAACCAGTTATGATGAATGAATGAATTGACTGAGTTGGCAGCAATTCTGCAATCCCTTTCCTTTGTTTCTCCCAATTTCTTCTACAATGCTACATCTTCCTTAAATAAAATGTTGAAACTTGATGAAGTGAATTTGACTAATGTTTGACGTTCATATCAAGCAGAAGTTCTCTAATTTCTGTTAGTGACATGGCTGGAATTCATAATTGATAGTTGTTTTCAATCCTGATTCACAGAAAAGAAGGGAAAAAGCACAGGAGATCGGGAGAAAGAATGATTGCCCACACAGGGCTTCTCGCGGATATGAAAAGGCCGAAAAAGATTTGATGGCAGCCAAGCGGAAGAGATTGGAAGATGAAGCTGAATCCAATCCTTCTGCGGTAGTTGACCAGCCATCTCCAATACGTTCCGAGGAGTTGTGGTTGTATATTTGGCAAAAGCCAAGCGACGTTCACTCGTGTAGTTGCTGAACGAATTGTAAGTATCAATATTGTTATGTTTTACTTACTAAACATGTTTTATTACTAAGCTTCTCGTTATCTGTATCTTACAGGAAGATCTTAAAAAGAAAGAAGCAGAGGGATCTTTTGGGTCGGACGGGAGGAATGATGTTCTGACCGTTGCGACCGGAAAACCATATCACTAGGGGCGTGTAAGGGGGATTGGAGGATGGGTAGGCCTAAAGCAATACTTTGGTAAATCCAAATGCCACAGACAAAGTATGGTTACCCGGGAGGAGATGGATCAGACGCTTGCGGCCAGAGAAGCTACATTGAGGGAAATGTTTCAAGCTGAGATGAGCAAGATGAAGGAGGAGATGGATCAGAAAATGAAGTGTCTCCTGAGCTCTCTGCCAGAGACCAGTGTTCCCTTGACACCTTCAGCTACACATATGCAGCAGAGCACTAGAGGGACCTGCATTGTTGGACGGTCAGAGCAACCTTGTCACCTGTATGTGGAGGACCGTGATAGTCATAGACAATTAGTTGCTAAAGGGACTGTCCACAACTTGGGATCAACTGTACACCACCAACAAATGGATGATGATGAAGTCAGAGTGTCATTTGAAGAGGTGATCATTGATGCCGCACCTGTCCCTCTCCCAACTGATCAGTTGAAGCTTGTGAGTGATGTCAAGGGAACCTTCATCTCTTGGGCAGTGAAGCTTGTAGATGTCTCTACTCCTTATCAAGCTCCACCCCCTCCTCATGCTCCACCCCCTCCTCAAGCCCCACCCCCTCCTCAAGTGGAATCCCCTTCTCAAGCTCCATCCCCTCCTCAAGTGGAATCCCATTCTCAAGCTCCATCCCCTTCTCAAGCTTAATCCCCTCCTCAAGTTCCATCCCCTACTGCTCACTTGACGACCAAGGAAAAAATATCCGATATGGTAGCCAACAGATATTTTAAAGATAAATCGTGGCCTGTCAATGAAGTAGTAGGCCTCCCTAATCCTGAACCGGTTTACATTGATAATGTCGATGTAAAGTCCATGCTGCTTCCTGGACAGGAGGTTAGTAGTGCAATTGTTCAAATGTTTATAAGGTAATTATCTTCTTCCTTGATTACATAATTTAAATGCATCGCTTAGCCACACATACATATATACTAATTCCCTGATCGATGTCATTCTTGTAGGTGCATGCATGATAAACTGGTTCAAGAGGGCAGAATTGATGATTTTGGATTCTTGTGCCCAGTCTATGCAAGTTCAACACCTTTGGAATTGAGACAGCTGTACATATCAAAGAGGTTGTGTGAAGTGAGAAAAAATGTGTACTTGTTTCCATACTTCCAAGGGTATATATCGCAATTCTTGTCTGCAATTCACTTAATTCTGCTACATATATATATCACTGAGTACTTTACTGCTGTGAATTTTCAGGCGCCACTGGCAGTTGGTCATCATGTTGATGGATCTGCATACAGTTATCTTCTTATGCTCCATTCACGGCGATCCAGGGCCTACGTTGAAGGAGGTCATCAACAAGTAAGCATGTCATTTTGATTGTCTTGTCTGAAATCTCTGCTGTGAATTTTCAATGGAACATTATTGATAAATTTGTGATTTTGATGATAGTGGCTTGAGGACCTTCCAAGTTGAGGTAAGAAAAAGGCATGGGTTTCAGCTACAAGATCCTAAATGGTTCCAACCAAAGGTTAGTACATATTTGGACACTGGCATAACTACCTTGTGAGCTTGGTCAGTAAGCTATATATGCTCTTATATATATATATTGTTATTTTTAGACCCGTCGGCAATCAAAACAATCGAACTTATGTGGCCCGTACGTCATGAGACACATATATGATATTGTGACGGACGGAAGGACTAAATTCGGTGCAAAGGTAAATGTTATGGCTGAATTCAGTCACTGGCTTAATGTTACATATGAAACATGCACGTAAGTTAATTCTGTTTCTGTCTTTGATGTTACAGAGGTTTGCATGTGCTAAGCCATTTTCTGATGATGAAGTGGAGCACATACGCGAAGTGTTTTGTGAATATCTGTATAATTAGTTAAAAGAGTCAGGACAATAATTAATGTCCTAAATTAATTCATTTGTAATTAATATATGTTGTAGCAACAGTAGCCTTCTGTACATTTGTTTATTTTTTCGACTAAGCCATTCATTTGTAAATATAACGCAATAATTCAATAATAAATTTGTTTATTTTTTCGAACAATTTGTGTTGTCCATTTTGGGTTTCTGAATGAATGAGATGGTGGATAAAGCTATTTAGTGCTTGAAATTTGAGGTATAGGCGGATGTTGAAAATGAGCCATATAAGAGACTCTGAAAGTATTCGCGACTTTTAGGACCGTATATTTGTTAAAAGTCCGGTCCTAAAGGTCTTCGTCTATTCTAAAAAATATGGCTAGACTTTTAGGACCGTTTATATGTTAAATATTCGGTCCTAAAAGTCTTCGTCTATTCTAAAAAATATGGCTAGACTTTTAGGACCGTTTATATGTTAAATATCCGGTCCTAAAAGTCTCTAAAAATACGGCTAGAATTTTAGGACCTTATATTTATTAAATATCCGGTCCTAAAAGTCTTCATATAATTCCAAAGAATATGGCTAGACTTTTAGGACCGTATATTTGTTAGGAGTCAGGTCTTAAAAGTCTTCGTTTATTTCAAAAAGTTTGCTAAGACTTTTAGGACCGTATATTTGTTAATTGTCCGCTCCTAAATTCAAATTTTCGTTTATTTTTAAATTAATTAGTCTTTAATTTTAATAGAATTGGTGACTCGGTTTTCAGACAAATCTTTAGGGTTCAAGACAACCGAGTTTCTGGCGTTCTTCTCAAGCTTTGTGCTTCGTTGTCCTCGTTTTTACCTCTCCTGGTTTTGAAGATCATCATCGGTGTCCCTTTTCTTTGTCCTTTTTCTTTTTGTCGGAAAAAGAAAGAAGATAACGAAAATGACACTTAAAATGTTCAAACTAGGGGAGGTCAAATCGACGACAACGATAGTCCAACCTTGAGAAGAATCGTCACTCTGTATGGTCCTAACTGTTAACTGTATTCTGCAAATTTTTAATGTTGATCACCACGAAGAGGACAATGTTTTGTTTGTTTCTTTTTTGTAAGAAAAAAAAAAGAACTTAAAGATAAAGACAAGTACAAGGCGATTGGGAACTAAAAATTTTATTTTATTATATATTTTTTTTCTGATGCCTTGTGAGGCAGCAGTAGTACAAAAAAAACATAAAAATATATAATCCTCCCCATCGTTGTCGGAGGGGAGGGAAAGGTCGGAGACGTCGTCGTCAGAGGTATGGTATTCAACGTCATTGGCGTCGAGTACCGCGTTCAGCTTGTTGTTGACGGCGTGATAGACCTGAAACAGTTGGCCGAAGCGTCGGTCTATATGATTGACGCGGGCTATCATGTGCTCCATCATCTGGTAGAATGATGGGTAGTGAGGCAACGGAGGAGGGTACGGAGGTGGCTAAGGATTTCGTCGAGAAGGAGGACCTCGTGGTGGTGGAGGAGCCATTATGGTGGAGGTTGTAGGAGGAGATGGAGATGAATGTGAAGAAAGTAAAGTAACAACGGGTTTAAATAGAGAACCCATCCTGAACAATGTGAAACGCCGGAAACATTAACGAGGAGACGCATAGTTCCTCAGAATACGAGGAGACGCCTAGTTGGGAAGTTTGTGTGGAAGCCGAAGAGACTCTCTGAATCATTCATTTCAACATAGGGTACGGTAAGGATAGACTCTGCTATCTGAGTATTTTGAAAAGAATGAACTTTTAATACTGGATACTGTAAAAGATCCGTTCTTAAAAGTAATATTTTTTAACCAAAAATTCTTAAATGAATGAAAAAATTGAATTGAAAAAGAAATGAGTTTTAGGACCGGATAAAAGATAAAATCTCGGTCTTAAATGTAATTGAATTGAAAAAAAAAATGAGTTTTAAGACCGGACACAAGATAAAAGGTCGGTCTTAAAAGTAATTGAATTGATTTGAAAAAAATAAATGACTTTTAGGACCGGACACAAGATAAAAGGTCGGTCTTAAAAGTAATTGAATTGATTTGAAAAAAATAAATGACTTTTAGGACCGGACACAAGATAAAAGGTCGGTCTTAAAAGTAATTGAATTGATTTGAAAAAAATAAATGATTTTTAGGACCGGATTTTTATACAAATACGCTCTTAAAGTAGAAACACTAAATTCACTTGTACCAATTGACATCACCAGATGCGTATCTCTCCTGCTCTCTGTCCTTATTAAATGCTCAATACCTCGTAACTCCTCACTACCTAGCTCTCTGCCCCAACTGCTCAAAGTCTGAAACCATGGTTAGATACAAGAGAACTGCTCGTAGGGGTACTCTTACACCTCAAGCTCGTGACATGGTTAGATCGTTATACGGTGCGCCTCCTCCAGCGAGAGTGCGTCCTATTGTGGCCGAAGGGTCTCGGGTCGTTGGACCCATTGTTATTGCGGATGGTGAAGAGATTGCCAGCCCCCTCCAGGCTTCAGACCATGCAAAGGTTCGTGCTTCCCCACTCCAACCTGTTGGCCCCAGCGCGCCTACCTCTGACCCCTCTCCACTTTCCTCTAATGATGCATTAATATTGAGGCTAGAGCAACTAAGATAGGAACTTGCTGATATCCGGCGGGAAATTAATGCTCATCACGCCGATATCGCCAAGCATGTTCAGTCAGATTCTTGTGGATGATAATTTTCAGCTTTTTTTTCTTTTGTTTTTTTTTTCTTGGATAAATGCATTCTCCAGTAATGTAAGACACATTAAGAACATAAGCTTTTGTATTTTTTTTTGGCTGTTCTCCAATATTTTTCTTTTTGGCTGTATCTTGTGGATGATAATTTTCCTTTATTTTTTGTCCAAAAAAAAATTTCCTTTATTTTATTCATTCACCAAGGCCGTTAAGACCGGACATTTTATAAGTAATGGGTCTAAAAAGTATTTGAATTTTAGGACCGGATGTTTTATAAAACTCCGGTCTTAAACTTAAATGACTAATAAGACTTTAGGACCTGATACTCTTAGAACTCCGGTCTTAAAAAGTTAGTTATTTCTTTAGGACCGGACATTTAATAATTAACCGGTATTAATAAAATCCAAAAAGCTAAATAAGGTGTCGATGTCGCGCAAAAAATTAAATTTCCCTCTCTGAATATCTCTTGTCGCGCCGAAAGTGATTACTCAGGTTCCGACTCCGGTGTTTGTGTGTTGCTTCGTCGCTGCTTCGCGTATCTCTTTCGACAATCACTCTCTGGTTCCTTAGCTAAACGTCTATAGACGAAATTGTAAGAGGTGTTTCGGTTATATAACTTTATTATTTTCCAGCTTATCGTTCTGGGTTTTTCATGGGTTTAACGAAATCGATGAAATGTTCTTGTGGGTATTATCTGTTGTTAATGAATATTGTTTTTTGAAGATTATATTTGCACTTTAGACCTACCCAACTGACCAACAAGTGTTTTTAGGTTACTCTTGTTGTCTTCTCTGCAACATCAACGTTCGTGGCCGGAGAAGTAAGACTCAACAAACGCATTTGAATTTATATGCTACAGGTGAGTCCACAAGACCTTCATCCGTCCCATGCATTTAATTTCCTCGTCATGCATTTATTTTGGTTCTTGGATTCACTGTGATGCATTTATGACCAAAAGTGATTCTTTGTTATGCATTTAATGGGCAAGTTCCTCCGTAAAAGTGATTATTTGAGCATATACATTTGGAGTTGGCTTATTTTATATGCAAGTTTCAATTTTTTCGGATTATGTATGATCAATGATTTCCGTCTATATATAGGAATTCTACTATGGATCACAGTTGGATAAATGCTTTACGAACGAGTGTTGAATATCATAATGGGGTGAGGGAATTTATAGAATTTGCTAAACAAAATGCCCATGATGATAGGGGAAGTTTTATTGCCCTTGTGTAGAATGTTTGAATGAGAGTCGACTAAGTCCTGAAGTTATACACACACATTTAATTTGTCACGGATTTTGTAAGACCTATACAGTATGGGTATGGCATGGTGAAAAAGTGCCAAGTGGGTCTCAACATGGGAAGTGGCCTTTGATGATAATGACACGGATATGGATGATCGCATAGAGGACATTATCCGTGATGTAGGAGAAGAGGCTTTTGAGCGATCACATGCATATGGTAATATGTGTAGTGATGCAGAGACGCCGCTATACCCTGGGTGTAAAAAATACCAATTGTTGAACGCTGTATTGAAATTGGTAAGCTTGAAGGCACGTCATGGATGGAGCGACAAGAGTTTTTCAGAATTGCTTGAGGCTTTTAAGGACATGCTTCCGGATGATAATGTGTTGCCGCATCGCTACTATGATGCTAAGAAAATACTTTGTCCACTGGGGATGGAGTACAAAAAGATCCATGCATGCCCGAATGATTGCGTACTGTATAGAAAAGAGTTTGAAGAGAAGCAGAGTTGTCCGATATGTGAAACCCCATGGTACAAGTCAGATAAGGGGCCTGCAAAAGTGTTGTGGTATCTTCCAATCATACCAAGGTTCAAGCGGTTGTTTGCGAATGAAAATGATGCAAAAAATCTGAGGTGGCATGCAGATGAGAGGATTTCGGATGGACAGCTTCGACATCCGGCCGATTCTTCTCAATGGAAGAAAATCGATCAATTATTTCCGAACTTCGGCGAAGAACCTAGGAACCTCAGGCTTGCCCTTAGCACGGATGGCATGAATCCATATGGAAGCCTTAGCAAAGATACATAGTTCATGGCCTGTACTCCTCATTATTTACAACTTATCTCCTATGTTATGCATGAAACGAAAGTACATCATGTTGTCTATGTTGATTTTGGGACCAAAACAACCCGGAAATGACATAGATGTTTACCTTGAGCCCTTGATCGAAGACTTGAAGGAGTTGTGGGAAGAAGGTGTCGATGTTTTTGACTCTTTCAAGAAGGAGGTCTTTAAAATGAGAGCCATGATATTTTGTACTATAAACGACTTCCCAACATATGGGAACTTGTCAGGGTATAGTGTAAAAGGCCATAAAGCATGTCTGGTTTGTGAAGAAGGCACACGCTACCATCAACTTCAACATGGAAGAAAGACGGTGTATCTTGGACATAGGAGATTTCTTAGACGGGGCCACCCATATCGTCGATTAAAGAAGGCCTTTTTTGGTGGCCAAGAGTATGAAGAAGCTCAGGTGGCATTGACTGGGGAGCAAGTGTATGAAAAGGTTAAAAATATCAGTGTCATCTTCGGTAAGACTGGAAAGAGTAGAAAAGAAACAAATATATGGAAGAAGAGATCTGTATTCTTTGATCTTCCATATTGGCGCAATCTTGATGTGAGACACTGTATTGATGTCATGCATGTGGAGAAAAACGTATGTGATAGTATTGTCGGCACGGTTCTCAACATACAAGGTAGTTCGAAGGATGGTGTGAAAGCAAGATTGGATTTGAAAGCAATGGGAATGTGAGGATTATTGTCCCCCGGCTTCTCATACTTTGTCTAAGGATGAGAAACGAAGCTTTTGTGAGTGTTTACATGGCATAAAAGTTCCCTCGGGTATTCTTCAAATTTTAAGAGACTTGTCTCGATGAAGGACTTGAAATTAGTAGGCCAAAAGTCTCATGATTGTCATGTCTTGATGCAACAGCTACTCCCAGTAGCTATTCGAGGCATCGCTGAATATGATCTTCGGGTCGTTTTGACTAGTCTTTGTTTCTTCTTCAATGCGGTTTGTAGTAAAGTTTTCGAGATTGAAAAGTTGGATGAATTGGAGAATGAAGGATATCTTATCTTGTGCTACCTTGAGAAGCTTTTTGTTCCTACATTTTTTGACATCATGGTTCATCTAATTGTTCATCTAGTAATGGAGATAAAGTTGTGCGGTCCTATCCATTTACGGTGGATGTACCCTATTGAAAGATCTATGAAATTCCTAAAAGGGTATGTGAAGAACGCGTACCTTTGGCCAAAGTAAGACAAATTGGGCTTCCAAAACGTCAGCATGCTGAAGGGGGTAGACTGTTGGATGGATCCGTACACGCAGCAGAGTAAAAAAAATTACGGATCCCTTAGGCGGATCGCTCAACGACGTTTAAATCAAGGTTTAGGGTTTCCGAATCATACCTGTGTGCGAACGATTTGAACTGGTGGGCTACCTTCTCGATCGCGAGTAGGCCGACTCTTTAGAATCGCCTTCCTCTACCGGTATCCACACGAATGCCTTCGAACACGAACGGAGCGTGCTAGCGCCTCTGAACTGTGCGTCTCTCTATTTTCTATCTAGGGTTTCTCGCGGCTTTCTAATACGCTCGACAAAATGTCCCGTAGGTTTTTCTAAACCTAGTAGGCGTATTTTATTCAAAACCAATTTTTGAATTTGGATTAAAAAATATATTAATTAAATCTATCTGATAGATCTAATCTAATCTATTTATTTAATCCAAAATTAAAAGCCTTTAGATTTAATTTATATTTATAAATTAAATCAAGATATGATATCATTATATTTAAAATGAGATCCGATATCTCGGTTCAAATTAAATCGATATGCAATATCTTTATTCGAAAAATAAATCGAGATACAATATCTCAATTTATTATAGTTATTTAATTTATCAAATAAATTAAATACTATATATAATAATATTATTATCAATAAATAATATCATTATTATTTTCGAATTTAATATATATTAAATCAAGATATGATATCATTACATTTAATTTAAAATGAGATCCGATATCTCAGTTCAAATTAAATCTGATATGCAATATCTTTATTCGAAAATTAAATATGAGATACAATATCTCAATTTATTATAGTTATTTAATTTATCAAATAAATTAAATACTATATATAATAATATTATTGTCAATAAATAATATCATTATTATTTTCAAATTTAATATATTTATATATGCATATATATACACACATACATCCTAGATTAAATAAGTATTCATTAAATCTTAAACACATTTAAGATTCAATGAATCTGGACACTCTTGCTCGTGTTGGGCCATTCTTGTGTGCGACCCTGTAGGCCCACATGAGATTGGCAGCGGGCCAATACTGTACCGGCCCACAAGTCGCAAGCGGCCTCTAGCAAGACATTGCGACTACCCAATTCATATGGGGATCGTTGATAAGTACAATGACTTGCCCCTAGGGCATAATTTCCAACAGACTCCCACTTGCACTAGGTGCAATCATTAATTACCTTAATTCTCATTGCCCTAACATGACGCTCATGTTTTACTTGTGCAAGCGGCTTAGTAAGAGGATCAACGTCATTGTTTATGCGATATAACCTATCGTACAACCATGTCACGTCCCTTTTGTCACGCGATAATTTGGTCAAGGATGAGGCATGGAAAATGTCAACTTCTGTTCTTGACCATTACTTTCTCGATTCTTGAGTAGTCTAACAATTGAGATGGAAACTCCTTTCCATCGTAGTATGGCAATACATTTCTCAGCATGAAAAGCACTGATCCCGATCCTAGCCTTTATCATCACCCGGTCAAAGGTGACTTTTGACTAGGTCAAAGACCAGCGACTCATCATGTAGGAATCCATGATGATCTCAGGTCAAAGGGCTTTGTGACGCGGTTATACATGAGAAAAGCTTATGACTTATTCCATGCAGCTTTCTCATAGTGGGTCGGTCCAGCACCTTGTACTCTTACAAGTGCCTATGACTTTGATTCGTATCTCCATACCTCATCAAAGTCACACTGGTCTTATCTCATCTTCGCTCCCGCGTAGATGACCGACCAGGGACATTTAGGATAATCTATTAGATATATCCAGGGATACAGTTATCAATGTAAACATGCAAGAAAAATGATAACAAAAGGAGAATACTTTAATCGTCTAAAGTATAATGACTTGCTTTCTCCTGGTACTTTGCATAATTTTTTTTTTGTATCACCTCTATCATTGATTTCTCTGATAAGATGAAATCGCTTGAGTATATGGTTGGTCCTTTGATGTGACCTAGGCTTCTTGGTCTGCGGAATAGCGCCGCTATTGTCACAGAACAAGTCTATTGGATTTGAGATGGTAGGAACCACCCCTAGTTCATTAATGAACTTACCAATCCAAAAGGCCTCCTCAGCTGCATCCGATCTTGCTATATACTCGGCTTCTATTGCAGAATCAGCTACAGTGCTCTGCTTAGAGCTCTTCCAGCTTACCGCACCACCATTCAATAGGAATACATATCCTGATTGCGATCTTGAATCATCTTGGTCAGTTTGGAAACTCGCATCTGTGTAACCAGTCACACAGAGCTCATCTTCCAAGCCACCATATACTAAGAATAAGTCCCTAGTCCTTCTTAAGTACTTAAGGATATTCTTGACAGCAGTCCATTGACCCTCATCGGGATCTTGTTGATATCTTCTGGTCATACTCAAGGAAAATGACACATCTGGTCGAGTACATAACATGACATACATGATAGATCCAATGGCGGAGGCATATGGAATCTTACTCATGCGGTCTCTTTGATCTTGTGTACTAGGACACAAATCCTTACTGAGATGAATGCCATGAGACATGGGCATGTAACCCCTTTTGCAATCACGCATCCGAATCTATGCGGTATCTTGTCTATATATGTGCTCTGACTTAGGCCTATCAGCCTGTTGGATCTATCTCTATAGATCCTAATCCCAAGGATGTAAGTGGCTTTGCCTAAATCTTTCATTGAGAAAGACTTTCCTAACCAAGACTTGACACTCTGCAAGGTAGGAATGTCATTCCCAATGAGTAGGATGTCATCAACATAAAGCACTAGAAATACAAGCGTGCTCCCACTAACCTTCTTGTAAACACAAGGTTCATCTATGTTTTGAATGAATCCAAACTCTTTGACTACTTCATCAAAGCGATGATTCCAGCTCCGAGATGCTTGCTTCAATCCATAAATGGATCTTTGAAGCTTGCAAACTTTACGAGTCCTCTGGACGCACAAAACCCTCGGGTTGTGTCATGTACACATCCTCGAGGAGCTTTAGTTAAGGAAGGCTGTTTTGACGTCCATCTGCCATATTTCATAGTCATAATATGATGCAATGACAAGAAGGATTCGATTGATTTGGCCATTGCAACTGGGAAAAGGTTTCATCATAGTCCACACCATGAGTTTGAGTGAATCCTTTTGCAACCGGTCGTGCCTTGAAGATATTTACTTTGCCATCCATGTCGGTTTTCTCTTTGAAAACCCACTTGCACCCAATGGTTTTTACACCTTCGGTGGATCGACTAAGGCCCATACCTCATTGTCGTACATGGATTGCATTTCAGACTTCATGGCACTAAGCCATCTTTCGGAGTTTGGTCCCACCATGGCCTCGCGATAGGTAGTTGGCTCATTGTGCTCAATGAGCAAAACATCACGGCTTCCGAATCAAAATCCATATCTCGAGGTGTAGCCGTGTTCTATCGGACCTTCGTGGGTCTTGTGTTACGTGAGCAGACTCAACAACTTGTTGTGAGTCTTCTCCGGTTTCCATCGTGGTTCTACATTGTCTGTGACTCTCAAACTTCTTCGAGGTTCACCTTACTCCCACTGGTTCTTTTAGAGATAAACTCTTTTTCCAAAAAAGATACCATTCCGAATAACAAACACTTTGTGATCGGTGGGATTGTAGACATAGTATCCTTTAGTTTCCTTAGGATACCCCACAAAAAGGCATTTTGAGGATCTGAATGATAATTTATCAGAGGCTTGTTGTTTAACATAAACCTCACATCCCCAAATTTTAAGAAATGACAAACTGGGTTTCTTCCCAGTCCATATCTCATATGGTGTCTTTTCAACTGCCTTTGACGAAACACGATTTAGTGTGAACGCAGCTGTTTCTAGGGCATGGCCCCAAAAAGAAGGTGGAAGATCTGTTTGACTCATCATAGATCAAACCATATCTAATAGAGTTTGATTCCTCCGCTCAGAAACACCATTCCATTGAGGTGTTCTAGAGGAGTAAGTTGCGAGACGATCCCACAACTCCTAAGATGGTCAATGAACTCTTGGCTCAAATATTCACCACCCCGATCGGATCGAAGTGTCTTAATTGTTTTGCCAAGTTGATTTTGCACTTCATTTTGGAATATTTTGAACATTTCAAAAGATTCCGACTTATGTTTCATTAAATAGATATATCCATATCTACAAAAATCGTCTATAAATGTAATGAAGTACAAATGACCTCCTCTGCGAGATGTATTCATTGGTCCACACACATCGGTATGTATGAGGCCCAATAAATTGGTGGCTCTCTCACTGTGTCCGATAAAAGGTGCCTTTGTCATCTTTCCCAATAAACAAGACTCGCATGTATCAAATGATTCAAAATCAAATGAGTTAAGAAATCCATCTTTATGGAGTTTCGAAATGCGTTTCTCATTTATATGGCCTAGACGACAATGCCATAGATAGGTCGGATTCAAATCATTTGACTTGAACCTTTTAGTAGTTATGTCATAGATATGTCCATTCAATTTTCTACTGTCCTTGAGATCCTACATTTATTCAAATGTGAGATCCACATGTAGTATCCAATACCCATGTTGAGGAAGTAGAAAAGCGAATATCTATGACATAGATACTTGAAGCGATAGCCGCTATCCTTCTTGTTCTTCTCCAGATCTTCGAGGTAGAGTTTGCAATTCCTTTCAAATGACCAAGTTCATTTTAAAAGAAGCAGACTCTATCCTTCGGAGGTTTTTCCTTCTTGGCTTTCCGTTTCATACCCCTTCCTTTCTGAATGGACAAAATAGAACTAGGCCTCTCTAAGGCTCAGCTTAGCAATTTTGAGCATCTCATGCAGTTCAGAAATTGATTCCTCCATGTTGTAATCCATGACAAAGTTATCATAACTTCCGGGAGTGAGTTCAAGATCACATCTTTAACTAACTCCTTGGACATGGGGAATCCAAGCCTCTCAAGGTGATCAATGTAGCCCTTATCTTCAAAACATGAGGACTAAGCGATGCACCCTCGGCCGGCTTGCGGGAATGAAAGGCCTTTGTGGTCTCATACCTCTCTTGCCTTGCACATTATCGGAACATTTCCGTAGGATGAACAATCATCTCGAGAGGCCTCCACATGTTCTAGATCTCTATTGAGGTCTAGAAGCATAGTGGCAAGCATCGAGCATCCTGTATCCACGAGTCATCCTTATGCTTCGTATAAGCATTAGTCGAGCTCTTGGATCAGCAGTTGCGAGCTCGTCGGGAATGGGTTGATTGATGAGATATTCTTTTCTTTCGTGTTTAGGATCAACGCTTAAGTTCCCAAACATGTCAAGAAAGTTTGTCTCATCGAGTTCGTCCTTCTTAAGGACTGATCGCATTGATGGTGTTGAAGTATTACTAGACTACATGATTCTACAACTAAAGATATGCAAAGTTTAAGTAGTAACCTCCCATTTGAATTAAGAACCCTCATTATAATTAGTGGGCTAAGATCCATATTTGGCTTAAATTTAAGTCCGCTTTGGCAGGACGCTTAAATTAAGTTATTTAGGTAGGCAAACCCCTTGCCAATTACATCATATGTAACTCTTAGATCTTTATGGGATTCAATCATCATATGACGTGTCATGTTTAATCCCATCTAATGCCTTGAGATCCAAAACCGTTTTGATAATCTCAATTAAGTCAAGACAATAATGAATATTGAGTATCACCATTACTCACTCTTGTCTCACCAAGATAACTCAGATGCATCCACTTTGGTGGAACATACAAATGGGCGATCTAGGTTTTGACAAGTATTCATTTATTGGTGGCATTATGACTTAAGATTTTATTTAGAGGTATAATTAGATTAATCCTATTAATTATACTTATATGAATGCAATCACTATTGTATCTCATATAATATCTAAATTAATTATGAGTGATCTAATCAAAACATAATTAAAACTCTAAATTGATTATGAGTGATCTAATCAAATCATAATTAAAATTCTAAATTAATTATGAGTGATCTAATCAAAACATAATTAAAATTCTAAATTAATTATGAGTGATCTAATCAATCCATAATTAAAAATTCTAAATTAATTATGAGTGATCTAATCAAAACATAATTAAAATTCTAAATTAATTATGAGTGATCTAATCAAACCATAATTAAAATTCTAAATTAATTATGAGTGATCAAATCAAACCATAATTAAAAATTCTAAATTAATTATGCAATGATCAAATCAAAAACATAATCAAGGATTGCGACACAACATGGCTCACCTAACCTAGAATCCTCTCAAGCCAATGAGAGGACTTCTCTAGATAAAATTAAAGAAAAATACTTCATGAGAAACCTCGTTTCAACATAGCATGCCATATTAAAAAAAAAATTACAACACTTGTAAATTCTAGAGCCATATTGTTCACCATACCCAAACAAGTTAAATCACACCATATATTTAATTCATACAGTTATGCAATAAAATATTATGGTTAAAGTTATCATGATATAAATTCTCTAATTTATATTCATGATTTAAAATCTCGCGCTACTGACAATCAGCCAGGATCCCTACATGATCAAAATAACTTCATGTTTTCGAAAATAATTTCCCAAAAAACGTGATTTTTTTGAAAATAATTTCCAAAAAAAAACGTGATTTTTTTTTCCTGAAAATTTCAAACCTAACGTGCGATCGACATCGGATCTGAGCGTTTGAGATCCACGCGAATCGGCTACACGATCGATTTGAACAATTGAGAGAAGCGCAATATCAGGCTAGCTATCCGTAGAAACCCTAACGCGAGTTTTGTAATTCAAACGCATACAAAGATCAGTTTTAGCATATATATTATATATAAACACGCGTAAAACCTAATTTAAACGCACGGTTGAGTTGGCTCTGATGCCACTGTTGGATGGATCCGTACACGCAGCGAGTAAAAAAATTACGGATCCCTTAGGCGGATCGCTCAACGGCGTTTAAATCAAGGTTTAGGGTTTCGAATCGTACCTTTGCGAACAATTTGAGCGGTGGGCTACCTTCTCGATCGGCGAAGCCGACTCTTTAGAATCGCCTTCCTCTACAGGTATCCACACGAACGGCCTTGAAACACGAACGGAGCGTGCTAGCGCCTCCGAGCTATGCGTCTCTCTATTTTCTATCTAGGGTTTCTCGCGGCTTTCTAATACGCTCGACAAAATGTCCGTCGGTTTTCTAAACCTAGTAGGCGTATTTTATTCAAAACCAATTTTGAATTTGGATTAAAAAATATATTAATTAAATCTATCGATAGATCTAATCTAATCTATTTATTTAATCCAAAATTAAAAAGCCCTTAGATTTAATTTATATTTATAAATTAAATCAAGATATGATATCATTATATTTAAAATGAGATCCGATATCTCGGTTCAAATTAAATCGATATGCAATATCTTTATTCGAAAAATAAATCGAGATACAATATCTCAATTTATTATAGTTATTTAATTTATCAAATAAATTAAATACTATATATAATAATATTATTATCAATAAATAATATCATTATTATTTTCGAATTTAATATATATTAAATCAAGATATGATATCATTACATTTAATTTAAAATGAGATCCGATATCTCAATTCAAATTAAATCTGATATGCAATATCTTTATTCGAAAATTAAATCTGAGATACAATATCTCAATTTATTATAGTTATTTAATTTATCAAATAAATTAAATACTATATATAATAATATTATTGTCAATAAATAATATCATTATTATTTTCGAATTTAATATATTTATATATGCATATATATATACACACATACATCCTAGATTAAATAAGTATTCATTAAATCTTAAACACATTTAAGATTCAATGAATCTGGACACTCTTGCTCGTGTTGGGCCATTCTTGTGTGTGACCACTGAGGCCCACATGAGATTGGCGGCGGAGCCAATCTTTGTGCCCAGCCCACAAGTCGCAAGCGGCCTCTAGCAAGACATTGCGACTACCCAATTCATATGGGGATCGTTGATAAGTACAATGACTTGCCCCTAGGGCATAATTTCCAACATAGACGAGGGGCTTCGGTAAAGAGTGTGGATACTGATGAATTTTCACAAGTCCACTTATACATCTTGAATAATGTTGATGAAGTTCAAGCCAGCATATCTGCACATAAAGAAGCTGTAAGGAAAGATAACCATCGAATGACCGAACAAAGGTTGATTAGGGAGCATAACGAGACTTTTGCAAAAGGTTCAAACAAAGGTCGAGGATGCGAATGTGTTTATGATACATTGAAATGGTTAGCACGTGGTCCTGAGGTTGATGTCATAAGTTGGAATTCGTATGTGATCAATGGTTATACATTTTACACGAAGTCCCTAGATTATAGGAGCACTGATCCCGAACGGTGGTGTTATGTTAGAGGCTGAATCTATGCACTTCTCGGTTCGAAAGACAAGAGGCCTAAATTGGCGGTCATGCCATATTATGGGGTTATTGAAGAGATCGGGAGGTGGACTATGTCAAAATTAGATTTCCCATCTTCAAATGCAAGTGGGTTAATGTCAATAATGGTGTTTAGATCGATCGGCTAGGATTTACTTTAGTCGATGTCAATAGTAGAAGTTTTGGAGATGAACCTTTTATTATGACAAACCATGCGAAACAAGTGTTCTATATCACCGATCAAGAAAATAAAATGTGGTCTGTAGCTCTCCAAGGAAAGAGGGTCATTGATATTGATGAGGAAAGACATTCAAATTATGGTCTTCCTGAGAGTACTCCTTTTTCAAGGGGTCTACCGGACATGAACGAAGAAGATGAAGCGGATAATGAACCCGGCATAAGAAATGATCATCAAGAAGGGATATGGGAGGATATCACTTTATAAAAGAGTCAATTCATAAGGTAATATTCTATGCATAATTCTTTGAAAACTTTAAGGTTTTAACTATATTATATTCCTTCTATGTTCTTAATTAAACAATGTCACGCTGACTATGAATTTGTTCTTATTTTGTTTTTGTGGCAGGATCCGATTCAAAGGGGAATATTTATAAAAGAGGATGCATGTTACGTTGTTGGGTGGGAATCAGATGAAGGCATGGTGAATAATATATTGGACATGTATGTTGATTTACATGCTGTATTTGTACCTCATTGTGATTGTAAGTTATCTTAGCTTATTGTATAAATTACTTTAGATGTTGTAGTCTTAAGAGGCCACATAACTCATGGTGGATAATATTTGTATTCTTTTTCCCAATTCAATTTATTCTTAATTGTTCATAGCTTGTAGCTTAAAGTATCGACTTTTATGTGCTGTTTTGGGTGGTGGATTTGTGTATATATATATGATCAGGAAGAACAGAACAGGGAAACATTCGGGAAAATTTAGATCGCAAATAAATAAGTCGGTCTTAAATATTCAAATGTTAAGACCAGATGTATTTCTATGACCGGTCTTAAAGGTATTAAGCCGGTCTTAAAAGTTGGTCTTTTAAGACCGGTCTAATTATAAGTCCGGTCTAAAAGTTTAATTTTTAAGACCGAACGTATATAACATCCGGTCTTGAAAGTCGATCTTTTAAAATAGGGTAATTAGTCGTCTGGTCTTAGAATCTGCTATCTTTTGGACCGGATTGATCTTTGTATGGTCTTAATATTTGGATCTTTTAAGAGCAGTCGAGTTTTTGTCCGGTCTTAAAGGTTGATTTTTAGGGCCGAACAAAAAATATTTCAGATCTATTTAATATGACTTTTAAGACCGAAGGTTTAAAATGTCTGGTCTAAAACTCTTTAAGACCGGTTTCATGTCCGGTCTTAATAGGGAGACTTTTAATACCGCCTGGAACAGACGCGGGTCCGGTCCGACGATACCTCTTTTGTCCAGTCTTTAAAGCCTTTTTCCACCCGTGCTCCTAGGAATCATTTGGTTTGCTCTGATTTTCATTCCGTGTGTGTGCTTTGTTTTCTGCAAACATTTAATGTTCTGACACACGTTGTTGCTTTTCAGCCATTTTTTGCTAAATCATTCATTAATGATCTAAAACTCACTCAAAAGGATGATTAATAATTTTCTAAGTAAGATTGAGTAGACTTTAAACAAAAATGAATAGTTGGTCAAAATATTCGAATTTACGATTCCTATTATATCAAAGATATTCAAGTAGCATATGAACAATACCCGAGTACCATTTATGCACTGCTTGAGTAAGGGTTCAAATGTTCTTCAAAAACTCCTAACGTTAGCCTTGCTCGAGTACATGTTAAGTGACTGCTTGAGTATTGTGCTTGAGTAGGACCTTGAGTATGCTTGAGTAAGGTCTCAACAAACACACAACAAAAGCTTCATAACGCATATACTCAAGTATGCAAGTGGGCATGCTTGAGTAGCATGCTCGAGTACGGTTTCCACAGTGCTTGAGTATCATCTAAGCTTCACTGAAAAATATACTAAGTGAAGACATTAGCTAGCCTATGCTTGAGTAAAGTTTTCCTCATGCTTGAGTAAGAGTAAAATAGTGCTCAAGTAAGGTTTAACAATAAGCAAATATAAGTTTAAGAGAATTATGCTTGAGTGCAACATTACCTCTGCTCGAGCTCTTCGCATTCTCCAAATGTTTGCTGATATCCTTTGTTGACATTCCTTATTCTATTTGTTCGTTGAGACTCAACAATAAATGTGAAACAGAAATGGTTGCAAGGTTTTATGTTTGCTCGGAGAGTTATTTGCCAAAACAGTGTTTCGTCTCTGCTTTACATTAAATGCACTGAAACATAATTGCTTTATTGCAATTTGGTGTTAATCCATATCAAAATCATCTGAAACTCATTAACAAACTAATTAAACATAGTTAGGAATAATAATGAGTGATGATATGAAGTAGATAAAACAATCTTGGAGATTTAAGAAGTTCAGACACGAAGATTTGTAAATAGAGATTATATTGACTCGAGTTAAACTGATATGGCTCGAGTCAAGAGTTTATCTTCTTTCAAAAAGACGTTTTGGAAAATTGAAAGATTAGGCATAGACTCGAGTTAGATAAGGTATGCTTGAGTTTAGGTCCAAACTCGAGTCACCAAATCCAGGCTTGAGTTCATCTTCTATTGAAAATATTGTAAATGGAGCAAATCACCGAGGGGGCTGAATTGGATATTTTAAAAACTTCTTCGAATACTCTGTTTATAGAGCTAAAATAGAGCAAAATAGAGTAGAATAAGAAGAAGCTTGACACAAGGAAATTTATACTGGTTTGTTCCAAATCATTGATCTACATCCAGTCCCCAGACGCTCTGGGATTTTCACTAACTCACAATATCAATTACACACTCTGCACTCGAAAGTTATCATTTCTAGGATACATTCTCCCTTACAAGTTCTAATATGATATTCCCAATCTCCAAGTCCCCTTGACTTGAGATTCTTACAATAAATGATTTTAATAAATGAAACTTTTTCTAAGAGTGGATAATGATAAACACTGAGGTACAAATGTATCAAAAGATACTTTACAGTAGAAAACTGAAAGAGTAGTTGGAAACTTGAATAATTTTCATTTTCTACATATTGGTTGTTGAGAATACTTGAATGCATACCTTATATACCAAGAGATCATTAAATGATAGTTGAATTGATCAATGTAGCCGTTGGACACATTGCTGAGTTGATTAGGAGCACTTTGGTCTCTTCTCTCTCTACTCTTCAGTTAATCCAGGTGCACAGAGATTTAGGGTTGACTTCCCTTCAATTTAATCCGTTGGAAGAGCAGCTTCTAGTTAGGGAAAGGAAACATTAATCCCTTTGCAATGTGTATAGAATGATTGTCCAAAAGGATGCAATCTTTCAGGACATTTCATTTAATGTGCTGACGTCACTTTTTGCTTTAAGCTAAATCTCTATTTAATACTCTTTAAATCATCTGAAACTCACTAAAAAACTGATTAAACATAGTTAAGAATCGTAATGAGTGATGATAAGAAGTATCTAGATCAAACATAAAGATTTCACAAATTCGAGCAGTTTGATTTTCAAACTCTGCGACACAAACTCGAGTTTGTTCATCCAAACTGGAGTTTGTAATTTCCTTCAGAAGCCTAAACTCGAGTTTACCAATCCAAACTCAAGTTTTCTTCATCCAGAGAGGAATGTCGCGATTTGATCTTTGAAGCAAGTTTTGAGTAAGACCAAAACTCAAGTCATTAAGTGACTAACTCAAGTTTTGGACTTTTATAATGAAAAACAAGTTTAAGTCCAAATGCTCAAAACTAGAGTTTCCAAATGCACATTGGAGTTTCCAAAATGTTCAAATAGAGCAAAGCTCTCTGCTTGGCACAAACTCGAGTTTATAAAGTTAAACTTGAGTTTCCACAAATCTTAGGAAAAATGGAAAACTCTCTGATAAATCCCTAATTTTACATATTTTATCCCACCTTATTCATTTATTTTGGGGACTATTTTAGGCTAATTTGGATATATATTAGATAATATTTGGATTGTTAGCAAATTTTAGAAAATAATATAAATCTGAATTAATTATGAGATTATTGGGCCTAATTTATTAATATTCTAATTAATATCTTGTGATTAAATAATAATTCTAATATATGATAGATCATGATTTTATCATATTTAGATCCTATGGTGCAGAATTTTTCAGGGAAGCTAAAAAGAAATCCAATGGTGGAATTTTATTGGACTTCTTATATTTTATTGAACCCAAGTTGATACCCTAAAAATCCTTATCTTCCTCCCCATTAAGAAACCTAGCATCCACACAAGGGATTCTAGGAGAGCCGAGAACGGAGGGACGCACACTGAGAAAGAAGGCGCAGCCGCTAATTGAATTATATTGGTGTGGAAGTTCTTCCATGTTCACCACGGTCTCTGCCTAATTTCATCATCAATTCTTTTTCTCCAACCACAGGCCCACCTTCACCTATCTTTAGGAGGCAACTTGGGAGGAGCACGGAGGGAGCTAAAGCCTAGGAGCTTACACTTGAAGACCACATGAGAGTGTTTTTCCTTTTATCGATTTGTTTCAAGACTTTGAAATTGTTTAGTTTTAGATAATTTTAAGTTGTGTTAATTGAGAACAATCTAGTTTTAGATTGTAAACTTATTCTTTTTGAATTGGATTGATAATTTGAATTGTGCTTGAGACAATTGCTGGATTCTTGTTTGCAACTTTGGATTGTCAATTGAATTAATAATTGAGTTTTCGTTATTAATTTAATTGTCAATTGGGTTTATCGATTTAATTTTTTAATTGAATTGATAAATTGTCTAGTTGTTTAATTGGATAATTGTAAACAAGATTCAAAAATTATTTAGAAATTAATTGTGATTGGTTTTTAATGAGTTTAATTAGCCACCACTTATTTTACTGAGTTTTCTAGTGGAATAAGTGTTATTGAACTTGAGGGTTTCTCATGTTTCAATTAGGTAATTAATTTCATTAATTCCAATTTTCATTAATCTCCCTTTGGTCTAATTAATTGATTTGGGCTAAGAAAGTTACTCCATGTGAATCCTAAGCTGTCCCCTTCATCACTCATAACTGAACTAGATCTTTAATTTGTTATTTGATTTGCTTTTAATCAATCTTTTTCTTAGGATTTTAATTATTCTCTTATAACAAAACCCCCAAAATTTGCATTCAAATTCATATAGATTAGTCTCCTTTTCATATAGGTCTTAGAGTCAATTTTCATCTTGCATTTAGTTAGTTATTTGAATCTAGGTAGTAGTCTCTTGCATTTTAGTTAGGTTCATTGCATTTTTATCATCTAAATTCAACCTAAAGAAAAACTGATGCGGACATAGGAGGCGGCATGACCAAGGCAACAAACTTGGAGGACATACAAGGTCTTGGAGGCCCAATGACAAGAGCAAAAGCTAAAAAGGCTAAAGAGGCTCTAAATCTCTTGGTGACCACTTTACTTGAGACAAGCCCAAGTCTAAAGGAAGAAGAGACCTCCCTTATCGTTTTTCGGTGTTTCTTGAGCCAAAATCGCGTTTCGGAAAGTCATCTTTCACCTCGTTTTGTACTCACTCAAATCTGAGGTCTATAGTGTGAGATACGTTCGGTTCTTATCAAGACGTGTTGCAGCTGAATTTTTGGTGCGAAATTCCATTCCTAGTTGATCCAATCATCCCTTTCTTTCGGGAATCATATCATCTGGTATCAGAGCACTCGGTTCTAGGATTGGAATTGGGTTATCTTTTCTCCAATCTGGTCACACATTTGGTAACCCTAGTCCCTAAAATTTGTGTTTCTGATTTTGAATTGTGCAATTCTGTTTTAGCCGTTGTTGTTTGTTCCTAATTTGTTCTTTCAATCTTACAGTTCTTTGTTTCTTTCAATTTCTTGTTCAGTTCACATATTTCTGCACTTGGTTCTTGGTGTTCATTCCTTGTTCATCATTGTTCTTGAATTTTAATCCTTTCAATTCATGTTTCTTGAGTAGTATGTTGTTAGTGTGTTAAGTAATAGCTCAGTTTGTGGGGAATTCTATCTAATTTAGTTCTGAATTAGTACAATTTCAAAGCTTGATTCCAAAATCACAAATTCCTTTTGTTGAAGAATCAGGTGTTTAAAAAAAAGAAAAAAAAAAGAAAAAAAAGGGAAAAAAAAATACTATACAATACCTTGCTATTCAATTACACACACTACTACTTGTGAATCAAGTCCAAAGTGTCTTCCTTGAAAAATTCCTCCAAGTTGTTTTGGTTTTCTTTGTCGTCTTCTTTGACATCTTTTCCAATTTGTATTTGTTAGTTCTCTATGTGTTTTGATGATTAATAACAATTGTAAACAAGTATGAATGTTTTAATAAGACAAAAGAGTCAAAAACATTCTGTCATCGCAAAACTCGAGCCTAACTAGGTGAGCTCGAGTTTGCTGCAAATATAATGCTAAAGAGTTTACAAATGAGTAAACTCGAGCCTGTATATACAGGCTCGAGTTTGCCTCTGGCGGGAAATATTTTCCAATTGAAAACCATCTCTTTAAACTTCAGAGTTTATATTTTTGTGTAGAGTTGACTTATTCCTATGGCTGTAAATTGATGAACACTCGAGCCTAAGTATATGGACTCGAGCCTAATACTTTTGTGTAGAGTTTACTCTATGGTTTGACAAACGAAGAAGAGTTTACAAAACAGGTAAACTCGAGCCTGTTATTGCAAGCTCGAGTTTTCCCCTGGCAGAGAGCTCCCAAGGTTTCCTTCATTCACAAACTCCAGAGTTTATGTTCAAACCTCCGAGTTCACTCCAATAAGTCATGGAATAAATGAAGTCGAACTCGAGCTGTGATTATGAACTCGAGCCCTTCGTTGAAAGAAAGTAAAGCAAGTGTACAAACTCCAGAGTTTGTATTCGTGCTCCAGACCACACTTCCGAATGACCAAATCTCTTAGGCATGAATAATGTCAAACTCGAGCCTAATCACTAATGGACTCGAGCCTACAGTGTGTGTGAAATATTGTTTGGTGCTCGAGCAGCAAAATCTCGGCGATGATTCGAACTCGAGCCTACCTTTGTGAACTCGAGTTTACATGATGAAACAAATTATAAACTCCAGAGTTTACATCAAACTACAGAGTTTGCTCCTCACAGAAGATAAACCAAATACTCAAAGTTCCTTACGAACTCGAGCCTGACTTGGCGAACTCGAGTTTAAGACGACATCAAATATGATCGTTACTGTTTTCATCCTGATTAGTTTGAACAACAAAATTACCATTTCTATGCGAATTGATTACATTCATTTAGAGAATTCATATGTATATTTAACCACTCTAAATTAAGAATGTTTCAGGTATTAGTTGGATCAACCAAGACATTGAATTCACGCGACAAATCAGAATGAAGAAGGATTTCACGCGTCTGGAATTAAATTAGTTGAAAATCAGAACCCAACGGCTATAATCCTCATCAACCTGAATTTCAAATGAAGAACATGCAGAATTGAGAAGTAACGGTCACATAGCAATTGACCACTATATATAGAACAAGATTACAAACTTCGAGGGAGTGTATCCTAGAGAGGATAATCCTTGAGTACGAGTGTGTATCGAATTGAGTGATAGTAGAAAAACCCGAGTCAGGGGTGGACGTAGGTCAAGAGTTTGGACCGAACCAGGATAAACTTTACGTGTCAAGCTCTTCTTCCCTATCTCTTTACGTTTAGCTTCGACTTGGGTGCAAGGTTATTTTAAAAGTTTTAAAATCCCCAATTCACCCCCTCTTGGTGATTTCCTTTCGTTTTCATTTGGTATCGAGCAAGGTTGTCTTTTTGAAGGATTAACATCCTAGACAAAAAGATCCAATGGAAGGAATTCTACCGATGGAGCCTCAATCAACGAGACCCCGGGTTTCAATGGAGAACACTACTCATTACGGAAGGCTAAGTTCGGGGTCTATGTAATGGCCTCTCGAGTTTGGTTTATGGAAGGTCTTTGAGAAAGGAAACTATGTTCCTTCCTCGGTTGTAGCTGATGTCAGAACTCCCAAGAAAGAAGAAGAGTACGATGACAATGATAAAAAGCTAGTCACTCTCAACATGAAGGCAATCCACATGCTGCAAAGTGCTCTTGGGCAAAAGGAGTATTTCAGATTTGCACTTTGCCATCTGCTAAGCAAATGTGGGATGCTCTTGAGATAGCCCATGAAGGAACGGCTGCAATCAAAGAAAATCGTATCAATACTCTCATGATGAATATGATTTATTACGGATGAAGCTTAGGAGAGTCTATTGGCGAATTTCAACTCGGGTTCACTCATCTGATCAATCAACTCATTGCCTTGGGAAAAGAATATGAACAACCTGCCCAAGTGAGGAAAATACTAAATATTCTCACCAAGGAATGGGAAGCCAAGGTCACGGCAATTGAAGAATCTCGAGGCGAATCAATGGCCTCCGTAGCAGCATTATTTGGCAGCCTCTCACGAGTATGAGGGAAGATCAAATTCAAGAAAGGGCTAAATGACATCAATGTCAAAAACAAGGGAATAGCTCTTAAAACCATCAAAGAGGTAAAGTCAGATGACGATGAAGAAGATGAAGATGAAGATGGTGAGCTAGGAATGATGGTCCGAAGATTCAAGAAATTCTACAAAAAGGACCAATCTCACAGAAAGTTTCACAAAGGAAATTCTAGCACTGAAACTAAGAAACCAATTATATGCTATGAGTGTGAGAAACCAGGCCACATCAAATCAGAATGTCCTCAGCTGAAAAACAAAGAAAAGAAATTCAATAAGTTCAAGAAAAGAGCTTATGTGTCAGCTATATGGGGCAACATCTCATCTGATGAAGATGAGGCAGAAGAGGAACAAAGT
Organism: Acacia pycnantha; assembly: GCA_025563575.1. Classification (NCBI taxonomy): domain Eukaryota; kingdom Viridiplantae; phylum Streptophyta; class Magnoliopsida; order Fabales; family Fabaceae; genus Acacia; species Acacia pycnantha. The sequence continues at coordinate 263,031 of JAMWYP010000320.1, read as the reverse complement.
GCCAATCTCTGTCTTGTGGCTCAAGAGGAATCAGACAACGAAGAGGTAAGTAATTCTGATCAGGAATTGGTTACAAGCCTGATTGTGACAAAAAGAAAGGCAAAAAGAAACATGGACAAAGATCTTACATGAATTACTTTCAAAAATCTGTCCATACTTCAAATCCTTTTGCACATTGCAACTATTGTATGAAAAGGTCATACCACTTCCTCATGTTTTCATAGAAAGGATAGAACAATTAAACCTGTAGGAAACTACCAATGGGTGCCTAAGGGATCCTATATGATTCCTAAGACACAAACTAACCCAAAAGGACCCAAAGAATATTGGGTACCTAAAAGATGATATCTCTTTTATGCAGATTTGTCTTAGAGCATCAAATCCCAATAAGTGGTACATTGACAGTGGATGCTCAAGACACATGACTGAGACCAATCCAAGTTTGCTTCAATCAAACATAAGGAAGGTGGCAAAGTAACATTTGGTGGAAATGAGTCGGAAGAATTCCTGGCATTGGCAAAATTGGAAATAGCAATGGACCACAAATCAAAGATGTTTATCTTGTGGATGGATTATGTCACAACCTCCTCAGTGTGAGTCAAAGCACAGACAAAGGAAATCTAGTCATCTTTGATTCAGAAGAATGTTTGATTGTAAGTAAGGATGTTCTCTCCTTAGATAGTATTAAACCCAAAGCATTATTCAGAGCTCCAAGAGAAGGTAATTGCTACACTCTTAATCTGTCTAAAAACAATTTCAGTGATAATATGGGAATCAACTACAACTTCTCAGCCCAAGAACCCCACAGCAAAATGGAGTTGTTGAAAGGAAAAATAGAGTGCTCACTGAAATGGCAAGAGCAATGCTGAATGAAAATCAAACATCTCAAATGTTTTGGGCTGATGCTATGAGCACTGCATGCTACATATCAAACAGGGCATATCTCCGGAAGAAATTGGACAAAACACCCTATGAACTTTACAAAGGAAGAAAACCCAACTTAGCTCACTTGCACATCTTTGGATGTAAGTGCTTCATCCACAATAATGGTAAGGACAGCTTGGGTAAATTTGATCCCAAAGCTGATGAAGGTATATTCTTGGGTTATTCAAGTAGAAGTAAAGCATATAGAGTTTATAATACCCGCACTCACATTGTTGAAGAATCTATGCATGTTGTTTTCTGTGAAACCAAATCTAACAAACCCTTGGATGATGATGATGATTTTCTTATTTCAAATCAATCTGGTTCAGACTCAGCACCAACTCCTGTTTTAACAAATACTGAAAAAGATTTGCAAAATGATTCTGAAACTGAAAAACATTGTGAAAATGCTTGTGAAAACAGTGTTCAAACTCAACCAAAATCATGGAGATACAGTAGGAGTCATCCTCTGGATCAAGTGATAGGTGATGCAAATCAAGGAGTAAGAACCAGAAGAAGCACCTTGAATGAAGTTACTTTTTCAGCTTTCATTTCTAAAATTGAACCCTCTAAAATTGATGAAGCCCTTTCAGACAATGATTGGGTTATAGCAATGCAAGAGGAGTTACATCAATTTGAAAGAAACCAAGTTTGGGACTTGGTACCCAGGACCTAAAGACCATCCGGTCATTGGTACTAAATGGGTATTCAAGAATAAATGTGATGAATCCGCCATAATCATTCGTAATAAGGCAAGGCTAGTTGCAAAAGGCTATAATCAAGAAGAAGGAATTGATTATGAAGAAACTTATGCTCCAGTAGCAAGATTGGAAGCTATAAGAGTTCTTTTAGCCTTTGCTTGTGTTAAAGGATTCAAACTTTTTCAAATGGATGTGAAATCCGCCTTTTTAAATGGTTTTATACAGGAGGAAGTTTATGTTGAACAACCTCCGGGATTTCAAAATGAACATCATCCGAGATCATGTTTATCACCTCAAGAAAGCCTTATATGGTCTTAAGCAAGCTCCTAGAGCTTGGTATGAGCGATTAAGCAATTTCCTTCTTGATCAAGGATTTGTTAGAGGTAAAGCGAAATACAACTCTCTTTATAAAGAAAAATAAACTTGGTGATGTCTTAATAGTTCAAATTTATGTTGATGACATTATTTTTGGTGCTACTAATGATACTATGTGTGAAGAATTTGCTAAGACAATGCAGGGAGAGTTTGAGATGTCCATGATGGGAGAACTCAATTACTTCCTTGGACTTCAAATCAAGCAACGTCATGATGGAATTTTCATTTCCCAGACCAAGTATTTGAAAGATCTATTGAAAAAGTATGGTCTAGTTGACTGTAATGGAGCAGATACTCCAATGAGTTCAACTGCAACTCTGGATGCTGATGAAAAGGGGACTGACTTCAACATCACTAAATATAGAGGAATGATTGGATCATTACTCTATCTTACAGCAAGCCGCCCAGATATTCAATTTAGTGTTGGAATGTGTGCTAGATTCCAATCTGCCCCCATGGAGTCTCATGCTGAACATGTTAAAAGAATTTTTAGATATCTTGCTGATACAAAGACTCTTGGATTGTGGTTTCCCAAAGATCAACATGAACACTTGGTAGCTTATACGATTCGGATCATGCGAGGCTACAAGGCGACGGAAAAAGCACCGGTGGCCAATGTGAATTCTTTGGAGGATCATTAGTATCTTGGTTCAGCAAAAGCAGACCACGATAGATGTGTCATCCACTGAAGGCCGAGTATGTTCTTTGCCTCAAGTTGCTGTGCTCAAGTTCTTTGGCTCAAACAACAATTGTGTGATTTGGGAGTTCATCTCAAAGAAATCCCAATTCTTTGTGACAACACAAGCACAATAAGCTTGGCAAAGAATCCTGTTCAACATACTAGAACCAAGCATATTGATGTTAGACATCACTTCATAAGAGACCATGTTCAAAGAAAGATGTCAAAGTCATGTTCATCCCAACCCACTTGCAACTTGCTGATATCTTCACCAAACCATTAGCAAAAGAACAATTTGTGTTCATAAGAAGAGAATTGGGAATGGTAAATCCCAATGAGTTGTAAGTAATCTCTACCCAATTTAATGTTAGTTATGTTTTTGATGATTATTATTTACTAACTTAAGCATCGGAGTATGTAGATATGCTTTATGCAGGATGTTAATGAGAATAATATTCCAAACCATCGTTGCAAGTTTCTTTGACAAGATATCCAAACTCGAGCCTACCTAAGCTAGACTCGAGCTCGAGAGAACCAGAGAAAAATACAATTGTCTCAGGTCGCCAAACTCGAGCCTATTAGTTGACGAGACTCGAGTTCGCGAGAGAGCAGAGCAACTCGATTGAGCACACGACAAACTCGAGCCTATTAGTTGACGGACTCGAGTTCGCGAGAGACAGAGAGCAACTTCGTTCGAGAGAACTGTGACTCGAGCCTTCAAGTTTCTAGACTCGAGCCTAGCAAGAAATTTCAAGGGTTCACACATACACTCTTGAATTCCAAGTTAGTACCGTTACACAAAACTCGAGCTTACACTTGTGAACTCGAGTTTGCGACACTAAAATTTTTTAAAAAACTGTTGCTCGTCTTCACTTTATCTCACCCTCGAGCCTAAACCTAAGTTCCTCCCAAATTTCTCTCGAAAACCGAGAGTATGGCTTCCAAGCGATCTGCAACTCAAGATTCCCAAAGCTCGATCATCAAGAACCCCAATCAAATCCACCGAACGTTCCTCGGCGTCCTCCCGGGCGAAATCGTTTCCCAACGATTCAAGCACGGAATTGACAAGCAAATTCTGGTATTCCTTCGACCCAGGCTACTCCTATAACCACGATCGGGATGGACAATCCTAAGAAACCCCAAATGCTTGAAACACCACTCGAAGGGGCAAAGAGAAGGTCTATAAAACTAGAAAGACCAAAACGAGTCCTCTTGCAACCGGTCAGGCTAGCTCTCAAGCTCAATCATCCTCCCATCATCAAGAACATTATGTTCCTCAGGTATCTAGAGACACCCCGGCATTATTTGAAATATACAATCACTCTTCAATTCCTAGGGGATTTTCTAGTGAGTCTATAACTTTAACGGGTGAGGATGCCATTCGATTCCAGGAGAATTATGAGTCTAAGAGTTTTTGTCCCTCAGTTTATGTCAATTTAGATACATTAAAAGAGGAATGTAGTCTTGATCTTACTCATTGGTTTAGACAATTTGAACCTCTCATATCCATTCGAGCCTCATATAGTCCATCCTTTGTCAAAGCTTTCTATTATTGCATGAAAAGTGACAATCTATTGGATAATGATAGAAATCTAATTGAGGAAAGGATTACCACCACCATTAGAGGAAAGCAGTTTACCATCACCTCGAATACCTTAATTCCCTCCTTCAAATACAAAATCCTCCACTCATTGCATCCCCAAACTATCTGAGTAGGCGGATATACTCACTCCTCAAACCCGATGAGCCTGTCCCCGATGGTTTAGAGATTCTAAATTTCACTCCGAGTACCTGGTACATATATACTAGAAACCTTGTCCAAAAAGGAGGTAACTTCACCCATTTTGCAAAGAAGGACTTCCCTATCTTTGCTTCTATCATAGATCAAGTTCCTCACAATATAGGAGATTGGATCTTCAAAGAGATGTTCAAATTTCATTTTCATGGAAGGAAAACATCTCAAATACCCTTTGCTAGTCTTATCTCAGTAATCATGTTCCATGAGAGAGTATGGTACCTACCTGCCAATGAGAAACCTGAAAAACCGGCAAAGTTTGGTCAACATATCCTGAACCTTATGAGGATAAGTTTTGTTCAAGGTAGTGATCACTCCAAAGCACCATCAAGACCTGATCGATCCAGAGCCAATCAGTCTAGAGTTCAAGAGGCTCAGAGTGCACCACCTCCACCACAATCATTTCCTTCTGATTTGGACGAAAGAATCAAGACTTACATTGCCCAAGTTGTTTCTGATCTTTCTTCCAAGATGGAATCAAAATTCACCCAAGTAAAGAAAGGATATGAGGAGTTGACCGATGCACAAGAAGATCTAATTCTTGAGCATGAGATTATCAAAGACAAAGTGTAAGGTCTCAGTGAACAAATTGGAGATCATTCAGTGAGCATCTCCACCCTTTTGGTGTCTATGGCTAGCCTCCATGACAAAATGGACAAAGTCTTACAACATCGAGTCCATCACTTCTGCTGGCCCTAGCTCCTCGGACCCTCCACCTACTTCTGCACCTTCTATCACAATCCCAATCCAACCAACCACCTCCATAGCCCCGAACCATCTACACATGATTCTGCTCTTGACCAACCTCTACCCCATCCGATCCTCCCTTGTTTGCGATGACAAAGGGGAGAAGAGTTGAAGTGAAGAAGCAGTCAATTTAAATGTTTTTGATCATTTCTTATATCTTTGAAACTCTAATGTCATCTTGTAATCTATTGAATACTCTAGTTTATGCAATATGACAATATGTATTATGCTCCTCATATCAGTTATGAACAATGCTTATTTGATTCATGTTTATGACTGCTGCTAACTCTGATCATCAGAATCGATTTCTAATGTTAATTTCCAATTCTGATGCATTTACACTGAACATTTATGCTTCATTGATTTCAAATGATCAAACAATGTTTTTAAAAGGAGTTAATTGTTTACAAGTGTTGTCATCATCAAAAAGGGGGAGAATGTTAGTTCTCTATGTGTTTTGATGATTAATAACAATTGTAAACAAGTATGAATGTTTTAATAAGACAAAAGAGTCAAAAACATTCTGTCATCGCAAAACTCGAGCCTAACTAGGTGAGCTCGAGTTTCTTTGCAAACAAAGAGCATATCGAGCTATTTCGGCATGACGAACTCGAGCTTGAATAAATAAACTCCACCTAAACTCTCCATGATATAATGCTAAAGAGTTTACAAATGAGTAAACTCGAGCACAGTATAGACAAGCTCGAGTTTGCCTCTGCGGAAATATTTTCCAATTGAAAACCATCTCTTTAAACTTCGAGTTTATATTTTTGTGTAGAGTTGACTTATTCCTATGGCTGTAAATTGATGAACACTCGAGCCTAAGTATATGGACTCGAGCCTAATACTTTTGTGTAGAGTTTACTCTATGGTTTGACAAACGAAGAAGAGTTTACAAAACAGGTAAACTCGAGCCTGTTATTGCAAGCTCGAGTTTTCCCCTCGAACAGCAAAATCTCAGCGATGATTCGAACTCGAGCCTACCTTTGTGAACTCGAGTTTACATGATGAAACAAATTACAAACTCCAGAGTTTACATCAAACTCCAGAGTTTGCTCCTCACAGAAGATAAACCAAATACTCAAAGTTCCTTACGAACTCGAGCCTGACTTGGCGAACTCGAGTTTAAGACGACATCAAATATGATCGTTACTGTTTTCATCCTGATTAGTTTGAACAACAAAATTACCATTTCTATGCGAATTGATTACATTCATTTAGAGAATTCATATGTATATTTAACCACTCTAAATTAATAATGTTTCAGGTTTACGTATTGTATTTGATATACAAAGAGCCTCGGTGTTTATCAATATCTACTCGTGAGAGAGCTGTTATACAAATTATTCATTCATTGTAATAATCTCAAGTCAAGGGGACTTGGAGATTGGGATTTCAGATTACAACTTGTAAGGGGAGTGTATCCTAGAGAGATGATAATCCTTGAGTACGAGTGTGTATCGAATTGAGTGATAGTAGAAAAACCCGAGAGTCAGGGAATGGACGTAGGTCAAGAGTTTGGACCGAACCAGGATAAACTTTCTGTGTCAAGCTCTTCTTCCCTATCTCTTTACGTTTAGCTTCAGCTTGGGTGCAAGGTTATTTTAAAAGTTTTTAAAATCCCCAATTCACCCCCTCTTGGTGATTTCCTTTCGTTTTCAGTATTGTGAGTCACCACCAATTCTTGAGTTTGAGATTGTACTCGAGTGTTCTTGGAGATTCTGTTAAGAACTTAAAGAGAGCTATTGACTGGTAAAAGGCAAGAGAGCACACTACACAAAAGCCTTATAGAGAGCAACAAACACGAGTGATACATTTTTAAGAGTGTAAACACCTGAGCGAGTGGTGAGGTCCTATTACTTTTATTCTTGTTCTTTTCCTTGAATTATGGTAGGAGCGGGTGGTGAAGGTATTCCTCCTCCTATAGGAGATAATAGATTGCTAATTGAAGCCATTACAACTCAAATGCAAAGGATGATGAGGGAACACATAGAGGAGTTATATGAGAGAATTGAGAGAATAGAAAATCAAGGGAATCATGATGAAGATAGACAGAGAGGGAGGGATGAAAGAAGGAGAAGAAGAGGTAATGAGAATGATGCTAGAGAAGATAGAATTAAGGGAGTGAAGCTTAATATACCATCTTTTCAAGGAAAAAGTGTTCCGGAGGCCTATTTAGAGTGGGAAATGAAGATTGAGCACTTATTTGCATGTCACAATTATACTGAAGAGAAGAAAATGAAGGTGGCAGCCATGGAGTTTAGTGATTATGCTCTCATTTGGTGGGACCAATTGCAAAAGGAGAGGGTGAGATATGAAGAACCATTGGTGGATAGTTGGGTGGAGATGAAAAGGCTAATGAGAAGAAGATTTGTTCCTTCCCATTATCATCGAGACCTTCACAATAAAATTTCAAGGATCACACAAGGTAACAAGAATGTAGATGAGTATTATAAAGAGATGGAGGTGTCCTTGATTAGAGCAAATATTAGTGAAGAACGGGAGGCTACTATGGCACATTTCTTGCATGGGCTGAATAGTGATATAAGAGATGTTGTGGAGTTGCAAAATTATGTGGAGTTGGAGGATTTAGTGCAACAAGCTAGTAAGGTAGAACAACAACTCAAGAGAAAGAGTGTCATGAGGAAAAACTCTTCAAATTTTAATTCTTCAAGCTGGAAGGATAAAAATAAGGAGGGAGGTACTTCATCAAGCAATCCCACTGCTACACCTCAAAGGACTCAAACTAAATCCAATGAGATCCCTAAAAAGACAAGGAGTAGTGAAATAAAATGCTTCAAGTGTTTGGGGAGAGGTCATATAGCTTCAGAATGTCCAACTAAGAAGACTATGTTACTTAAAGAGGATGGAGAGCTTACTAGTGAGTCTTCTTCAGATTCTGCCTCATATGATGATGAAGATGGGTCTATTGAAGAAATAATTCCAAAAGGAGATTTGTTTATGGTAAGAAGGATGTTGGATAGCCAAGCAAAAGACATGGATGATAGTCAAAGAGAGAACATCTTTCATTCTAGATGCCTTATCCAAGGAAAGGTATGTTCTTTAATTATTGATCGAGGGAGTTGTACCAATGTTGCAAGTGCTAGAATGGTCTAAAATGGGCATGGAAACCAAACCTCACCCGCTGCCATACAAGCTTCAATGGCTTAGTGAGGATGGTGGAGTGACCGTAAGCAAACAAGTGGAGGTGAACTTCTCTGTAGGAAAGTATGATGATACAGTTTTATGCAATGTGGTACCAATGGAGGCTTGTCATTTGCTTCTTGGGAGACCTTGGCAATATGATAAGAAAGTTATGTATGATGGTTACACCAACAAGTTCTCTTTTGTACATAAAGGACGCAAGACTATTCTTGCACCTTCGACACCAAGAGAAGTTAGTGAGGATAATTTTAAAATGAGAGAAAAAAGAAAGCAAGAGAGAAAAGAGAGTGGAAGAGAGCAAGAAAAAAAAGAGAGAAAAAGAGAGAAAACCACCAAACTTGTTTATAAAGGAAAGAGAGGTGAAAAGGGCAATGTATTTGAAAAAGCCAATGCTCTTGCTTTTGAGTAAAGAGAATAATTTTACAGATGCAAGTCCTACTAACTCTCTTCCAAATGAGGTTTCTAATTTGTTGCTGGAATTTAAAGATGTTTTTCCTAGAGAGGTACCTCACGGACTACCGCCTCTAAGAGGCATAGAACATCAAATTGATCTCATTCTAGGAGCTTCATTGCCTAACAGGCCAGCCTATAGGAGTAACCCCCAAGATACCAAGGAGATTCAAAGACAAGTTGGAGACTTGATGCAAAAAGGGTGGGTGCAAGAAAGCTTAAGTCCATGTGCAGTTCCAGTCATTCTAGTACCTAAGAAAGATGGAACATGGAAGATGTGCACTGATTGTAGAGCCATCAATAACATCACGGTAAAGTATAGATATCTCATTCCTCGATTGGATTATTTATTGGATGAATTGCATGGTGCTTGTCTTCTCTAAAATTGATTTAAAGAGTGGGTACCATCAAATTAGGATTAGAGAAGGGGATGAATGGAAAACAACTTTTAAAACTAAATATGGGCTGTATGAATGGTTGGTTATACCATTTGGTTTAACTAATGCTCCTAGTACCTTCATGAGATTAATGAATCATGTGTTAAGGGAATTTTAGGGAAGTTTGTTGTGGTGTATTTTGATGATATTCTGATTTATAGCAAATCCTACGATGATCATCTTGTGCATTTAAGGTGTGTTCTGGAAGCTCTTAGGAATGAGAAATGGTATGCTAACATGGAAAAATGTGTGTTATGCATAGACCATGTAGTTTTTCTTGGTTTTGTTGTTAGCTCACAAGGAGTGCAGGTTGATCAAGAGAAGGTGAAAGCTATTCAAGAGTGGCCAACTCCTAAGAATGTAAGTGAGGTAAGAAGCTTTCATGGCTTAGCTAGTTTCTATAGGAGGTTTTTCAAAAACTTTAGTACAATAGCTACACCTTTGAATGAAGTGATTAAAAGGCATGTTGGTTTTAAATGGGGGGAAAAACAAGAGCAAGCCTTTGCTGCCTTCAAGGAAGAATTAACCAATGCACCTATTCTTGCTTTGCCTAATTTTGCTAAGTCATTTGAAATTGAATGTGATGCATCCAATGTGGGGATAGGGGCTATTTTGATGCAAGAAGGGCATCCCATTGCTTATTTTAGTGAAAAATTGAATGGGGCTGCTCTTAATTATTCCACATATGATAAGGAATTGTATGCATTAGTAAGGGCTTTGCAAACATGACAACACTATCTCTTTCCCAAAGAGTTTGTCATCAACAGTGACCATGAGTCCTTAAAGTATTTAAAAGGACAAGGAAAGCTTAACAAAAGGCATGCCAAATGGGTAGAGTTCTTGGAGCAATTTCCCTATGTGATCAAGCACAAGAAAGGTACGTCTAATGTGGTTGCAGATGCACTCTCAAGAAGGTATGCTCTGTTCTCTACTCTTGAAACTAAGTTCATTGGCTTTGATCATATTAAGGCATTGTATGAGCATGATCCAGACTTTGCACAAATCTATAAAACTTGTGTGCATGCTGCTCAAAATGGATTTTTTAGGCATAATGATTACTTGTTTAAAGAAAAGAGATTGTGTGTTCCTAAAGGTTCCATTAGGGAATTACTTGTGAAGGAGGCACACGAGGGGGGACTAATGGGACATTTTGGGATCCAAAAGACTCTAGACATGCTGCATGAACATTTTTATTGGCCACACATGAAGCGTGATGTACATAAATTATGTGAAAGATGCATTGTATGTAAGTAGTCTAAGTCTAAATTATTGCCTCATGGGCTGTATACTCCTTTGCCTATTCCAGATTGCCCTTGGATTGATATTTCTATGGATTTTGTGTTAGGACTACCTCGGTCTAAAAATGGCAAAGATTCTATTTTTGTTGTGGTGGACAGGTTTTCTAAGATGACACATTTTATCCCGTGCAAAAAGGTTGATGATGCAATCCACATTGTTGATTTGTTCTTCAAGGAAGTGGTAAGACTCCATGGGCTTCCAAGAAGCATTGTCTCTGATCGTGATACTAAATTCTTAAGTCATTTTTGGAGGACATTATGGAGTAAGCTGGGAACTAAACTTCTCTTTTCTACTACTTGTCATCCACAAACTGATGGCCAAACTGAGGTAGTGAATAGAACTCTTTCTTCTCTTTTGAGGGCTGTAATTAAAAAGAATATCAAGTCATGGGAACAATGTTTGCCCCACGTTGAGTTTGCATATAATAGGGTTGTTCATAGTGCTACTCGTTATTCTCCTTTTGAAATTGTTTATGGCTTAAACCCTCTCACTCCTCTTGATTTGCTACCTTTGCCTAGCAACTCTGTTTTTCAGCATAAAGATGGTAAGAGTAAGGCTGAATATGTGCGGAAACTACATGAGAAGGTAAAGGCAAACATTGAAAAAAAGGTAGAGAGTTACGTCAAGCAAGCGAACAAATGAAGGAAAAATGTCACACCCCTACTTCATAATTTCATAACTCTTTCCTTTTTTGTTTTTGTTGGAGCAAATGCTTTGCTAGTAAGCAAATACTAATATATATATGTGTGTGTGTCTGTACACACATATCTATACACACACACACTCACATATATATATACATATATATGTATATATGGCTTTATTTGGATCATGTGATTGTGTCAACAACATCAATCCTGTTTTAATAATGTGAGGGATCAAGTGTTGGTTCCGTAACATGCTGCTCCTCTCCATGTTAATTATATAGGCCTTGTTTCTCTTTTCTCTTTTTTTTGTTTTGTTTTTTGTTTTTCATTTCTTAAACATAGTCTTATTATATTGAGAATGCCAGTTTCCAATTCTGGGTTATTTGAAAAGTGAGAAACCAACATATCACTCTATCACAAGTTATTGAAACGTAACGTTGGTAATTGAAATAACAAGCTTATCTGCCAAAACTGTGGAAAAACACAGAACCAATGAGATCACTGGGTTTGAACCACTAAGCGTGTTGCTAATTTTCTCTTATCCTTGACTGTGCATTTTCAATTTTATCTTTTGAAATCTTCTTTAGGGTTTGCCCGTCATTAATGCTTAATGTGCAGTAAATGTATGCACTGTTGGTTTTTTTCTTGAGATTGCTATAAGCCTATAATAATTATCTGCAGTAGCCACTGTTGAATTTTCTTTTGATAGATCACCACGTCCTCTTCTTGTTTATTCAAGAAAGAGACGTTTGAATAAGGCAGAATAGTTGTAGTTGGGAAGTTACGTTTTATGTGTCTTATCTTTAGGAAGTATAGTTAGTTATTTAGGAACATATTATTTGGGAAGTTATTGTCAGTATGGTTCTGTAACTTATGTTTGTCAGTTATGTGTTTATCTATGTAAACTTACATGTAAGACAGAAGAAAGGAAGAGAGAAGTATTCAGAAAATATTGTTTCACTTGGGTCAAATGGTTGGTCGACACCCTTGTTCATATCCAAAGTCTTCAAAGCTTTCTGTATGCCTAGGGTGAAGCATTATAAAGAGCGGATCCATCAAGAACTTCACATTCGGGTTCTTGAATTATTTGACTCACTAACCTTGATCCTAAATTTGAGGTTCCATCATCTTCCATCACGCCTGAACAAACAGAATATATGCTATAAGAAGAGACATTGAGAAAAAGGCTTGAATGTGATACTTCTTTCTGAAATAATCCATTCATTGGCTCCATAGCATCGCCTGAATGGGCTAATGCTTGTATTGTTAAACGATATTTGGAAATTTGAGTTGTTTTGCAGCTTGTTTCTTTCCAAGTCTTAGTTCAATAATTTATCATACCATTTCTCTTGCTTTCCCTTTCCTTTGCTCATTTCTTTTGAATCAGATCAGTTTATGCAAGTATTTGATGGTGGCCTCTGGAAGGGCATCGGTTTTCATTCTCCGTGCAAAAGAGAAGACTATAATAAAAGTACACTTTTTCCCCTTTTTTGGGTTACTCCCAGATGGATAATTTTCTGCATATGATTTGATTTGTTTGATATTTTTCAGGCTTGGGACCATGTCGTTGGCATGATATGTGTTCATGAAGCTGGTGGAAAGGTATGCTTTTATCCATTTTTTTGGCCTGCATATCTTGTGAACGTCAAATTATTGTTTTCAGATGTGCGTGTAGTCTCGTGTGGACAATTCATTGGCTACATAGGGTAATGTTGCTAAGCTTTTCACGAACAACAGATCTGTGGTAAACTCATTTATACAGCAGCGAAGAATAAACTTAAGTGTTCGGTCTGTTTATAACAAATTCTGTAGTAATGTGCATATTTTCTCAAAGTCTGCCATTTGCTAGCTGTGATTAAAATCCTTTAGATGTCAAATGCAACAATTTGCAGCAGAATGATAAAACCATAAGCAAGTAACAAACATAATATAAGAACAGTATAGGGTTAAGGTGCAATTTTATACAGGAAGTTTACCCCCGGGAGCGCTCAGCACCACGAAGTTTTTTTAGGACCAAAAGTACACACAACGTTACGTTTTGGGAGCAAAAATACCACGGGCCGTTAAAAAACTAACGGTCAACTAAAGGTCAACTAACGGTCAACTAACGGCCCGTGGTATTTTTGCTCCCAAAACGTAACGTCGTGTGTACTTTTGCTCCTGAAAAAACTTCGTGGTGCTGGGCGCTCCTGGGAGTAAACTTCATGTGTAAAATTGCACCTTAACCCAACAGTATAAATGAGTAATACTCATGGTATTGTCAAGCATGTTGAAAAGGTCTTTAATAAATTTAACTTGTTTGATCATGGAAGACATCTTCTGCTTTGGCATATTCCCTTATTTTGGTTTCGGACAAATTTTCAATGAATGCATTTTCTGTATTGGATAAAAAGTTATCACTAAAGAGTGAGACATAGGGAATCTGATTGTACCTTGCTCTAATTGTTAGCCATGTAGTGAATGGTACGTCAATCAACTCTAATATCATGTGTTATCTCATCTCTTCTGAATATTACTGTCCGAATTTGGTGATGAGAAAACGAAGACAGATTAGAATCTCAATTCTTTTACACCTAGCCATTTTTTCCTATATTATTATTGGGAAGATAACTGTTATTATGAACAAACCCATAGCTGTTAGCTCTGTTTTCTCATCTTATTGAACATAAGAGTGGATAGATACAAATAGGGGAAGAAGTTGGCAACAGAGCAGTCGATTATATCCCAGGAAAATAGGATTTGAAATACAAACAAAGCTAACCCATTTATGTGGTATTGTTTTGTTATTAACATAAGATAATTCGGATCTTTTATTCAGATTGGGATATTTTATTTAAATAATGATATCTAAATTTCCTCGTAGACTTGTTTTGAAAAAGGATTAAGGGTTAATATCATTGTTAGTCCATTCAATTCAATCCAATTTTGATTTTGAAACTACTAAGACTAAAACAAAATTCTTTCTCTTTTTTGGAAAAATCAAATAATATTAATAAAGGAAAAATGACACTAAGGTCCCAATTAAAGAAAATAATATCAAAAAGGTCCTATAACTTCCACTTGTGAAAAGGAAAAGTAACACTACAAGTACAATATAGAGGGTAAGTAATGAGGAGGAAATTTAAAGAATACAAATTAAGAAGCATGAACTACTATTATATCTAAACAAGATAACAATTGGCAAAAGAAGTAGATATGACTAAAACCAAAATTTGACCTAACTAGAAGGACCAATAATAGTATTAACTCAATGATTAATTAGTATTTAGCTATCACATGTGGATATGAGTATGTGTATCAAATGCGATACTATATGATAAGATATTTATACATATGTCAACTATGTGTATGTTGAAAAAAATAAATCATAAAAATGAATAATAGAAACATATATGAGTTTTAAATGAGTATTTCAAGCATAATATAGAGATATTAATAAGAAAAAAAAAAGTTGAGTTATTTGGGAACATTTAGAGTGGAAAAGTTCAGTAATGGAAGTTTTAAAATATATTGTGGGAACAATTTTTGAGAAAAATATTATTCTAAATCTATGAATAAAAGAGAGTACATATGGGTAGGCAAACCTATAGCTAACCCTAGAATCTAATTTAATCTAGGGTGAAGGAGCAATTTTGCCAACCGACTATTAGGCCAGGAGCGCTGGGCACAAATAACTTTTAAAGGGACCAAAAAGGCCAACAAACAATTAAATGGGTGAAAAACGCACAATTCCGTCCATGAACATCTAACACCGTTTAAAGGCAATTGGGTGAAGGAGCAATTTTGCCAACCGACTATTAGGCCAGGAGCGCTGGGCACAAATAACTTTTAAAGGGACCAAAAAGGCCAACAAACAATTAAATGGGTGAAAAACGCACAATTTCGTCCATGAACATCTAACACCTTTTAAAGGCAATCCCATGTGGCATTTGATTGTCCAGCTGGTCCCTTCTTTTTTGGTCAAAAGCCAGGTGGCTTTTTTGTTTTTTTGTTTTTTTTGGGTGGAGAATCCCCAATCTGCATCAGGCACAAATGTCGGCAACTTCACCGTCGCCTCCACCTTCAAATCCTTCGCGTTCACAATCTGGAGATCTGACTTCCATGTCCTCTCGTCGTGCACGAATGCCACAATGTAACCCTCATCTTCTTCTCTGTCTTTGCCTTTCGTCGTGCATGAATATTACATTGTTCTGGCCAAAATCTATGAATTCATCCGTTCCCAAAGTACAGAAAGACATATAATAACAATAGAAATTAACATTGACACGAAGGAAAGGAAAACCGAATCGGTTCAACAGAAAAAAAAACCAAAAAAAACTTCCTATCTCTAAACATATCCTCAACCAGGATAGATTCAAGAGGGGGTGGAGGTTGAGCAACCCAATCTTATGAGTGCTTCCGCTTCGAAGCTGCATCCTGCATGTGCAAAAACCACAGCTGAAATAAGAGAACTTGGTATCAATTTTAACCATAACCTTCCCCAGATTCATCGAGACAGATAAACAACTCAATCTCAGTGCTTCCCCTTTGAAGACTACTTGCTGGTTCGGTATGACCACGAAATTCTCCGTGATTGCGAAGTCGTACATCATTGTCGGAGCCGGTAAGGGATTTCGACGTCGGCTTGGAAGTAAATACTTTGGAAGCTTTGGTTTGGTTATTTCTTCGTTTGCCCGCAGATTGGGGATTCTCCACCCAAAAACAAACAAAAAAACAAACAAACAAAAAAGCCACCTGGCTTTTGACCAAAAAAGAAGGGACCAGCTGGACCGTCAAATGCCACATGGGATTGCCTTTAAACGGTGTTAGATGTTCATGGACGGAATTGTGCGTTTTTCACCCATTTAATTGTTTGTTGGCTTTTTTGGTCCCTTTAAAAGTTATTTGTGCCCAGCGCTCCTGGCCTAATAGTCGGTTGGCAAAATTGCTCCTTCACCCGATTGCCTTTAAACGGTGTTAGATGTTCATGGACGGAATTGTGCGTTTTTCACGCATTTAATTGTTTGTTGGCCTTTTTGGTCCCTCTAAAAGTTATTTGTGCCCAGCGCTCCTGGCCTAATAGTCGGTTGGCAAAATTGCTCCTTCACCCTTTAATCTAATCAAATCAAAATAACTAAGATATAATATATATCCATTTCTAATCCTAAGATGTATTAAATATCAAACTTGATAATAAAATAGCGATTAATCTAAATAATCCAAAATAAATACCCAATATTTCCACACTTCTCCTCAAGTTGGATCATAGATGTTAATCATGTCCAACTTAGTTATACAACTTTCAAATGCACGTTTGAACAATCCTTTTGTCAACCCATTCGCAACTTGAAAATTTGTCGGTAGATAAGTGAGACATACTACGAGCGTCACTTTCATCAAGATAATAGAGGCCATCAACCTCTTTCACACTCCCAATCGTCATCCTGATCAGCAAATCCTCTTCTAACAACTATGGTAGTGGGCTGTTTTGTGTTTTGAAGTGTTGCTAACATTTCCATGATTTTTCTCAGTTGATCGCTTTGAGGAGATGAGTCATCACTGTTAGATGCCTTAGCAACATAGTTCTTTCCTTGCCCTTTCTTTTGTTTCCAATCAGCAAGCTTACAATATAGATCCCAACATTTATCTTGAGTATGTCCTCGCTTCTTACAATGATCACAAAAAGGTCGGCTTTTGAAATTTTTGGATTCCATAGTGTAAGCAGCAAGGACCGAGACTTCAAGAGCTGCAGCAGAAGCATTTTTTAGCATAGATTTGTGCCTGCCTTCATCATTTCGAAGGATAGAGCAAGTTTAACAGACAAAAGGTAAGGATTCTTGGCTGAGGATTTGTGCTCGAGTATCATCATATATCACATTAAGGTTAGCCAGCAATTCAAAGACTCTTTCTTCTTCTTGGACCTTGTGATCTTTAGCAGCATTAGCATGACAGTGATGGACTTTGTTTTTTAAGGTGTCCAATTCTTGCCTGAGAGTAGATTTTTCAAGATAGTAGTCATTAGTGGAGTTGTGAATTGTGATCTTGTTTTAGTTGCCTCAGTTTTGCCTTAATGTCAAATATGCGGCACCTATTCCTTGTATCAGTATATGCTTATCTCTCGAATTGCTTCCCAAATTTCGTGAGCTGATGGAAAGAACATGAAGCTTTTCCTGATTGATGGTGACATAGCATTGACTAGCCACGAGGAGACCAAAGCATTCTTAGATTTCCATACTCGCTGTGCTTTGGTGTCTGATGATGGAGGCATTTTAACAAGAGACACGGATTGAGCCCACTCCCTATAGTTGTTGCTGGTAAGTTATTTAGTAATGATAAAAAATGTTGAGGTATCACTAGGACCAAACCCGATATTGGAAACCCGATATCGGATGAGAGGGATGGCGATGGAGGCTCTTTGTTGTCACTGTGTCCATGAGAGGAGAGGATGAGAGGGAGTAATTAATTTTGTCTCACTTTGAATTAGTGTCTCTCTCGAGGTTGTTTTATGATGGATTTTATCATAACCCTCTTAAGTTCTTTGGAGGACCAAGTAAATTATGCTTTATTATAAAATCATTTGTTATTGGAACATTGAACAATTTAAAAATTCAATTACTGTTGTTAAAATAACCAACTCTTACGCAATTGAAAAAGATATTTGATTTTTTCCCCTTTTATTTTCATAATTTCTTATTACTTGCATATGTTTCCCATCATTATTTGTTTCTTGACTTCCCATTATACTTTTCGTTCTGACCCGTAATCTCTTCGAATTTTTTTGTCTAGTTTTGTTGTTGAGAAAGTTTACATATTGATTAGGTCACTGACTGGGAAGGTAAAGAAATAGATCTGTCTGCAGATCAAATTGGCCGCAGGATTATATTCCCTTCAGGCGGGGTCCTTGTTACCAATAACAACTTACATGACCAGATTCTGCTGCTTATCTCTCAAAATTCAGTTATTTGATGATCCCTAGTTAGTTCTTAGTGGGCAAATATTGCTTCAATCTTTGCAAATTTGTATAATCTGAACATACATTCTAAAAGTAATATTTTTCATTGTGGAATTCTAAAATAGTACTGTATTTGTGATGATATACCATTAGGAAATAATGAGAAGAGTATTGTTTAGAGGCATAAAACACTGTTTATTGTGATTATTCAGAGAAAATGATTACACTTATATAAGCTCCAAGAGAGCTATCAGAGCCAAGATTAAAGGGATTACAAAATGAAGAGAAATAAAGGATTGATTACAATCAATCATAAATCTGTCCTAAACTAGTACAACTAGAATAAGGGGATCTGATAGAGCTAGAATCATGAAATAGGTAATAATGGACTGATTTCCTACACTCCCTCCCCCCCAAAAAAAAAAAGGTATCGAAACCCTTCAAATTTAGCTAGACCTACTGGTTTGGTCATTACGTTTGCAATTTGATCAACGGATCGTATGTAGGACAAATTCATGATGTTTGCTTCAGCCTTCTCTTTAATAAAGTTCATGTCTCTCTATTGGTCAATTTCCTTATGACAAGTGAATCAGTCGAACAAGAAATAAAGTGTAAGTAGAGTTATCGTCCCATAAAGACCGTTGATACAAAAAATGATCTCGGTTTCTTGTGACAGTTGTGTAAGGTGAAAATATGGTTGGTTTGATGTTTTCGCTATTACTAATGACAATAACTAAATAAATTATCAGAAGTTGGCAGGAAGATATCAATTTAAAAGGAGGATGAGTTTGGATTTCATCCTAAGTTGCAGTATTCCCCTAGTTTGCACGCAATGCATTGCTATAGCAATTATGCTACACAATTTCCTCAATGCTACAGCAAAACCACCTTTCGCAACGTTATTCAACTAACCCACCACTATCATATACATAAGTGTCTGCATTCTGTAAGTACAATCCTCGCTCTACTTCTCCCATATTCCTATAACGATTTTCCATTTTAGACTGTCGATTTAAACCTGGGTGTTCTTGGTTGTGAGCGGTAGATCCATTCCTGTAGCCTACAATTTAGGTCGAGCCTTACACAGGCTCACCTAGCAAACATTGTCTAACAAAGGTCTAACCTTGAATCCCATCCAACAAGCCGAGGCCACTGATCTAGCTCTTAGCGTCCGCTAACCGACTATGTGTGAAATTACTGTTAAACAAACTGAATATATTAAATAAATAACTTAGCAAACTGAGTTTATTCTACAACTTAGAAATCCATCCCCACTCAGCTAATGGAAGTTTAGTTCATGACTGATGAGGGAAACATAAAATAAAGTAATGCAGAACAACCCATAGAAACAATTGCAAAAATAAAATAAAAGAAGAAAATAAAGGAGCTCGTCGAAATGATCGACAACATAGGGAATGTCCTGTCACGCAACGTCTCTACATCTTCTACAATTCGTCTAGCTCTAGGGAAGAATTGGGTCTTGTCTGCAATTCTCTCAATCGATAGTTCTCTCATTCCTTCGTGTGAGACCAGTTGAATAGGAATTGTACTGACTGCTTTGACTCTTACGACTTCGATGACCTTTTTAGGTTTAGCCGCATTTTCCTCTTATAGTCAAGTCTACTCGCGCCATATGTCCAGTGAATTGGGCCTTCCAAATCGGTTAGGTCAAAATCCCTAGATTCGGTTGATTAATTCTCTTTTAATACTACGAGATCTTTCAAATCTTTCCTTCGATTCTCCGTATCTTCTGATCTAGTCTTAATCAATTCATCCTCCTTCTAAACGTCCGTCTAGATGACCTGTATTAACTTCCTGAAAACTCGCAAGGAAAGGTTAGAGTAACGTAGCGCATGATTCTACATCACTTACAATGCTAGAACTTAGTGGTCGCATTGTATTGCTTGCACAGATATGAGCATATCATATGCTAAAGCATTATATCAACTTCGTTATGCGCTTTCGCGGTAAACCATGAAGTGACCCTTTTCTTATGCACATAAGCAAGATAATGATGTGGATGCAATAATTTGTAGAATCTATCCTCTATTTCCCTATGTGCATGAATTCTTAAACATTCTTTCATATAGTATACAAATAAGCTTAGATTCATCATTCAAAATAGTCAAAACACATAGGGAAAACATGGCATAAATATGATTCATCACTCTCTCAACATGTTTCATTATATTGTGATAAACAAGATTCTTTGTCATTTCAATGCTAGCCTTGTTATCACACCAGAGTTGTATGGGTCCCTCATATGGAATTACCAAATCTGTCAATAGTGTTATAACCTAGAGTCCTTCATATACTCCTTTGCTAACATCACTACTTCTTGAAACCATAGTTTGATTCTTCTTGAAACCATAGTTTGATTCTTTCTTCTCCGTGTAAACAGATTTCCCCACACGTGCAGTATCCTAAAGTTGAACTTTTATTCTCCCTATCTCTTGCATGGTCTGCATTGATGTAGATTTCGATATTTTTGGCAGTGCCTTTCTTAAAGATGATTCCTCTTCTAGGATTAAATTGTAGATAGCTTAGGATTATGTATATAGCCTCCATGTGTTGTTCCTGTGGCTAATGCATGAACTGACTGTTGGGATCCGTACACGCAGTGGAAGGATTTCATCCATTAAAATTTTACAAATCCCGAAGAGGATCTATCAACGGCGTTTAGATCGGGTTCATTAGAAAAAATCGTACCTATACGAAGTTGTATGCCTCCTTTGAGAACTCGTGGGCTAACACCTTCTTGCTCGATCAATCTCTGGGAGCCGACTCTACGAATTCACTCCCTCTACCGGTATCCACACCAAACAGCTCTCCAACACGTACGGCAGCATGCTAGCGCCTTCTTATTTTGTGTCTCATGTTTTTCTCTCTAGGATTTCTTTCGCGGCTTGTTGGTTCGTTTTCTTAATACGACTAGATCAATATCTTTTATAGAATTTCTAAAACCCTAATTGGGCCATATTAAAATATTCAATATTAATCTAAATTAATCTTGAAATTCGAATTTGGATATTAATTAAATTTGTCCAATAGATCTAATCTAATCTATTCAATTAATCTAAATTAAAAGCCTGCCTAGAATTTGAGATATGATATCTGTCTATTTAATTAAATCTGAGATACTATATCTCAATTTAAATTAAATCAGATATGTGATATCTCTATTCGAAAATTAAATATGAGATATGATATCTATCTATTTAATTAAATCTGAGATACTATATCTCAATTCAAATTAAATCAGATATATGATATCTCTATTTATTTTAGTTATTTCATTTATCAAATAAATTAAATAATCTTTATGATACATCCAATGATACAGTCATCATAATAAACATGCAAATGCTATGATAACAAAATGGAGAAATACTTTAAATAACAATAATGTCTAAAGCACAATGATTGGCCCTAGGCCATAATTTCCAACAAGCCGTTATTCTCCGTTGACATTCTTCATTCGATTTGTTCGTTAAGACTCAATTGGAATGTTGAATGGAAATGGCCGGAATATTTTATGATTGCCCAGAAGATCAATTTCTGCTTTTGTGTTTTATCTCTGCTAAGCATTTAATGCATTCTAACACAGATTTGCTTTACAGCAATTTGGTGTTTAAACCATGTTAAAATAATTTGAAATTCATTAGAAAACTGATTAAACTTTGTTTGGATTAATAATAATCAGTAATATGAAGTACCCAAAGCATAATCAAAAGTTTACAGATTACGAGAACATGAATTCAAATTATGTCAAATATGACTCGAGTCATACATACCACATAACTCGAGTTGACTTAACACATTTTCAAATCACAAAAAGATTTTAGAAGAACTTGACTCGAGTCATGTCAAATTTAACTCGAGACACCTAATCTCAAAATTTGTTAGGAGCTCTCTGTAACATGCTGTTGGATATTATTAGTTTTGATGATGTCTTATATAAATGTCATTATTAATTATTAAGAGTAAAAAGATTGTATAATATATTTGACCCAACATTGACTAACTACTATGTATTTAATGTAGATTAGTTCAAGAAGAATTATAGGGATTAATCAAGAAGGAGATAAAAGATTACAGAAAGAAGAATTATAGAAAGTGTCAAGGAAGCAAGAAGTTATCAAAGTATTTTGGGAATAATCAAGAAGAAGAGGAAATATTGAAGAAGAAAGAAAGAGTTAAATTGTGGATAATGATCAAGAGAAAAGGAAAGAAAGAAGAACTTGTTAAATATTATGAGAATATCAATATTCAAGTCTCCACGATCAAATAGAAGTTGGAACGGGTCAATTCGGAGTTAAAATAAGCAAGTTCAAACTTATGGATGAATAGTGGTTTGCTACAGTGATTTCGCATGAACAGTGTCATGCTCGAGCATGAAAAACGTCCTTGCTTGAGCATGAAAAATGGCTTGCTCGAGCAGAAGCAAACCTGGTACTCGAGCAACAACGAGTTTCAGCTACTCTGTTTAGCTCTGTTTCAAGCGACCTCTGGTATTTTGACGACATCTCTCAAACCAGAAGTCCAATTGAGATGAAACCAATGTTTTTGGAAACTAGACTTCCAATACGTCATTTTTAAATAAGATTCAAGCCCAAAGGAGGTCATATGAGAGAGCTATGAATTTTAGAAGATGACAGTGAAATCAACGTCACACAACAGACCAAGCTTTGGTAATTTGAGTGTATCTCACACATTACAAATCCAATTGAGCTGAAATCAGTGGCATATGAAAGTAGACTCAAAGGGATTTCCATAAAGAGTTGAACCAACCAAAAAAGATTTCATACCATGGAGATATGGCCCTCGAAAGTGGACGGTCAGTTCAGAATATTGAAAAAACGTTGGTCAAGAACACCTCCAATCATTTGATGGTAATGGACGAAATACAATGAGTTTGGAGCTGATTCTTCTTGCATTGGAAAGAAGACTTGACGAGCTTTGTATTGGAGAGTATTATACTTATTCACATATGATCAGAAGCCTCAAAGACAGAAGCTTACTCGAGCAGAACATTTGGCATGCCCGAGCATCATCGAGCCAAAAGCAAGAATTTGTGAATTGAAGAGTCATGCCCTTGATTTCCTTTGATTACCTTATCATTATTACTAATCATATTCAAACTTATTTAAATACATATTTCATCATTCCATTTAAATAAGTTACAAGTAACAACCCTTGATTGACGGAACAGAAAATCAGAAGATCGATTTCACACGTCAACGAACAAAGCAACAGTCAAGAAGATGAAATCCTTCGATTTGGAAACATTTGACACAGCCATTACTCAAAGTGATTCCCTGCACAGATAAAGGGAAGACACTAAATGATGCAACGGTCATGAACCTTCAATGCAGAGCAAAAGTTGGAAATCAGAAAAGGCCATAAGTCTCAATGGCTATCTTCGAAATCACTCAACGGCATAAGAGACCTTATAAAAGCCCATTGATAATTGAATACTATTACACTTATTTGTATCTCTTGGTGAATAAATTTAGGATTGTTTAGTTAATAAATAATGGATTTTATTACTTAATCGAGCTTTGAGCTTTTAATTGGATTTAATTCATTTTTATGATTAAATTCCAGATTTACAGTGATTTAGTATTTTCGCCATAACATTTGATCTAGATATCTGATTAGCCTAATTCTTTTTTTTTTTTTTTTAGATGATTCAGAGAGCTACAATTATTATGAAGACTTAGAAGGCTGATTCGGACAAGAAGATGGACGAAATTGGAGCTAAAGACAGATGCATTTTTCTGGATTTTTATTTTGCCCGAATTTTGTAATAAAAGACCAATTTTTAGAGATTTCCTATTGATTAGAGATTTCCTATTGATTAGAGGTTTCCTATTTGTTAGAGGTTTCCTCTTTTTTAGAGATTTCCTATTTATTAGAGGTTTCCTATTATTAGGGGATTCCTATTTTTGTTTAGTCATCTCTCCTATATAAGGAGGATTAGATGGTGGCTACAAACACATTCTCAATATTCTGAATATTCTCAATTACGCTTTATGAGATTTTTGGATTAAATTAGAAGCTTTATATTTTCTCTGAGTTGTTCATCATGTTCTTCATCTTCATCATCTTTTCATCTGAGTTTTGCCTAGCCATGCTTGGCTAAGCTTTTGTGGTTGACCCATGGATTGAAGATTCTGTGAATCTAGAGGGCCTGCACTTCAATCGATAACGTAATTCGTTTCTGTTTATTTTAATCGGATCCGATTATGATTGCGGAATGGGTATTAGATTTAATACCCAGATTGATATCCCAAGGACATAAGTCGGACCGGGTTACAGAGAGCATTGTGCGATCGCACAACGAGCTCGCCATGAGTTCGATCAAATGCTAGGCGATCGTCTAGTCGAAGGAGTTTCTGGATAAATGCAGAGATTTCGGTTTGTCCAGAATCAATCACGAGTTCGATTATTATGTTTTTGCCCGATGAAGGTTATGGAATCTCAATGCTGGGTTAATTGTTTGTTTATCTATTTAATATGTGTTTCATTTCATTTTGTTTCTATTATTTCTTCTCTAATCTGTTTGAACCAACCCCCCCCCCCTTTTTACTGTTTCTATTTCACTGTTATTCCAATCAAACCCGCTGCGAATTCGTTGGGAAAACGATCCAGGTTCCCTATTATTACAGTTGAAATTTGAAAGAGATTTGCCGTGCCTCTCAAAATAATCAGATTCAATAAAAGATTTGCAGTAATAGGGAACCTGGATCGTTTTCCCAACGAATTCTCAGCGGGTTTGATTGGAATAACAATGAAATAGAAACAGTAAAAGGGGGGGTTTGGTTCAAACAGATTAGAGAAGAAATAATAGAAACAAAACGAAATGAAACACAGATAAACAAACGATTAACCCAGAATTGGGATTCCATAACCTTCATCGGGCAAAAACATAATAATCAAATTTGTGATTGATTCTGGACAAACCGAAATCTCTGCATTGATCCAAAAACTCCCTCATTCTGGTTACTGTGTTACTTGTTTACAGTTTATTTTGGACCCACTGTGAATTCCTTGAGAGAAACGATCCAGGTTTCCTATACTACAAATCTTTGAATCCTGGTTATTTTGTGAGGGCTCGGCAACTCTCATCAAAATTTGGTGTCGCTACCGGGGAATTTGCATCGGTCTGATTACTAACAGTAAAGCAGTTTTTTTTTTTGGTCTCGGCGGGATATATCGGGTATTTCAGAAATTGTTTGACTAACTCCGATTTGGCTGATTTTTTTTTTTTTTTTGAGCTGATGGAAAATAGCATTTAAATAAGAACACAGTGCAAAATGCACTGTGGTCTTTGTATTTTAGCCAAATTCCATCGTTTAGACCACTTTTTCTATTTTTTAATTTTTTTAGTTCATTTTCGGGTCCCACAATAGTGTAGAAGTTGTTTTGTGGTGGTCCCATAAATTTTAAAAATCATTTGATAGTGTTTCTAGATTTGTTTAGGTTAATTTGAGTGATCACTTGAATTATTCTTTAGAGAGTTTGACTCTTACTGAGGAGAGTCATATTGATTTTGTGGGTTGCTCAAAATATCTAGAAGTTCCAACATTTTCTTTTGATCAATTTCTTTTGGGATCTTCCTTGATTCTTGATAAATCGAGTTTTATTGATTATATTTATGTGGGACAAGATACTGCTTGGTGCCATGATTTTATGTAGGTACATGGATTGATTACTCCTATCCAAACACCTTCCATAATTGAGCTGAAATGTTATTTGCGGATCTTAAAAAGGAAGTTGCTTGCTAAACATCAACAAGGGACATCACTAGTGCTCTCATGTGACTTACAACCAGACAAAGGAAAGAAGCCAGTTATGCCACTTCATTTGAGTCTCCAAGATTTTAATAGTCCGGTCGTACTCCCTCCTTGCTCTTTTACTTGCATTACCTACTATTATTGGTTATATTTATCTTTTGTACTAAGGCCAATGCATGATTTAAGTGTGGGGGAGGGATTTTGTTCTTAGTTTTGGTTTTTGCTCTTTGTTTTCAAAATGAGAAAAAGAAAAATATTTTTGTTTTGGTTTTTATTCCTTGTGTTCAAGAAAAGGAAGAAAAGTTTTCTTTTGTGAATAATTTCCCTTTTCAAAATAAAAATTTGTTTTTTTACAAATAATTCACTCTTTCTATGATTACTATACATCTTGTGAACTTGAACATTTTGGTTTTGATGGATCATTTTATTTGGGCTGAATTTCTTGACTCTTCGATTATATGTCTTGGTAGTTGATTTGGTGATGTTGATTGCTTGAGTTGGTATTGACCTTGTGAGATTTTGGGCCTACATGAATGGAATTCATCTTTTGCCATTCTTTCTTTCATGTGTGTATCTGCTCATGATTTGTGTTCTCTAGAACTTGCTCCTTTTCTTTTTGAAACTACATTTTTCACTTACGTGTATAAGTATGATGGAAGCTTATTTTCTTTCTTTTATTTTCCCCACTTTGGCCAAATAGCCTTTTCCCTTGCATTATGATTCCTTTGCTAGCCCCTTTGTGCCTTTTTGACTCATTCTTTTCTAAACCACATTACAAGCCTAAGCGTAAAACCATTTTATTCCGCACCTTGAAAATTTATTGAGCATTGGTTTCACCTTGGTTTTGTGTTTAAGTGTGGGGGTTGCTCAAGAGTGCAATAGTTTAAGTGTGGGGGGAGATATTTGATTTTTTTCATTGAGATTATGTATATAGTATAGTTTCTCAACAACAAAAAAAAGAAAAAAAGAAAAGGGCTTGGAAAAAAAAGAGAAAAGAAAAAAAGAAAAAGAAAGAAAGAAAAGCAGAAAAAGAAAAAGAAAGAAAGAAAGAAAAAGAAAATACATAGAAAGAAAGGAGATATATGAGTGAAATAAAAGTTTTCATACATAGAGAATGATTGTGTTAATTAGTGCTCTTTTTAATTTCTTTGGTGCTTAGCCTCTCATTCCATACTATTACCTACCTTCACCCTAACCCCATTACAACCTTTAATAACAAGTTCTCTTGATTTGTGCATGCACGTGTTATGAGTATTGGAGAAGTAGCAATTGAGCAAGCTTATGGTAGAACAATTTTCTTGAGTAGAATTTGAGTGATACACTTATTTACCCTATACACTTGAGAGATTGATTGAGGGCATCCTTGAGAGACCATCTTGTGTGGTTAGCATCATTGATTGAGATTGCCATGGTTTATAATTTGAGATGAAAGAAATTCAGTCTTGATTGGTTGATCTTGAGAAGCTTTGTGATCTTTGTTCAACTTTTGAAGTTTGGCAATTATTAGAAAGAAGAAGTTTTTCTTTTACTTTTTTCCTTTTAATTTTGCTCAGGAGTGCAAAAGGATAAGTATGGGGGAATTTGATAATTGAATATTATTACATTTATTTGTATCTCTTGGTGAATAAATTTAGAATTGTTTAGTTAATAAATAATGGATTTTTTTTTGGTATATAACCGGGGCAAACGCCCAAACTATGGATCCATCTGCATTACAAGTCGAGGGTGCGAGACCCCCATTTCATCCATAAGCAAATGATTACAAACAAATAAGGGAGGATTATTACAACAGACCAGAATTTCCTCCTGCACACAACCCAGACTAGCAAGCTCATCTGCACATGTGTTAGCTTCTCTATAGACATGACTAAATCTTATATCAGTAAATTTACCAATCAACCGTAATATATCTAACAGCAAACCATTAGCTCCACTTTCAGCCACCTGTGAATCATTAATAAGTGAGACCACAGAAACAGAGTCACACTCAACCAGTAGCTGTTGAAAATTGTATTTGAGAGCTAATTCCAATCCAGTTAATATTGCCCACAACTCAGCTTTGACAGCTGAACAAGAACCCAAGTTTCTAGTAAATCCACAGCACTATTTTCCACTACTGTCCCTGATCAGGCCCCCATATCCTGCAAGTTTCATATTCCCTCGAGATGCTCCATCTGTGTTAAGCTTAAACCATCCCACATTTGGTTTATGCCAGCTGATATGCCTTACTTCCTTCTTGCCATTTATTCTGCCAAATTCCACTCTTGCTGACCTGATATTATTAACGTAGGCTCTTACCACTGCTCCCAAATTCTCAGGTAGCAAGAATCCTTCTTCAAACAAACTACTATTCCTCCATCTCCATAAAAACCAGCAAGCAACCCCAAATATCAGCTCCCAACCGCCATCTGCCTTCCTCAAGTTCCATTCAAACCATTTACTTCCTGACAGTAGACAAAAATCAGCCTCTAGCCTACCGTTCCTCAGCTCGTTCCATAGTCTTGTAGCAACCCAACAATCACGCAACACATGCATTGTTGTTTCTATTTCTCCACTGCATCTACAGCAAACAGGGCTTCCACTTAGCAGCCGATGCCTCCTCTCCCCTGTCAATAGTCTCTCATGTAAGGCCAACCATAGGAACACCTGAATTCTTCTTGGTCCCTCCCATTTCCACACCTTACTCCACTTCTCCTATCCCTTTCCAGTCTCTACCTTCATACTTGTATACATATCTGATGTAACATATTTGTTATTTATCCTTGTCCCCCATTTTATGATATCATCCCCTTTTTGCTCATTAGGAGGAGGTACAGCCATTATAAACCTCCTCCCAACCTCATTCACTAGTTCCTTAAGTCTCCCCATATCTCATTCTCCATTCTCAGCCACCACATCAGCCACCAGCAATTTCTCATCAATTTCAACTTGCTGGTTATTACATAGCTCAATCAGTTTCTTATCATGATCCAGCCATCGGTCTGTCCAGAATCTAACTTCTTTACCATTACCCACCTCCCAATACAAATTTTTTATCACACTAGGCCAAATTCTGGCAAGATTTTTCCACAGCTCAGAGTCAGCTTTTTTCCACACCACCTCCTCCCTTAAGTCCTTACCTCTACTATATTTTCCTCCTAACACCAATGAACAAAGACTACTTGGATTAGTAATCATGTTCCAAGCAATACGGCCTAGTAGAGCATCATTCATAACATTTAAATCTTTTAATCCATAACCTCCATATTTTTTCTCTTTGCACAAAATATCCCAGCTAACCGGATGTAGCTTCCTTTTCTCTTCACTATCTTGCCAAATAAATTCCCTCTGGATTTTGTCCATCTGTTTTCGGACTCCACTAGGGATACGAGAGTGTTGCATAAAATACACAGCCATCTGGTTCGTGACCGATTGGACCAGTGTCAACCTCCCAGCCAAGGACAAAGTTTGTTTCTTCCTGCTGCTGAGTTTACCTTGCATTTTATCTAAAATGTGCTGGAATTTTCTGTTATTTCCATTCCCAGATAACATGAAGGCACCTAAGTATCGCCCCAGATCCTCCTGACGTTTAAAACCAGAAACCTCACACAAAACATGTTGTATATTTCTATCCACATTTCTTCAGAAAAACAGACTAGACTTATGTTTATTTACCTTTTGCCCTGAAAGCAAGCCAAACTCCTCCAGGACACTCATTACTAGACTGATTTGTTCCACCTCAGCTTCACAAACTAGCAGTAAGTCATCTGCGAACATGAGATGAGACACCGGTGTCCCATGTCTTCCCATTTTCAAAGGCTTCCATTTCTTTTTATTCACACTATCCACAATGAGGTGAGTTAATTTCTCCATTCCTAGAACAAAAAGGTATGGGGAGAGAGGATCACCTTGTCTTAATCCTCTAGACGGTTCAAAAGATGGTTTTTTTCCACCATTCCACATTAAGGACAACGAAGTAGACTTGAAACACTCCACCGTTACACTCCTTAACTTCTCTTCTAACCCAATTTCTTGTAGCACATCTTCAAGGAAACTCCATTCCATCCTGTCATAGGCTTTCTCAAGATCTATTTTCAGAATCACAAAGCCTTTTTTCCCTTGCATCCTATTCATGGAATGCACCATCTCCTTAGCCACGATTATATTATCATGGATGCTTCGCTTAGGCACAAAGCTTGTTTGAAATGGGGACACTAAATCATTCATAAGTGGCTTAAGTCTATTCACCACTATTTTAGATAAACCTTTATACAACACATTGCATAAAGAAATAGGCCTGAATTGACTTACTAGCTCCGGTTTCTCTATCTTTGGAATCAATACCACTAGAGTATCATTAATTTCCTTTATTCTCCTTGGGTTGTTCCATAGGTCCTTGATCAACCTGCATACCGAGTCTCCCACGTATGCCCAAACACCCCGCATCTTGTGCATAATAGCCCCATGCTCTCATAAACAACTTCAACGCACATACGTGCAAACTTACCCCGAGCTCGCTGTGCCGTATGAATGTCAAGCTTGATCGCCTTCCCAATGACATTGCCCAGGTTGAGAAGAAACTTCTTGTCAAACAGGGGAGCTGGTAGGTCTGGAAGACGCACCCAGGCTACCACTGATGCTATACGTTCATTTTTCGGATTGAAATCAAGGCGCCAGCGGCCTACATTCAAATATGCATCATTGATCACCCATGGTCCACCAGTCAATGCCTCCATATAATCCTCTGATCGCTGAAATTTCACCAGATAGAAGTTGTTTTGTAGATCAAAAACATCAATACTCCCTTTCCTCTCCCATATCTGCCTTAATTTTTTCAACATAAAGCCATAGGATGGCTGTCTACCCAGTAATTTCACCACTAACGTTCTTCCGAACGGCTTCATTAATCTAGCTTTCTCTTCTTCCTTAAAACAGAATCGCGGACACATAGGATTTGTAATATCAACATTAATTCCATCAGATGGATTAAGTACCTTTGCGAAGTCTGTGCCAACGCCAAAATCTTCCGTTGAATCCTCCTCTTCGGCCTTCGACCATTCCCACCAGCAGGTCCTTGTACTGACATTTTGCAGCAATGATTCCCTATAGGATTTAGGCGAATCTCCTTTTTCCTTTGCGTGCATCCATTTTTCATCACGTACCGCGTGCGATTCCTCTCCTGTGAAATTTACTGTGTCAAATCGAATCTTCCTCTTCCGTCTCGCCCCATCCTCTCCATCCTCCTCCATCATGATCTCTCTTGCTCCCCCTCGCAAAGCACGAGAAGGAGAGCCACTCGTTTTTCCCCGCCGCAATAGGCGACGGAGCTCACAGCGATCGAACGGGAAAAGCCCTTGCGTAAGATTGGGATGAACCCTAGCAGAGCTCAGTTTCTAATAAATAATGGATTTTATTACTTAATAGAGCTTTGAGCTTTTAATTGGATTTAATTCATTTTTATGATTAAATTCCAGATTTACAGTGATTTAGTATTTTCATCATAACTTTTGATCTAGATATCCGATTAGCCTGATTCTTCTTTTGTTTTTTAGATGATTCAGAGAGCTACAATTGTTATGAAGACTTGGAAGGCTGATTCGGACAAGAAGATGTACGAAATTGGAGCTAAAGACAGATGCATTTTTCTGGATTTTTATTTTGTCCGAATTTTGTAATAAGAGACCAATTTTTAGAGATTTCCTATTGATTAGAGATTTCCTATTCATTAGAGATTTCTTATTGATTAGAGGTTTCCATTTTTTTTAGAGATTTCCTATTTATTAGAGGTTTCCTATTATTAGGGGATTCCTATTTTTGTTTAGTCATCTCTCCTATATAAGGAGGATTAGATGGTGGTTACAAAGACATTCTCAATATTTTGAATATTCTCAATTACGCTTTATGAGATTTTTGGATTAAATTAGAAGCTTTATATTTTCTCTGAGTTGTTCATCATGTTCTTCATCTTTTCTTCTGAGTTTTTCCTAGCCATGCTTGGCTAAGCTTTTGTGGTTGACCCATGGATTGAGGATTCTGTGAATCCAGAGGACCTACACTTCAATCGATAACGTAATTTGTTTCTGTTTATTTTAATCGGATCCGATTATGATTGCGGAATGAGTACCTAGATTGATATCCCAAGAACATAAGTCGGACCGGGTTACAGAGAGCGTTGTGCGATCGCACAGCGAGTTCGCCATGAGTTCGATCAAATGCTAGGCGATCGTCTAGTCGAGGGAGTTTTTGGATAAATGCAGAGATTTCGGTTTGTCCAGAATCAATCACAAATTCGATTATTATGTTTTTGCCCGATGAAGGTTATGGAATCCCAATTCTGGGTTAATCGTTTGTTTATCTGTTAAATCTGTGTTTCATTTCGTTTTGTTTCTATTATTTCTTCTCTAATCTGTTTGAACCAAACCCCCCACTTTTTACTGTTTCTATTTCACTATTATTCCAATCAAACCCGCTGCGAATTCGTTGGGAAAACGATCCAGGTTCCCTATTACTGCAAATCTTTTATTGAATCTGGTTATTTTGAGAGGCACGACAAATCTCTTTCAAAATTTTCCGATTCAATTCAACAATAACCTAGAAGAATACAAGATATACATTTCTGTATTACTGTGATCAACTACTTCAATTATCTTTAGTATCTTCGGATACCTATAGTACTTCAGTGTTCATATTTTATTCACTCGTGAGGAGTCATTAAACACCTTCATTATTTCAATTGTTCAAACTTAAGGTTGTGGAACCTTAAGTAAGGGTGTACGATTACAACTTGTAAGGGGGAGTGAGTCCGAGTGTGAAAGGATCATCCTAAGTTACAGAGTAGGTAATTGTACTTGTGTTTGAAGAGTTAGTGAAAATCTCAAGGTGTTCTTGGGGACTGGACATAGGTCAAAGTATTAGACCGAACCAGTATAAATCTCTTCGTGTCCATTTCTCTTCCCTTACTCTGGATATTTATTTTCAAGTGTATCTTGCGAAAAGTTTGTTAAGATCACCTATTCACCCCCCTCTAGGTGATATTCCACCATCACATGCTTGACTCGAGTTAACTTATATATGACTCGAGTCATATCAGTTACTAAAAAAGCTGTTATCGGGCTTGTCTCTAAAAAATCTTGAAAACATGTCATGACTCGAGTCATTAAGTGATTGACTCAAGTCATCCTTGAATGATGAGAAATTCTTTGAAAAATTCTAAGTTGAGACACAACCATATGACTCGAGTCACACATGCTTGACTTGAGTCATAAGCCTTTCAAAAATTAGTTTTAGTAAAACTATGACTCGAGTTAATTGTGTCTGACTCGAGTCATTTTGTTCAAGGATAATTTTGCTTATGACACAGAGATGTATGACTTGAGTTATAAAAATCTAACTCGAATTATATCAGCACAGAATGACATATTGTTATTGAACCAAGTTAACTTTCGAATTTAAACACATTGGCTTGAATCAATAACAATCTTTTTGATTTTCAATTGTCAGTTATGATCAAAACATACAGAGAACTAACAATAGTAAAGCTATCTTGATGCTTCAAAGTGCTCTCAATCAAAATGAGTAATTTCGAATATGCAATCTGTCAAGTGCTAAGGAGATGTGGAAAGCTCTGGAGATAGCATACAAAGGAAGACCAGAGAGTCTATTGTAGAATTTCAACTTTACTTTACCCATCTCATCAATCAACTATTTGCTTTAGGTAAAACATATGAGCAAAATTCCCAAGTCAGGAAAATTCTCAATGTCCTGACAAAAGATTGGGAAGCCAAAGTCACAGTGATAGAGGAAGCACATGGAGAATCGATGCAATCAGTTGCTGCTCTATTCGGAAGCTTATCTGAATATGAAAGAAAACTGAATTTTACAAAGGGACTGGATGAAATCAACACCAATAGAAGCAAAGGTGTTGCCCTCAATGCTGTGAAAGAAAAGGAAGTTAAAGACGACGACGACGATGATGATGAAATGGGGATGTTCGTGCAAAGGTTCAAGAGGTTTTACAAGAAGAATCAAGGCTTTAGAAATCGATTCCAGAAGGGAAGCTCGAGCAACAGGCGCGAGATCAAAGATAAAGATCAAATTATCTGCTATGAGTGTGAGAAGCCAAGCCATATCAAATCAGAATGTGCCCAGTTGAAAGGCAAAGAAAAAGATAAGAAGAAGGCATACGTGTCTTCCATATGGGGAGATAGCTCCTCAGATGAAAAAAGTAAGCAAGAAGTGGTTGCGAACGTATGTCTAGTAGCAGAAGAGGAAGAGCAACTCGAAAATGACGATGAGGTATATGATTTAGAACCCACTTATGATGAGTTGCTTTCATAATACAATAAGCTTCATTCTAAATTTAAAAAGATTGCGAAAGAACTTATAGGCTTGAAAAAGAAAATCAAATTGCTTGAGCAACAAGCTAAATATTTGCCTCCAGTTTGTGAAAAATTAATTGGCCAAAAGTGCCCTAATCTTATAAAGAAATATGCTATCTTACGAAAATGGTTGAGAAATTCACTAAAGGTAGTGAAATGCTCAATGTCATCTTGAAAGCTCAAAGGCTGTAAATGATCGATCAGGCATAAGTTACAATCCTATTTTTGATAAAAAGAAAGGCAAGAAGAAAACTAGTGGAAAATCTTATTTAAATTATTTTCATAAATTTCTTCATTCTTCAAATACCTTTGCTCATTGTAACTATTGTAACCGTAAGGGTCATAATACTTCATTGTGCTTTCATAAGAAAGAAAGAAGAGATAAACCCGTTGGTAATTATCAGTGAGTGCCTAAAGGGACATATGTTTCCTCTGAGGCTCGAACTAACTCAAAAGAACCCAAGAAAAGATGGGTACCTAAGGCTTGATCTTGTCTGAATTGCAGGTTTTCCTTAGAGCATCAAAGACCAATAAATGGTACATTGATAGCGGATGCTCCAGACATATAACGGGGGATCAATACAAATTTGTGGCAATGAGATCAAGAGATGGTGGCAAGGTGTCCTTTGGAGGAAATCAATCTAAAAAGATCACTGGG
The DNA here is from genome assembly GCA_025563575.1 of Acacia pycnantha. NCBI lineage: Eukaryota > Viridiplantae > Streptophyta > Magnoliopsida > Fabales > Fabaceae > Acacia > Acacia pycnantha. Next base: position 228,067 of record JAMWYP010000320.1, on the reverse strand, counting down.
ATTGGTGAGATTGGTGCAAAGAGAGGTCCTTTGATCAAAGATGTACATTTCGTGGAAGGTCTCTCTCACGACCTCCTTAGTGTGAGCCAAAGTGCTGATAAGAACAATTGGATCTTATTCGATTCAGAAGAATGCCTCATTGTCAACAAGGATGATCTTCCAATCGATAAAGGTAACCTTAAAGTTCTATTTAAGGCCCCAAGAGAAGGTAACTCTTATATCTTAGATTTACCGAAAGTCAATTTAGAAAAATGTTTTGTTAGCAACTTGGATAAAAGTTGGTTGTGGCATAAGCATCTAGCTCATGTGAACATGTTTCAACTGGATAAGTTGTTAAGAAAAGATTTAGTCATTGGTTTACCTAAATTACATTTTAAAAATAACATGGTTTGTGACTCCTGTCGAAAAGGTAAATAGACTAAATCATCTTTCAAAAATAAGAATGAAATCTCGACTAATAGACCTCTTCAACTACTCCATATGGATCTAGTTAGACCGGCAAGAGTTAAGAACCTTGGTAGCAATTTGTATACTCTGGTTATTGTCGATGATTTTTCTCGACTTACCTGGACTATTTTCTTATCTTCTAAAGATGAAACGTTTGATCTATTTGTTGTGTTTGCCAAAAAAGTGCAAAACGAGAAAGGTGTTTGCATTTTAGGAATTCGAACTGATCATGGAGGTGAGTTTGAAAATATAGCTTTCATGGAGTTTTGTGATGCACATGGTATTGACCACAACTTCTTGGCTCCAAGAACTCCACAACAAAATGGTGTGGTTGAAAGAAAGAATCGAGTATTCACCAAAATTGCTCGTGCAATGTTGAATGAGAACAAGACTTCTCAAGTCTTCTGGGTAGACACAATGAGCATGGCCTGCTATGTCTCGAACTGAGCCTATCTCTAAAAGAAACTCAACAAGACTCCATACAAACTATACAAAGGAAGGAAACCGAATCTAGCACACCTACACATCTTTGGATGCAAATGCTTCACCCACAACAATGGTAAGGATAACTTGGGAAAGTTTGATCCCAAGTTCGATGAAGGTATATTCTTGGATACTATAATAGGAGTAAGGCCTATAGAATTTTCAATAAACGTACTCGTTTAGTTAAAGAGTCAATACATGTTGTGTTTTGTGAATCCAAGTCTGATGAACCTTTGGATGATAATGAATAACCAATTTACAAAAATCAATTCTTTTCAAAAACTACTCCTGCCTCCATTAAAAACTCTGAAAACATTTTTGAAAGTGATCCTCAAAACTCTTGCGAAAATCCTGATAAATCTCAACCTAAAGCTTGAAAGTTCATTATGAATCATCCTTTGAACCAAGTGATAGGTGATGTAAATCAAGGTGTAAGGACCAGAAAAAGTACCTTGGATGAGGTTACATTTTCTGCCTTCATATCTGAGATTGAGCCCTCTAAGATTGACGAAGTCCTTTCAGACAATGATTGGGTAATTGCAATGCAAGAGGAATTAACTCAATTTGATAGAAATCAAGTTTGGGACTTATTACCTAGGCCTAAAGACCATCTGATCATTGGTACTAAATGGGTATTAAAAAACAAACATGATGAATCCGCAATCATAGTTCGTATCAAGGCTAGATTGGTTGCCAATGGCTATAATCAAGAAGAAGGCATTGATAATGAGGAAACGTATGCTCTAGTGGCTAGATTGGAAGCTATATGAGTACTCTTAGCCTTTTCATGTATCAAGGGATTTAAACTCTATCAAATGGATGTTAAGAGTGCTCTTCTAAATGGTTTCATTAAGGAGAAAGTTTATGTTGAACAACCTCTTGGCTTTGAAAATATCATCATCCCGATCATGTTTACCGTCTTAAGAAAGCCTTATATGGTCTTAAGCAAGCTCCTAGAGCTTGGTATGAGCAGTTAAGTAAGTTTCTTCTTGATCAAGGTTTTGTCAGAGGAAAAACAGACACAACTCTCTTCATAAAGAGTAAAAAGTTTAATGAGATTTTTATTGTGCAAATTTATGTTGATGACATAATCTTCGGTGCTACTAATGATACCTTGTGTGAGGAATTTTCCAAGAAAATGTAGGGTGAATTTGAAATGTCAATGATGGGTGAGCTCAATTATTTCCTCGGCTTGCAAATCAAACAACAGAAGAATGAGATTTTCATTTCACAAACGAAGTATCTCCGTGATTCGCTCAAGAAGTTTGGGATGGATCATTGCAATGGAGCCGACACTCCAATGAGTTTAACTACCTCTCTGGATGCCAATGAAGAAGGCAAGGACTTTAATAGAACCAAGTATAGAGGGATGATCGGATCGTTGCTATAATTGACCACAAGTAGACCCGACATTCAGTTTAGTGTGGGTATGTGCGCAAGATTTCAAGCTGCTCCAAAGGAATCACATGTCAAGCATGTGAAGAGAATTTTTCAATATCTTGCCGACACAAAGGAGCTCGGACTATGGTTCCCAAAAGGTCAACAAGAATTTTTGGTAGCATATTCAAACTTGGATCATGCTAGTTACAAGACCGATAGAAAGAGTACAGGTGGTCAATGCCAATTTTTGGGTGGATCACTTGTTTCCTGGTTTAGCAAGAAGCAAACTACAATTTCTATTTCATCGACCAAAGCTGAGTATATCGCCACCTCAAGTTGTTGTGCTGAAGTCCTATGGCTCAAGCAACAACTTTCTGACTTTGGGAATCAACCTGAAGGAGATTCAGATTCTTTGTGACAACACCAGCACAATAAGCTTAGTGAAAAATCCCGTTCAACGTACAAGGACCAAGCATATTGATGTAAGATATCATTTTATCAGAGATCACATGCAAAGAAAAGATGTCAAGGTGATGTTCATTCCTACACATTTGCAACTTGTGGATATTTTCTCAAAGCCCATAGCGAAAGAACAATTCATGTTCATCCAAAGAGAATTGGGCATGGTAAATCCCAATGAGCTCTGAGTAATTCCTTTCACAAGTTATTTTTAAGATTTAATTGAATTAAAATTACTAACTTAAGCATCAGAGTATTTAGAAAGCGTTTTGCAGGATGCTCTATTCGTGTGTCCAAAAACAGAGGTTAACAGAGGAGTGATTTACTTGAGTAACATATTCATGTTGCCCGAGTAATATCTTGAAAAAGTCTCTGAGCTCGTGAAGAAAATGCTTTTTAATTGAGTAATGACAAGCATTACCCAATAAATTTCATAAAGGTCATTCTAGCTCTCAGTTACTTGAGTAATATATTGTTTTCCCAAGTAACAATTACTTCAGATTAGTTAAAAAGGATTTTGAATCTTCCAATTCATGCTCAAAGATCATTCCTCAAATCAAAGGATCTTAAGTGTTCTCTCAACACTCTTGAGAAGAGGTAATTGTAGTAATTTCAAGTCAATTAAATTCATTGTTTGGATATTACCCGAGTAATCCTACTGGCTACCTGAGTAATTTCGTGCTTATCATTCATACACTTGAAAAACAAAGTGGCTTACTTGAGTAATATTGGTGTATTACCAGAGTAATTCAAATTACTCAAGTAATAAAATTATTACTCAAGTAATGTCGAAGCAATTTCTTTTAAAAAAAGGCATTGGTTCTTTTCTTTAAATCTTTTGGTTTCCTAAATTACCCAAGTAACAAGAAAATTACCTGAGTAATTTTAGCTTTCCATGCTTTTGTAAAATCCGGTTACTAAATTACCTGAGTAAAGCGTGAATTACCTGAGGAATTTTCTTCAGTTAGCATAATTTTTCAAAAATTCGAAATTACCCAAGTAACCCTTAGATTACCCGAGTAATTTCGTCTCCATAGTCTTTTGAGAGTATGTCACTTTATTTAAAAATTACCCAGGTAACATTTCAGCCACCCGAGTAATTGTCAATTGAATTAGAGTGGGCATCCTGATTCTTTTCGAAGTTACTCAAGTAACTCCATGAGTTACCCTAGTAAATGTCGATCCTTTCATTTCATCTGATGCATCCATTTATTTCAAAATCCGTTCGCTTCACTCCTTTTCATTTCCATTCTCTCTCCACAGTGTCAAACCCTATTCTCTCAAAATTTCATTCAATCCATCACATTTCTTTATCAATCCGTTTAATTTTCTCTAACAGATTTAATCTTTCGTCTTCCCATCTGTTTATCCTCAATTTTCCCTCCATAATTTTTCTCTCATTTCCCTCTCTTTTTCTCTCTCTCTCGACTGTTACTCATTTTGACGGTCTCATTTTTTTCTTTAAATCTTCTTCCAAAATAAATGGCTAGAACGAAGACTACTGTTAGTGGTCCCGATCATCATTCTTCGCCAGATTCTCCAAATCGGCCTCTTACCAAAAGGTCACGTTCTTCATATCGGCAAAGGCTAAAGGTTCAAGCCACTGAGAAGCCTAAAGAAAAATCTAGTAAGAAGTCGAAGACTCCTAGCAAGTCGAAAGTCTCTGAGAAATCCAAAGCAAAAGGTGTAGCTTTTCAAGAGCCATCAAGACTGTTGACAAGGTTCCAAACTAATTCATTGCCTACGGGTAGACACAAGTCTCCTTCTCCATCGCTTTCAGCATTTGGTGATTCTAAGGACACTATTGATGAGAGAAGATAAGGCAATCAAGGATAGACCCCAAAAGCCCCAACCTTCAATCAGTCACAAATCACAGGTTTCAAGGAGCAAGAGGTAACAAGCCTTGGGTAGTCATCGAGCCTCTGGTTCTCAGCGACAAGCTTCAGGTGAAGGTTCAGAAGGACCCTCTGCTTCTCATCAGGATGCAAATGCCTTGGTGCCATCCTCTGGTATGAATACTAATCCTCTATTAATTGATGATCAAAAGACATTTGACTTTTATTATGGGAGTAGATCTTTCTGTCAGACTATATATTTGGATTTGGAACGATTTAAGGAAGAATGCAATTTGGATTTATCTCCATGGTTATTTAACTATCTTCCATTACTTCATGTTCAGACTCCTTACTCTGAAACTGTGGTTAGATTGTTTTATCATAATATGTTTCTTAAACCCAAGTTTCATAAGGATGATGATGATACTTTAGTCACGGAGATTCGAGGGCAAGTCGTTGAGATCACTGCGGCTGAATTAAATGTTATGCTCGGAGTTGTTGATGCTCCAAATGATTATCCTCCTAAGTTATCAGCTGCTAACTGTCATTACATACTACTTCCTAATGTGACCTATGACGGTGGTAAACTCAAATTCACACGGGCAATGATGAATGATACATATAGGGTGATATGGTATCTCTGCAGTAGAAATATGGTCCAAAAAGGTCAGAGTTATACTCGTTTTGTTATGAAGGATTATCAATGGTTTGCCTCTATCATTGCCAAAGAACCAAGGAATTTAGCGAAATGGATTATCAATGAGATGATAACTTTCATTTCTTAAGCTCTGAACTAGAAAAAAAAAAAGCAACCATTCCCTATCTGAATGTGGTATCTCACATCTTGGCCAAGAACACCATATGGTATCTATCTGAAGACAAGGTTATTTTCCTCAGCGATTCGATAAGAGACATATGACCAGCATGAGGATATCCTTTACTGAGGTAACTGGCAAGCAGAAGAAGGACAAGCAAGTCATGGAAGGACCATCCAAGCCTACATCTTCAAGGGCCCCTGATGAGGGTCAATCTTCTCAAGCTGGTGCTTATACTACTGCTCCATCTTTTGCCACTGCTTCTATTCAACATATTGTGGAGCAAGCCGTTGCTAAAGTTGTCGCAAAAGCTGTTCACGATGTCGTCACTCCTTTGATCAATAATGCTAATCAAGTTACCAACATTGTGAATACTCTCCAAAAGGTCACTGTCAATTTGGTAAAAATTACTAGAGTTGAGTTTGAAAAATTGACCAAGTATATTGCAGCCAGCTTTCAGGCATGTTTTGCTACTCAAAATGAATTGAAGGAGGAGATTCAAACCCTTCAGCATCATGTTTATCGGCTAGAAAGAACCTTAAATGAGTTGGGAATTCAGGCCTTTTCTCAGCCTCCAGCATCTGTTTCTGGGCCATCTACCTCTGCTCCTCCTGAAATGTCTCCTGAGTTTGCACCTTCTGATGTTGCTGTCGAGCCTATCACTGTCGTTGAGCCATCCATTAAGACTTCCTTTGAGCCTCCTGCTCCTTCTTTTGAGCCTTCTCTTTCTCCTCCCTCCTCTTTTAAAGATGACAAAGGGGGAGAGTAATCTGATGATTTGAAACAATGTTATTTTTGCTTATATCTTTTTTATGCTTTTTGATTATATAATTCTATTAGTACTAACGCTTTCACTTATATTTTGATATATATTGTACTGACGTTTACACTTGAATGAAGTTCAGATATTACTCTTACATATTTCTTTGCATTCTTGTACTATATTGGACTTACTGATTTCATAAACTTTTCAAACTGTTTCAAAGTTATCAAGTATTGTTATCATAAAAAACGAGGAGAATGTTGGTTCTCGGAGTTTTGATGATAACAAAACTTAATTCATTAAAGCCTTTTTTATTGAAAAGATATTGTGTTTTTGAATAAGTAAATATTAATTATATTAAGATTATAATTACTCTAATGAAGTTGTTGAGTTCACAGAATGAAAAATATTGTTTGGGCAATCAATAGAAAATTACTCGAGTAATTCTTGGTGTTACTCGATGTAATGTGGACTTCAAAGGTAAGCTCAGAGGTTGCCAAATATTGCTACTCAAGTAAGTATATTTGGTTACTCAAGTAATATTTGGATATTACTCAAGTAATAAGAAGTGATACTCGAGTAATCTCTTCACAGAAAGCATTATTTTAAACTCCATTCGAAATTACTCAAGTAAGAAAATATTAGTCAAGGTATTTTTAATATTACTCAAGCAAGAAAATATTACTCAAGGAGGAGGAGATAATGACTATGTGTGAAAAAGATAGAGATTAAGAGGCCATATTTCCAGATAAACCTATTAAAACTGAAACAATCCAAGAAAAACTTGCAATGGTTCAGAGATTACAAGAAAAGGGGGTTGGAAGAAGGGGGAGGCGTGACAAAGAGTTAGAGAAAAATAACTAGGGCTTAGACATTCGTGATTCAAAGATTGGAGAAGGAGGGGGAGGCATGAAAAAGAGTGAAGAACAAAATGTAGAAGGTGCGAGATTAAAGTTGAAATATTTGAAAAACAACGACTTGTTTTGAAAAACCAGTCGTTCAAAGTCTAGTTACAACAACTAGTTTTTCAAAACCCATCATTGTAACTCGAAATTAAAAAAAAATGAGGTGGGTGAGGCTCGAGGTCTCGACCTCAGGATAACTCACCAAATGCTCTAACCAATTGTGCCACCACCAGACTTGTAGAAAGATTCAACAATTATTTTTAATAAAATAGTCACTACAAAAAAAAAGAACTATCAATTAGTAGCTTCAAAGAAAACCGCTACACATATGAGGTTTTGTATCAATTTACATCAAATCCACTACACATTTGCAATGGCAACACTCGTGCCAAAACGAGTGCTTGTTAGACAATGAACTTTGTGTAAGTGGAATATCACCTAAAGGGGGGTGAATAGGGTGATTTCAAATTCTTTTTGCAAATAAACTAAATAACTGTTGGTTGATTTCCTTGATGGCAAGTAAACCAGTCAAACAAGTAATAAAGAGTAAGTAAAATATCGTTTCATAAAGACCGAGATACCAATGATGATACTGATTTTCGAAAACAGTTGTGTAAAAAGAAAAGAAAATTATAATTGGTTTGGGTGTTTTGTGGTTATAACCATAAAACAAGAAAACAAACAAATGATCGTAGTTGCAAGAAGATATTAGTTAAAAGATAGGCTAAGCTCAGATTTCATCCTAAGCATATTACTTCCCCAGTTTGCCTTAATGCATTGCTTTAGCAATTATACTGCATAGCTTCCGCAATGCTACAACATAGCCTCTTTCACAATGTTATTCAATTAACCCACCACTATGCTATACAGAAGCTTCCACGTCTTGTACGTACAACCCTAGCATTACTTCTCCCATATTCCTATGGCGATTTTCTAGTTCAGATTATCATGCCTAATCAAGGTGTATGGATATGAGCGGTAAACCTATTCCTAAAGCCTACAATGATAGGTCAAGCCTCTCACCAGCCTGCCCAACAAACACTGCCTATCAGATGTCTAATCTGACTCCCTTCCAGTAAGTTGAGGCCACTTATCTAGCCTTTAGCTTTCGCTAACCGATAAAAGATTAAAATATTGATAAACAAACTAAATTTATTTAAATAAGAACTAGTAAACTAGATTCATTCTGCATTCAAGAATTCATCCTTGTTCAGTTGAGGGAAATATAGTTTATGACTAATGAGGGAATCACAAAAAAAATCACAGCAGAATAGCCCATGACAAAAGATAAACTAAAAATCAACAAAGGAAAACAGAAAGTTCACCGGAGGGTTAGACGGCGTTAGAGAAGTTTGTCACGTGACAACTCCACGTCTTCTAGTCTCCGCCTCACTATTAGGAAGGATTTTGGGTTTCTTCTGAAGCTCTCGTTCTTCGTGCGTTCTCTCCTCTGTTGAAAATTATGCCCTAGGGGCAAGTCATTGTACTTTAGATGTTTATGTTAAAGTATTCTCTGTTAGTTATCATTTCATTTGCATGTTTATAGTGATAACTGATCCTTGGATATATCTTATAGATTATCCTAAATGTCCCTGGTCGGTCATCTGCGCGGGAGTGAAGATGAAATAAGACCAGTATGACTTTGATGACTATGGAGATACGAGTCAAAATCATAGGCACTTGTAAGAGTAATAGGTGCTGGACCGACCCACTATGAGAAAGCTGCATGGAATAAGTCATAAGCTTTTCTCATGTATAACCGCGTCACAACGCCCGTCGACCTGAGATCATCATGGATTCCTCCATGATGAGTCGCTGCTCTTTGACTTAGTCAAAAGTCACCTTTGACCGGGTGATGATAAAGGCTATGATCGGGATCAGTGGTTTTCATGCAGAGGAATGTGAATGGTCAAGATGGAATTTGTCGCTCACATTTGTAGAGAGATAATACTGGGCCCCTCGATGAGTCATTCTGAGAAATGTATGGCCATACTACGATAGAAAGAAGTTTCCATTTCAATTAGACTACTCAAGAATCGAGAAAGTAATGGTCAAGAATAGGAAGTTGACATTCTCCATGCCTCATCCTTGACCAAATTATCGCGTGACAAAAGGGACGTGACATGGTTGTACGATAGGTTGTATCGTATCATCGATCCCCATATGAATTGGGTAGTTGCAATGTCTTGCTAGAGACCACTTGTGACTTGTGGGCTGGTACAGTATTGGCCCCCTGCCAATCTCATGTGGGCCTGCAGGGTCGCACACAAGAATAGCCCAACACGAGCAAAAGTGTCCAGATCCATTGAATCTTAGATATGTCTAAGATTTAATGAATAATATATTTAATCTAGGATGAATATGTATGTGTGTGTGTGTGTGTGTGTGTGTGTAATTTGAAATTAATATAATATTATTATTATATAATATTTGTTTGTATTTAATTTATTTGATAAGTTAAATATCTAAAACAAATAGAGATATTGTATCTCAATTTAATTTTCGAATAAATATATCATTTAATTTAAATTGAGATATAGTATCTCATATTTAATTAAATGGATAGATATCATTTCTCGGATTTAATTTATAGAGATAAATTAAATCAGAAGGATTTTTATTTGGATTAAATAAATAGATTAGATTAGATCTATCAGATAGATTTAATTAATATATATTTTTAATCCAGATTCAAAATTCTAATTTCGAAATTAATGAGGATTAATTTTGAATATAATACGTCTGCCAGGTTTAGAAAAACCTACGGGACTTTTCGTCGAGCGTATTAGAAAGCCGCGAGAAACCCTAGAGAGAAAATAGAGAGACATGAGAATACTGAAGGCGCTAGCACGCGGCCGTCTGTGCTCGAGGTTATTCGTGTGGATACCGGTAGAGGAAGGCGATTCGAAGAGTCGACTTCTACTGATCGAGAAGGTAGCCCACCAGTTCAAAAAGTTCGGCATAGGTACGATTCGGAAACCCTAAACCTTGATTTAAACGTCGTTGATGGATCCTCAGATGGGATTTGTAAGTTTTATAATTTCGCTGCGTGTATGGTCCCCAACAGTGGTATTAGAGCCAACTCAATCGTGCGTTTAAATTCGGTTTTACGTGTTTTTATATATGTGATATATATACCAAAAACTGAATTTGCTATGCGTATTAAAAGAAGGTTTTTCGAAATATTCTCGCGTCTCTCTATTCTCTCTAGGTTGTTAATTGAACAGGTTTGGGTTTGGGGGTTTGAAATTTTCGAAAATCACATTTTTTGGGGAAATTATTTTCGAAAACAATATGCTATTTTAATACAAACAATATGCTATTTTGAATCGTTCAGGATCGCACTGAGGCGGGACCGCCGTAGGGATCTCGGCTGATTGTTCGTAGCGCGAGAATTAAATCATGATATTATATTATATATAGTATATAATATAATGTAAATTAGAAAATTTAAATCATGATATTATATTATATTTAGTATATAATATAATATAAATTAGAGAATTAAATCATGATATTATATTGAGTAAATACCCTTTCTAGTCCCTGACAAAAAACACGGACCCCATTTTGGTCTCTGACAAAAAAAAAATCATTTTTAGTCCATAAAAAGGACGAATAAGGGTCGATTGGTGGACATTTTGATCCCTTACAAATTTCCAAAAGGTCCTTTTTAGTCCCATAAAAAGGACGAATAAGGGTCGGTTTTTTGTCAGTGACCAAATATTTACTCTATTATATATTATATATAGTATATAATATAATGTAAATTAGAGAATTTAAATCATGATATTATATTATATTTATTATATAATATAATATAAATTAGAGAATTTAAATCATAATAAGTTTAATCATAATATTTTAGAGTAAATACCCTTTTTGGTCCCTAGAAAAAAGTACGGACCCCTTTTTGATCCCTAACTAAAAATAACTCGTCCCGTCATCCTTGGGAAATCAAAAAAATCCCATGTTAGTCCTTCCGTCAGTTAGCTCCTAACGGCGTCACTAACGTTGCTGATGTGTAACGTGAGTTGGTCCAGTCACATGCCACGTTGGAAGGCCAAAACGACGTCGTTTATATAAATACCCTTTTTGGTCCCTAGAAAAAAGTACGGACCCCTTTTTGATCCCTAACTAAAAATAACTCGTCCCGTCATCCCTGGGAAATCAAAAAACATCACACGTTAGTCCTTCCATCAGTTAGCTCCTAACGGCGTCACTAACGTTGCTGATGTGTAACGTGAGTTGGTGCAGGGTGCTTCGTTACCTTCAACATTTTTTACTCGTTGAAAAGTCTATTCACTGACCTCACCGTTGGATTTAGAGAAGTATAAAGATTCAAAGCAGTGAACACCGTCTAACTCCGGCGCAAACCTAGGCGGGAAGCGCTGCCGTTGTTGCTTGGCTCCATCGGGTTGTGTTGATGGCGACGGCGGCGACGCCTTGGAGTTATCTGGAGATGCCGGTTTCTTCTCGGGGGAAGAAGGCTTCTGCTCGGGCTTGGGCTTGTGATTTGGGGCATCAATAGACAAGCGCGATCTCTGACCGTAGGAAAACTCGGCGCAGAGAGCATCGAAGGAACTAAAGATAGACATCATTTGACGACCAAAGAACCGATGGAGTTGACGATAACATATACGAAGTTAAAGACGAAGTTATATTTGACGACTATAGACATCATTACACATCAGCAACGTTAGTGACGCCGTTAGGAGCTAACTGACGAAAGGACTAACGTGGGATGTTTTTTGATTTCCCAGGGATGACGGGACGAGTTATTTTTAGTGAGGGATCAAAAAGGGGTCCGTACTTTTTTCCAAGGACAAAAAGGGTATTTACTCATGAAATTATAAACGACGTCATTTGGGCCTTCCTACATGGCATGTGACTGGACCAACTCACGTTACACATCAGCAACGTTAGTGACGCCGTTAGGAGCTAACTGACGGAAGGACTAACGTGGGATGTTTTTTTGATTTCCCAGGGATGACGGGACGAGTTATTTTTAGTTAGAGATCAAAAAGCGGTCCGTACTTTTTTCCAGGGACCAAAAAGGGTATTTACTCAATATTTTATTTCATAATTGTATGAATTAATGTATGTTGTGATTTACCTTTCAAATGTTGTTTGGGTATGGTGAACAACATGGCTCTAGAGTTTTACAATTGTTGTAAATTTTAAATATGGCCTGCGAGCCATGCCTCTCTCTCTAAATACTCTTGATGTACATTCTTTTCTCATCCCACTCCCCTCGTATGTTGAAACGAGGTTTCTCCTGATGTATTTCTTTTGTTTTAGAGAAGTCCTCTCATTGGCTTGAGAGGATTTTAGGTTAAGGTTGAGCCATGTTGTGTCACAATTTTAATTAGAGTAAATACCCTTTTTGGTCCCTGGAAAAAACACGGATGCCCTTTTTGGTCCCTGAAAAAAAATAAGTCACTTTTAGTTTTTTCCAGGGACCAAAAAGGGTATTTACTCTTTTAATTATGTCTTGATTTAATCATTGCATGATTAATTTAGAGTTTTAATTATGTTTTGATTAGATCACTCATAATCAATTTAGAGTTTTAATTATGTTTTGATTAGATCACTCATAATTAATTTAGATATTATATGAAATACAATAGTGATTGCATTCATATAAGCAGAATTAATAGGATTAATTAAATTATACCCTCTAAATAAAATCTTAAGTCATAATGCCATCAATAAATGAATACTTGCCAAAACCTAGATCGCCCATTTGTATGTTACACCAAAGTGGATGCATCTGAGTTATCTTGGTGAGACAAGAGTGAGTAATGGTGATACTCAATATTCATTATTGTCTTGACTTAATTGAGATTATCAAAATGGTTTTGGATATCAAGGCATTAGATAGAATTAAACCTGCCACGTCATATGATGATCGAATCCCACAAAGATCTAAGAGTTACATGTGATGTAATTGGCAATGGGTTTGCCTACCTAAATAACTTGATTTTAAGCGTCCTGCCAAAACGGACTTAATTTTAAGCCAAATATGGATCTTAGCCCACTAATTATAATGAGGGTTCTTAATTCAGTGGAAGGTTACTACTTAAACTTTGCATATCTTTAGTTGTAGAATCATGTAGTCTAGTAATACTTCAACACCATCAATGCGATCAGTCCTTGAGAAGAACGAATTCGATGAGACAAACTTTCTTGACTTGTTTGGGAACTTAAGCGTTGATCCTAAACACGAAAGAAAAGAGTATCTCATCAATCAACCCATTCCTCAGACTAATGCTTATACGAAGCATAAGGATGACTCTGTGGATGCAGGATGCCTGATGCTTGCCACTATGCTTCTAGACCTCAATAGAGATCTAGAACATGTGGAGGCCTTTGAGATGATTGTTCATCCTGAAAGTGAAGGAAATCACCAAGAGGGGGGTGAATTGGGGATTTAACAAATTCTTTTTCGATCACTCACACAACAGATGGAACCCAAGGTAAAGTAGAGAATTGCTCTGGTTTTGAATACCAAAAACAGAGCTGAACAGAGTAAGAGAAGAAGAGCTTGACACAGAAGATTTATACTGGTTCGGTCCTAACTCTTGACCTACGTCCAGTCCCCAGACTCTCTGGGATCTTCCACTATCACTCGAACACAATTACACACTCTGTAACTCAGGATGATCCTCTCTCCCTAGGACTCACTCCCCTTACAAGTTGTAATTGTATACAATCGATACACACTCGTACTCAAGAGTTATCCTCTCACTAGGATACACTCCCCTTACAAGTTGTACTGACACCCAATCTCCAAGTCCCAAGACTTGAGATTCTTACAATGAATGATATACATAAAATTAACTCTCTTACGAGTAGATAAGTGATAAACACTGAAGCACAATGTATCAAAGATACAGATGAAAATAAAACAGTAAAAGACTAAGTTCTTGTGTGCGTTTTTTGTATCTATCTTCTCTGCTGCCAAACTTCAAATCTTCAGCTATTTATACTATTTTGAAGTAGATGACTGTTATAGATCCGTTGAGACTTCAATATAACCGTTGCCTTCAATAGACAAGGTTTAGGTTGAGCTTTTTGTTTTCTTCACTCTCTAATCTTCACTTAATCCAACTGTGCAGAAGTTCAGAGTTGACTCTCTGCAAATTAATCCGTTGGAGTAGCAGTTGCTGGATGTAGAAAGCATTCTTTAATCTTTTCCAAACGTGTGCAAATGGATTACCCAAAAGTATGTAACTTTCTGGGTTTAGCATTTAATGTGCTGACACTACTTTTTGCTTTTGCTTTAAACCTTCAATAATCATTCTTTAATTCATCTGAAACTCACTAACAAAGTGGTTAAACATAGCTAGGAATATGTATGAATGATAATAGAAAGTATTGAGATCGAACACAAAAGTTTCACAAAATCATTCTGTTTGAAATTCAAATTTCGCGATGGAAACTCGAGTTAGTTCATCCAAACTCAAATTTTCATGTTTCAGTGTTCTTTTAGTAAAAGACCGAAACTCGAGTTTTCAACCGAAACTCGAGTTTTCTCATTACAGAGACAAAAGTCGCGATTTGGCATTTTGGACAAGTTTGGTGAACAGTGCAAAACTCGAGTCATTAAGTGACTAACTCGAGTTTTGGACTCTTAATGAAAAATCAAGTTTTAGTCCAAAATCTCAAAACTAGAGTTTCCAAAATCTAACTCGAGTTTTCAAAATGTTTAAATTTGATAGAGCTCTCTGCCTGATCAAAACTCGAGTTTCCAAATCTTAACTTGAGTTTTCATAATTTTTGAAAACTTTGGAAACTTCTCTATAAGACCAAAACTTGAGTTTTAAAACCAAAACTCGAGTTTTCTCTTTTGTTGAGAAAACTTTGAAACCTTTGTCGAATTGAGAAATCGTGTTTTCGCAAGGTTGGATTAGAGCAACATTCGCTTATGATGCAAAACTCGAGTTTTCATGAACTTTGAAAACTTTTAAGAAATTCTTTGAAAAGTCTAAACTCGAGTTTCCCATGGAAACTAAAGTTTTGGATTCTTTGAAAATCTTGGTTGCTCTCTGTCTCGTCAAAACTCGAGTTTTCTTATCTTGGCAAAAATTCGAGCATTTCTCTGGAGGTACAAACCTGAGGTTTAAAATAATAGTCTCGAGTTCGAAAATATTTTGTCTTGTGAAAACTCTCGAGGTTTCGCAAACTCGAGTTCACAAGTGCAAACTCGAGTTTACTCAAAATATGAGAAAACTCTGAAAAACTCTCAAGTTCATTTTCAAGGTTCAGGCTCGAGTCTAAAATGCAAACTTTAGAGTTTTGCTTTCTAACAGTAGCAAAACTCGAGTTTGCCAAATCTAGGCTCGAGTTTGGCGCTGACAGAATGTTTTTGGGTTTAAATTAACACGTTTCAATATTCATTTAAGCTTATCCAAAAACATCCATACTTGTTTACAATTGTCAGTTATCATCAAAACACATTGAGAACTAACACATCCTACGGAAATGTTCCAGTAACAGGCAAGGCAAGAGAGGTATGAGACCACAAAGACCTTATTTTCTTGTAAGATGGCTGAAGGTGAATCAGTTAGTCCTCATTTGTTGAAAATGAAAGGCTACATTGATCACCTTGAGAGGCTTGGATTCCCCGTGTCCCAGGAGTTAGCTACAGATGTGATCTTGAACTCACTCCCACGAAGTTATGATAATTTTGTCATGGATTACAACATGAACAACATGGAGGAATCAATTCTGAACAGCATGAGATGCTCAAAACCGCTGAGCTGAGACTTAAGAAGAGGCCCAGTACTGTTTTTTCCGTTCAAAAAGGAAGGGGTATGAAACGGAAATCCAAGAAGGCAAAACCTCCGAAGGATAGAGTCTGCTTCTTTTACAATGAACTTGGTCATTTGAAAAGGAATTGCAAACTTTACCTCGAAGATCTGGAGAAGAACAAGAAGGATAGCGGGGCTATCGCTTCAAGTATCTATGTCATAGATATTCGCTTTTCTACTTCCTCAACATGGGTATTGGATACTGCATGTGGATCTCACATTTGAAAAAATGGAGAGTCTCAAGGACAGTAGAAAATTGAATGGACGAATCTATGACATAACTACTAAAAGGTTCAAGTCAAATGATTTGAATTCGACCTACCTATGGCATTGTCGTCTAGGCCATATAAATGAGAAACGCATTTTGAAACTCCATCAAGATGGATTTCTTCACTCATTTGATTTTAAATCATTTAATATATGTGAGTCTTGTTTATTGGAAAAGATGACAAAGGCACCTTTTACTGGGCATAGTAAAAGGGCCACTGATTTATTGGGCCTCATACATATTGATGTATGTGGACCAATGAACACATCTGCCAGAGGAGGTCATTTGTATTTCATTACATTTATAGTCGATTTTAGTAGGTATGGGTATACCTATCTAATAAAATATAAGTCTGAAACTTTTGAAATGTTCAAAATGTTCAAAAATGAAGTTCAAAAACAGCTTGGCAAAACAATTAAACCACTTCGATTTGATCGGGGTTGTGAATATTTGAGCCAAGAGTTCATTGACCATCTTAGGAGTTGTGGGATCATCTCACAACTTACTCCTCCAGAAACACCTCCATGGAATGGTGTTTCTGAGCGGAGGAGTCGAACTCTATTAGATATGGTTCGATCTATGATGAGTCAAACAGATCTTCCTCCTTCCTTTTGGGGCCATGCCCTAGAAACAGCTGCGCTCACACTAAATCGTGTTCTGTCAAAGACAGTTGAAAAGACACCATATGAGATATGGACTGGGAAGAAACCCAGTTTTCCCTTTCTTAGAATTTGGGGATGTGAGGCTTACGTTAAACAGCAAGCCTCTAATAAATTATCATCCAGATCCTCAAAATGCCTTTTTGTGGGGTATCCTAAGGAAACTAAAGGTTACTATGTCTACAATCCTACCGATCACAAAGTGTTTGTCATTCGGAATGGTGTCCTTTTGGAGAAAGAGTTCATCTCTAAAAGAACCAGTGGGAGTAAGGTGTACCTCGAAGAAGTTCGAGAGCCACAAGACGACATAGAACCACAGATAGAAAACGGAGAAGACTCGCAACAAGTTGTTGAGCCTACTCAAGTAACACAAGCCCACGAAGGTCTGATAGAACACGGTTACAGCCTCAGAGATATAGATTTTTGATTAGTGGAAGCCATGATGTTTTGCTCATTGAGCAGAATGAGCCAACTACTTATCAAGAAGTCGTGGTAGGACCAAACTCCGAAAAATAGCTTAATGCCATGAAGTCTGAAATGCAATCCATGTACGACAATGAGGTATGGACCTTAGTCGATCCACCTGAAGGTGTAAAAACCATTGGGTGCAAGTGGGTTTTCAAAGAGAAAACTGACATGGATGGCAAAGTAAATATATTCAAGCCACGACTGGTTGCAAAAGGATTCACTCAAACTCATGGTGTGGACTATGATGAAACCTTTTCCCCAGTTGTAATGGCCAAATCAATCAGAATCCTTCTTGCCATTGCATCATATTATGACTATGAGATATGGCAGATGGACGTCAAAACATCCTTCCTTAACGGAAAGCTCCTTGAGGATGTGTACATGACACAACCTGAGGGTTTTGTGCATCCAGAGGACTCTGGTAAAGTTTGCAAGCTTAAAAGATCCATTTATGGATTGAAGAAAGCATCTCGGAGCTCGAATCATCGTTTTGATGAAGTAGTCAAAGAGTTTGAATTCATTCAAAACATTGATGAACCTTGTGTTTACAAGAAGGTTAGTGGAAGCACAATTGTATTTCTAGTGCTTTATGTCGATGACATCCTACTCATTGGAAATGACACTCCTACCTTGCAGAGTGTCAAGTCTTGGTTAGGAAAGTATTTCTCAATGAAAGATTTAGGCGAAGCCACTTACATCCTTGGGATAAGGATCTATAGAGATAGATCCAAGAGGCTAATAGGCTTAAGTTTGAGCACATACATAGACAAGATATTGCATAGATTCAGTATGCAGGATTCCAAAAGGGGTTACATGCCCATGTCTCATGGCATTCATCTCAGTAAGGATTTGTGTCCTAGTACACAAGATCAAAGATACCGCATGAGTAAGATTCCATATGCCTCCGCCATTGGATCTATCATGTATACCATGTTATGTACTCGACCGGATGTCTCATATGCCTTGAATATGACAAGCAGATATCAACAAGATCCCGGTGAGGGCCATTGGACTGCTGTCAAGAATATCCTAAAGTACTTAAGAAGGACTAAGGACTTATTCTTGGTATATGGTGGATTGGAAGATGAGCTCTGTGTGACAGGTTACACAGATGCGAGTTTCCAAACTGACCAAGATGATATGAGATCGAAATCTGGATATGTATTCATTTTGAATGGTGGTGCGGTAAGCTGGAAGAGCTCTAAGCAGAGCACTATAGCTGATTCTGCAACAGAAGCTGAGTATATAGCAGCATCAGATGCAGCTAAGGACGCCTTTTGGATTAGTAAGTTCATTAATGAACTAGGGGTGGTTCCTACCATCTCAAATCCAATAGACATGTTCTGTGACAATAGCAGCGCTATTGTGCAGACCAAGGAGCCTAGGCCACATCAAAGGACCAAGCATATACTCACGCGATTTCATCTTATTAGAGAAATCAATGATAGAGGTGATACAAAAATTATGCAAAGTATCAGGAGAAAACAATGTCGTTGATCCTCTAACTAAGTCGCTTGCACAAGTAAAACATGAGCGTCATGTTAGGGCAATGGGAATTAGGGTAATTAATGATTGCACCTAGTGCAAGTGGGAGTCTGTTGGAAATTATTCCTTAGAGGCAAGTCATTGTACTTTAGATGTTTATGTTAAAGTATTCTCCATTAGTTATCATTTCATTTGCATGTTTTTAGTGATAACTGATCCTTGGATATATCTTATAGATTATCCTAAATGTCCCTGGTCGGTCATCTGAGCGGGAGTGAAGATGAAATAGGACCAGTATGACTTTGATGACTATGGAGATACGAGTCAAAATCATAGGCACTTGTAAGAGTACAAGGTGCTGGACCGACCCACTATGAGAAAGCTGCATGGAATAAGTCATAAGCTTTTCTCATGTATAACCGCGTCACAACGCCTGTCGACCTGAGATCATCATGGATTCCTACATGATGAGTCGCTGATCTTTGACTTAGTCAAAAGTCACCTTTGACCGGGTGATGATAAAGGCTATGATCGGGATCAGTGGTTTTCATGCAGAGGAATGTGAATGGTCAAGATGAAATTTGTCGCTCACATTTGTAGAGAGATAATACTGGGCCCCTCAATGAGTTAGTATGAGAAATGTATGGCCATACTACGATGGAAAGGAGTTTCCATTTCAATTAGACTACTCAAGAATTGAGAAAGTAATGGTCAAGAACAGGAAGTTGACATTCTCCATGCCTCATCCTTGACCAAATTATCGCGTGACAAAAGGGACGTGACCAAATTATCGTATCATCGATCCCCATATGAATTGGGTAGTTGCAATATCTTGCTAGAGGCCACTTGCGACTTGTGGGCTGATACAGTATTGGCCCCCTGCCAATCTCATGTGGGCCTGCAAGCTCGCACACAAGAATAGCCCAACACGAGCAAAAGTGTCCAGATTCATTGAATCTTAGATATGTCTAAGATTTAATGAATAATATATTTAATCTAGGATGAATATGTGTGTGTGTGTGTGTGTGTGTGTGTGTGTGTGTTGATGAAGACCTTTTATCGTTAGCCTTGGGGTCCACAATCAACAATTAACCAAGGATTGTGTATAGGCAAACCTAGGATCGTTCTTTCTTTTCGAGGAGCCTTTTATTGAATCCTAAGTAATCTAAGTGTCATGCAAATGAAATGAAAACAAGGGGGGATTGGGTTTTTTATTTTTAAATTAATAAACTAAAATGGAAATGTAATTTAAATGAAGCAAAGATAAAATAGAAAATAAGAAAACGAGATTAATTAGATAAACAAACGATTAACCCAAAATTGGAATTCCATAACCTTCATCGGACAAAAGATAATAACCAAACTCGTGATTGATTCTAGACAAACCGAAATCTCTGCATTTGTCCAAATATTCCCTCGACTAGACGATCGCCTAGCATTTGATCGAACACGTGGCGAGCTGGCGTGCGATCGCACAACGCTCTCTTAGAACCTGGTCCGACCTATGTCCTTGGGATATCAATCTGGGTATTAAATCTAATAACCAATCCGCAATCATAATCGGATCCGATTAAAATAAACAGAAACGAATTACGTTATCGATTGTAGTGCAAGCCCTTTGGATTCACAGAATCCTCAATCCATGGGTCAACCACAAAAGCTTAGCCAAGCATGGCTAGGAAAAACTCAGAAGAAAAGATAATGTAGAATATATAATATTGAGAATGTCTTTGTAGCCACCATCTAACCTCCTTATATAGGAGAGATGACTAAACAAAAATAGGAATCCCTAATAATAGGAAACCTCTAATAAATAAGAAATCTCTAAAGATTGGTCTTTTTATTACAAAATTCGGGCAAAATAAAAATCCAGAAAAATGCATCTGTCTTTAGCTCCAATTTCGTCCATCTTCTTGTCCGAATCAATCTTCCAAGTCTGCATAACAATTGTAGATCTCTGAATCATCTAAAAAACTCAAAGCCCAATTAAGAAACAAAATCCATGATTTATCAATCAAACATTCCTAAATTTATTCACCAAGGGATACAAATAAGTGTAATAATATTCAATCATCATGTACACACAGATATATATATATATATATATATATATATATATATATATATATATATATATATATATATATATATATATATATATATATATATAAAATTTGAAATTAATATAATAATATTATTATATAATATTTGTTTGTATTTAATTTATTTGATAAGTTAAATATCTAAAAAAAATAGAGATATTGTATCTCAATTTAATTTTTGAATAAATATATCATTTAATTTAAATTGAGATATAGTATCTCAGATTTAATTAAATAGATAGATATCATTTCTCGGATTTAATTTATAGAGATAAATTAAATCAGAAGGATTTTAATTTGGATTATATAAATAGATTAGATTAGATCTATCAGATAGATTTAATTAATATATATTTTTAATCTAGATTCAAAATTCTAATTTCGAAATTAATGAGGATTAATTTTGAATATAATACGCCTGCCAGGTTTATAAAAACCTACTGGACTTTTTGTCAAGCGTATTGAAAGCTTCGAGAAACCCTAGAGAGAAAATAGAGAGACACGAGAATACTGAAGGCGCTGGCACGCTGCCGTCTATGTTCGAGGTTATCCGTGTGGATACCGGTAGAGGAAGGCGATTCGAATAGTCAACTTCTACTGATCGAGAAGGTAGCCCACCAGTTCAAAGAGTTCGGCATAGGTACGATTCGGAAACCCTAAACCTTGATTTAAACGTCGTTGATGGATCCTCGGATGGGATTCGTATGTTTTATAATTCCGCTGCGTGTACGGATCCCAATATCCTCTTCATTGGAGTCTCAGTCGAATAATAATTTTGTTGCCTCCTTTACGACTTCAATGATCTTTAGGGTTGGCCGTCTTTTCCTTTTATAATCAGGTTTTCTTGTGGCATACGTTTGTTGGGATCCGTACACGCAGCGGAAGGATTCTCATCCATTAAAATTATACGAATCCCATAGAGAGGATCTATCAACGGCGTCTAAATCAAGGTTCGTTAGAGAAACTGTACCTATACGAGCTTGTATGCATCTTTTCTCGAACACGTGGGCTAACACCTTCTTGCTTGATCAATCTCTAGAAGCTGACTCTACGAATCCACTCCCTCTACCGGTATCCACACCAAACAGCTCAAACACGTAGGGCAGCGTGCTAGCGCCTTCTTACTTTGTGTCTCACGTTTCTCTCTCTAGGATTTCTTTCGCGGCTTGTTCCTTATATTAATACGACTAGATCAATATCTTTTATAGAGTTTCTAAAACCCTAATTGGGCCGTATTAAAATATTCAAGATTAATCTCAATTAATCTTAATTCGAATTTTAGATATAAATAGCATTAATTAAATCTGTCTAACAGATCTAATCTAATCTATTTATTTAATCCGAATTAAAAACCTGCTGATTTGATTTATTTCTATAAATTAAATCTGAGATATGATATTTTTCTATTTAATTAAATCTGAGATACTATATCTGAATTTAATTAAATATGAGATACTACATCTTTATTCGAAAATTAAATCTAAGATACAATATCTCAATTTATTATAGTTATTCAATTTATCAAGAGTAAATACCCTTTTTGGTCCCTGGAAAAAACACGGATGCCCTTTTTGGTCCCTGAAAAAAAATAAGTCACTTTTAGTCCCTAAAATGGAAAAATAAGGTCCCTTTTAGTCCTTTTGATCATTTTTTTTGCACATTTTAATCCCTCAGAAATTCCCAAAAAGGTCATTTTTAGTCCCTAAAAAGGACCAAAATGACATTTTTTTTACTCAGGGACCAAAAAGGGTCAAATGTGTTTTTCCAGGGACCAAAAAGGGTATTTACTCTTTTAATTATGTCTTGATTTAATCATTGCATGATTAATTTAGAGTTTTAATTATGTTTTGATTAGATCACTCATAATCAATTTAGAGTTTTAATTATGTTTTGATTAGATCACTCATAATTAATTTAGATATTATATGAAATACAATAGTGATTGCATTCATATAAGCAGAATTAATAGGATTAATTAAATTATACCCTCTAAATAAAATCTTAAGTCATAATGCCATCAATAAATGAATACTTGCCAAAACCTAGATCGCCCATTTGTATGTTACACCAAAGTGGATGCATCTGAGTTATCTTGGTGAGACAAGAGTGAGTAATGGTGATACTCAATATTCATTATTGTCTTGACTTAATTGAGATTATCAAAATGGTTTTGGATATCAAGGCATTAGATAGAATTAAACCGCGCCACGTCATATGATGATCGAATCCCACAAAGATCTAAGAGTTACATGTGATGTAATTGGCAATGGGTTTGCCTACCTAAATAACTTGATTTTAAGCGTCCTGCCAAAACGGACTTAATTTTAAGCCAAATATGGATCTTAGCCCACTAATTATAATGAGGGTTCTTAATTCAGTGGAAGGTTACTACTTAAACTTTGCATATCTTTAGTTGTAGAATCATGTAGTCTAGTAATACTTCAACACCATCAATGCGATCAGTCCTTGAGAAGAACGAATTCGATGAGACAAACTTTCTTGACTTGTTTGGGAACTTAAGCGTTGATCCTAAACACGAAAGAAAAGAGTATCTCATCAATCAACCCATTCCTGACGATCCTGCAGCTACTAATCCAAGAGCTCAGACTAATGCTTATACGAAGCATAAGGATGACTCTGTGGATGCAGGATGCCTGATGCTTGCCACTATGCTTCTAGACCTCAATTTATTATAGTTATTCAATTTATCAAGAGTAAATACCCTTTTTGGTCCCTGGAAAAAACACGGATGCCCTTTTTGGTCCCTGAAAAAAAATAAGTCACTTTTAGTCCCTAAAATGGAAAAATAAGGTCCCTTTTAGTCCTTTTGATCATTTTTTTGCACATTTTAATCCCTCAGAAATTCCCAAAAAGGTCCTTTTTAGTCCCTAAAAAGGACCAAAATGACATTTCTTTTACTCAGGGACGAAAAAGGGTCAAATGTGTTTTTCCAGGGACCAAAAAGGGTATTTACTCATTTATCAAATAAATTAAATACTATACAATAATATTATTATCTATAAATAATATTAGTATTATATTTTCGAATTTAATAATTAATAATATATATATATATATATATATATATATATATATATATATATATATATATATATATATATCCTAGATTAAATACAATATTCATTAAATCTTAGACATATATAAGATTCAATGAATCTGGACACTTTTGCTCGTGTTGGGCTATTCTTGTGTGTGACCCTGTAGGCCCACATGAGACTGACAGCGGGCCAATACTGTATCAGCCCACAAGTTGCAAGCGGCCTCGAGCAAGACATTGCGACTACCCAATTCATATGGGGATCGATGATACAATACAACCTATCGTACAACCATGTCACGTCCCTTTTGTCACGTGATAACTTGGTCAAGGATAAGACATGGATAATGTCAACTTCCTATGCTTGACCATTACTTTCTCGATTCTTGAGTAGTCTAACAATTGAAATGGAAACTTCTTTCCATCGTAGTATGGCCATACGTTTCTGAGACTCACTCATTGAGGGGCCCAGTATTATCTCTCTACAAATGTGAGGGACAAATTCCATCTTGACCATTCACATTCCTCTGCATGAAAACCACTGATCCCGATCCAAGCCTTTATCATCACCCGATCAAAGGTGACTTTTTACCAAGTTAAAGATCAGCGACTCATCATGTAGGAATCCATGATGATCTCAGGTCAAAGGGCCTTGTGACGCGGTTATACATGAGAAAAGCTTATGACTTAATCCATGCAGCTTTCTGATAGTGGGTCGGTCCAGCACCTTGTACTCTTATAAGTTCCTATGACTTTGATTCGTATCTCCATACCTTATCAAAGTCATATTGGTCTTATTTCATCTTCGCTCTCGTGTAGATAACCGACCAGGGATATTTAGGATAATCAATTAGATATATCCAAGGATACAGTTATCACTATAAACATGCAAATGAAAATGAAAACTAAATGAAGAATACTTTAAATGACATTCATGTTTAAAGTACAATGACTTGCCCCTAGGGCATAATTTCCAACAACGTTCAGTGAGCTGAGCCTTTCCAAATCTATCAGGTCCAACTAGTCCAACTTGCCAAATTTGGTTGATTGATTCTGCTCATACTGCAGGATTCTTCAAATCTTAACTTCGATCCTCTAAATCTTCTAATTCCATACATCAACAATCTAACCACCTCCTATACGTCCATCTAATTGTAAATGGAGCAAATCACCAAGAGGGGGGTGAATTGGGGATTTTAAAACTTTTTTGAATACTCTGTTTTATAGAGCTAAAACAGAGCAGAATAGAGGAGAATAACAAAAAGCTTGACACAAGGAAATTTATACTGGTTCGGTCCAAATCCTTAACCTACATCCAGTCCCCATACACTCTGGGATTATCACTAACTCACAATATCAATTACACACTGTGCACTCAAATGTTATCCTCTCTAGGATACACTCCCCCTTACAAGTTATAATCTGATATTCTCAATCTCCAAGTCCCCTTGACTTGAGATTCTTACAATAAATGATTTCAATAAATGAAACTCTCTCTAAGAGTGGATAATGATAAACACTGAGGTACAAATGTATCAAAAGATACTTTACAATAGAAAACTGAAAGAGTAGTTGGAAACATGAATGATTTTCGTTTTCTGCAAATTGGTTGTTGAGAAGACTTGAATGCAACTCCTTATATACCAAGAGATCATTAAATGACCGTTGGATTGATCAATGTAGCCGTTGGACAGATTGCTAAGTTGATTAGGAGCTCTTTGGTCTCTTCTCTCTCTATTCTTCAATTAATCCAGGTGCACAGAGATTTAGGGTTGACTTCCCTTGAATTTAATCCCTTGGAAGAGCAGCTTCTAGTTAGGGAAAGGAAACATTAATCCCTTTGCAATGTGTAGAGAATGATTGTCCAAAAGGATGCAAGCTTTTTGGACATTGCATTTAATGTGTTGACGTCACTTTTTGCTTTAAGCTAAATCTCCATTTAATACTATTTAAATCATCTGAAACTTACTACTAACAATCTGATTAAACATAGTTAAGAATAGTAATGAGTGATGATAAGAAGTATCTAGATCAAACACAAAGATTTCACAAATTCGAGCATATTGATTTTCAAACTCTGCGACACAAACTCGAGTTTGTTCATCCAAACTGGAGTTTGCAATTTCCTTCAGAATCCTAAACTCGAGTTTACCAATCCAAACTCGAGTTTTATTCATCCAGAGAAGAATGTCGCGATTTGATCTTTGAAGCAAGTTTTGAGTAAGACCGAAACTCGAGTCATTAAGTGACTAACTCGAGTTTTGGACTTCTATAATGAAAAATAAGTTTAAGTCCAAATGCTCAGAACTAGAGTTTCCAAATGCAAACTGGAGTTTCCAAAAAGTTCAAAATAAAGCAAAGCTATCTTCTTGGCACAAACTCGAGTTTACAAAGTTAAACTCGAGTTTCCACAAATCTTAGGAAAAATGGAAAACTCTCTATATGGTCTAAACTGGAGTTTGCAAATGAAAATTGGAGTTTTCAAATCTTTAGAAACATAGAGTTGTTCTCTGTAAATTCTAAACTAGAGTTAGTAAAACGAAACTCGAGTTTCCTCATAAGAGAAAACTTTGAAAAAACATTCTGTCAAATGCAAACTGGAGTTTTCTCAAGCCCAGAATGGAGCATAGCCCTCTGTATGTTATAAACTTGATTTTACAAACACAAACTCGAGTTTCCAACAAAGTTTGGAAAATTTAGAGAACTATTTGTCTTATCAAAATTGGAGTTTCCAAATGGAAATTGGAGTTTTTCTTAGTTCAAAATGTTGATAGCTCTTTGTCTTGTCAAAACTCGAGTTTGCTTTGTCATTGAAAAAATTAGGAGCTCTCTATATGGTCTAAAATCAAGTTTCAAAATCTAAACTCGGTTTGTCTAAGTTTGTAAAAACTTGAGCTACTCTCTGTCAAGTCCAAACTCGAGTTTTCAATCCAAAACTCGAGTTTGTCTTTGACAAAAAAATTTTCAACTTAACAAAGACAAACTTCAACTTGAGTTTACAATTGTCAGTTATAATCAAAACACATAGAGAACTAACACTAATAACCTGCACTTAATTTCCTGAAACAGCCTCAAGGAAAAGTCAAAGCATATGGCGCATAGCATTGCTTCACTTACATTGCTATAGCATTAGGGCTGCATTGTATTGCGGCTTATTATGGCTGACCTGATGCTATAGCATTGCATCGACTATGCTATGCGCTTTTCACACAAAACCTCAAACTTGTTCTTTTCATATGCACATGTATGAGATGCTTGTACAATTAATAGTTTGTGAGATTCACCCTATATTTCCCTATATGCGTGAATTATGACATATTTGCTCAGATTAGATGCATTTAAGTTCCTATTCACCATACAAAACAATCACACAATCTAGGAAAAACATGGCATAAATAGTACTCATTAATAACTACGTAAACAGAGCAGAGAATAGAGAGAAGATGAACACAGAAGATTTATACTGGTTCAGTCCAAACTTTTGACCTACATCCAGTCCCCAAACTCTCTGGGTTTTTCACTATCTCTCAAACACGATTACACACTGTACTTGAAGTAATCCTCTTACACTAGGATTCACTCCCCCTTAGTTGTAATCGGTACACCCATACTCAAGGTCTCTCTACCTTGAGATTAAACAAATAATCAATCAAAAGTTTAAACTCTCTCAAAGAGTAGATATATATAATCACTGAAGTACAGAAACATTCGAAGATATTAAGAGTATTGAATGAAACAGTAAATCCTAAGAAGTTCAATTGAGCATTCAGATGTTTCAGTAGTTGGAGAATTTAATGCTTTTTGCTTTTATACCAGCTGCCATTAATGACCGTTGAAAAAGCTTTAAATTAGCCGTTGAGACTCTTCAACTATTCCATTAGACACAATTGATCGTTGCTTGAATAAGTCGCTTTCGGATCATCGTCGACATGCTTCTAGTCAAAGGTTGACTCTGAAAAGATACTTTAGTCTTTCACCAGAAAAGGTATAACTCGTAGGAATCATTTGGTCTGCTCTGATTTTCATTTCGTGTGCATGCTTTATTTTCTGCAAACATTAAATGCTCTGACACACGTTGTTGCTTTTTGGCCATTTACTACTAAATCATTCGTTAATGATCTGAAACTCACTCAAGAAGATGATTAGTAACAATGTAAGTAAGATTGAGTAGTATTTAAATATAAACAAATGATTAATCAAAATATATGAATTTACGATTACTATTACAGAGAAGAAAGATATTAAAGTACCTTATAAACAATACTCGAGTAGAGTTTATGCAGTGCTCGAGTAAGCTTTCAAATGTTCTTCATAAAAATCCTAATGTTAGCCTTGCTCGAGTACAACACAAGTGAATGCTCGAGTAGGCTGATCGAGTACACATTTCAGTGTGCTCGAGTAGCATTTATGAGAAGCAATGAAATCCAACCTTGAAGGCATATATACTCAAGTATCAAGCTCGAGTACAGTTTCCACTGTGCTCGAGTAGCATCTCTACTTCACTGAAAATCAGACTTGGTAAAACATTAGCCAGCCTATACTTGAGTACAATTTTCCTCATGCTTGAGTAAGCTATAACAATGAGCAAAAATAAGAGAAGATAGAATCATGCTCGAGTATCATTTTACATCTGCTCGAGTATAACTTACTATGTGCTTGAGTATGATGTCTGATGCATAGCTATTCTTCACATCAGCATATGTGCTCGAGTAACACTGAATCAATACTCGAGTACTATGCTCAAGTAGACTACGAAGCTTACTCGAGTACGAGTTCTTCAAGTTCATCGCAGAGAGATTTTACTGATGGTATGCTTGAGTAATGACTTATTTTCTCGAGTATACTTCTGCATACAGCAACAGATGCTTGAGTATTAACTTATGTACTCGAGTAGGTAGGGACCTAAGAGGACTTAACAGAGATGTAAATGTGATCATGCTCAAGTAAGATTAAGACTATGCTTGAGTATACTCTTGACTGAGGCACTTTGTACTAATTCAAAACCTTAAACATTTTTAAGTTTTGTTATCATCAAAATTCATAAACCAAGAACCAACACTATGTAGTGGTTATAAGTAATTAACCGCTACAATATTGGCACCAAGATGGCACTATTTTTGTAGCAATCATATTAGTAGCGGTTCATACATACGCAACCACCATAAATTTGATGCCAGCTTGGCGCATAATGTTACACCTCTACCGGTCTCGCCCTTTCAGGTGGCGAGTTAGAGGGATTCCTTATAAGATTACATTTCCATTGTTATTTGTTCCATTTTAACTTATATTAGAGTGAGTGCAACAGAGTATTTAATTGGTTTGGACTACCTACTATATTGGTAAAAGTGCAATGAACAAATAAAAGTCCTTGAAGGGTTACAATCATCCAAAATAAAATACCAAAAATAACATACAGTCATCCCAAAGAAAATATACAAGATTAATGGGCATTCCCTATTCTTCAATCTGCACTGATATGCCTTACCTTCCTAAAAAGCTTCTTCTAGCTTAGGAGCGTCCTCCTATATCTACAGATCTGTCTGGAGTTCAAATATGAACCATAGAGTAACTATTAAACTCATGTACTGCATGTGTATAGTGTATGCATGCAACCATGACATATAAGATCACAAATAAGCCAAATATACCACTTATGCATTTAGAAGCATACCGCAATAACCAATCATCACAATCTATTGAACCCGTAGAGTTGCCTTACCCAGGCAAGCCCCGGACTACCGGAATTACGACCCATAGAGCCGCCTGTACCAGGCCAGCCCCAAACCTAACAACCCGTAGAGCCTGAAAGACAAAATATCACCAAGAGAGGTGGGTGAATTGGGGATATAAAATTTTCTTCGAAAATACTCTAAAACTGGTAAGCTAAAACAGAGTATAACAGAGACGAATAGAGGAAGAGTGAACACAAGTGATATATACTGGTTCGGTCTAAATCCTCAACCTACGTCCAGTCCTCAGACTCTCCAAGATTTCACTAACTCAAATGATTACACACTCTGTAACTCTTGGAGTAATTCTCTCACTAGAACTTACTCCCCCTTACAAGTTGTAATCAACTGTCTCAATCCCAAAGTCCCAATACTTTGAGATTCTTACAAGATTGATAATCAATAGAAAAACTCTCTAAAAGAGCAAATGTATAAACATTGAAGATTTAAATATCAGAAGATATTTACTGTATGAGTAGAAACTGTAAATGCTTAAGTTACTAATTGAATGCGCAGAGTTTCGGTAGGTGAAGAATTGAATTCTTCTAGCTTTTATAGTTGAAGGCATTGATGACCGTTGAAGAGAAACCAAAGAGCCGTTGTGTGAAATGAATTTATCCGTTGAAGTCGAACGTTGCTCTGTCTCTTCGTATTCTTCCGATGTCAGCCTTATTCTCCGTTGACATTCTTAATTCGATTTGTCCGTTAAGACTTAGTTGGAATGTTGAATGGAAATGGCAAGAATACTTTATGATTGCTCAGATGATCAATTTTCGCTTTCTTGTTTTATCTCTGCTAAGCATTTAATGCGTTCTAACACATATTTGCTTTACAGCGATTTGGTGTTTGAACCATGTTAAAATCATATGAAACTCTTTAGCAAAATGTTTAAACTTTGTTAGGATTAGTAATAATCAATAATATGAAGTACCCAAAGCATAATCAAAAGATTACATATTACGAGAACGATAAATTCAAAAACTGTCGAATAAGACTCGAGTCAACAAAGCCACAACTCGAGTCGCCATAACATATTTTCAAATGATAGAAAGATTTTTTAAGAACTTGACTCGAGTCATACCAAACTTAACTCAAGTCACCTAATCTCAAAATTTGTTAGGAGCTCTCTGTAACATGCTTGACTCGAATTAATTCATGTATGACTCAAGTCATATCAGTTACTGAAAAAGCTGCTATCGGGCTTGTCTCTGAAAAATCTTGAAAGCATGTCATGACTCGAGTCATTAAGTGACTGACTCGAGTCATCCCTGAATGATGAGAAATACTTTGAAAATTTCTAATTTGAAACACGATCATATGACTCGAGTCACACATGCTTGACTCGAGTCATAAGCGTTTCAAAAATTAGTTTTAGTAAAACTATGACTCAAGTTAAAGGTGTTTGACTCGAGTCATCTCGTTCAAGGATAATTGCTTATGACATAGAGAGGTATGACTCGAGTTATACAACTCTGACTCGAGTCATATCATCACAGAATGACATATTGTTATTAAGCCAAGTTAACTTTCGAATTTAAACACATTGGCTTGAATCAATAACAATCTTTTTGATTTCCAATTGTCAGTTATCATCAAAACATACAGAGAATTAACAGAGCCGCCAATCAA
The DNA here is from genome assembly GCA_025563575.1 of Acacia pycnantha. NCBI lineage: Eukaryota > Viridiplantae > Streptophyta > Magnoliopsida > Fabales > Fabaceae > Acacia > Acacia pycnantha. Next base: position 196,766 of record JAMWYP010000320.1, on the reverse strand, counting down.
GGCCAACCCCGAACCAATCCTCAGTGCTAGGAACACAATAGTTAGGGACTCGAACCCCAACATGCTCTGTATGTATTTTTGGCAACACAAACATACATGGCAAACAAACACATAAAAGTACTTGAGTAAACAGTTACTACCTGTGGGATGTGTACCGATTAATACTTTTATAGCGTCTGGTAGACCTTCCAAATATGTATTAACCCTAAAAAAAAAAAATACCAAATTACCTTATTTTTAGAATTTCCAAAAATACCCTTACGTTTTTCAACAAATCCGAGCCTTAGGCAGAAAATACAGAAATTCCAGTAAATCTGTCCCAACTTCAAAAAAATTTAATAAATTCCATAAAAATAAAATTTGTAAGAAATCAGTGGAATCCGAACCCTTAGTTTGTCTAGTTCACATTAAAAATACTTTCAAAGTCCAAAAGAGTCCAGATTTTGGCGTGTAGCCCAAACTTTATTCTCTAGTCAAAAAAATCTTGTAGTTTCCAGAGCACTTTTCAAAAATTAATTTCTCCCAAATGAAAAAACAAAAAGGTGTAAAATTACATATCCAAATGAATCCCTGGATTTCCAATTTGTTCCTATAAAATTTCAAGTCAATCGGAGTTCATTTACTATTTTAAAAACACGAGTGAAGCTTCGTTGCCCAGAAAACCCTGTTGCTAGCAACAAGCTTCTCTCTTGCGTTTTCGGTGTTTTCGGGTTCATAAAGCTTAACTCTGACCTAACCCAAGAAAAATCACGTTTTTTACTCATTGGAACCCTTAAAAACACCAAAATCATATCACAACACCAAGCCCTAACCACTTGAACGAAAACCCTAACTTGAAACTTCAAAGGTTTAGGTTTTCGGTGTTTACCTGAAATTGGAGCTTGGCTTGGTGATCTGGCTCTTTCTCTAAGTATTGGAGACTTGGCTAATCCTTACTCTTCCCTCTGCTGGTCACACCTCTTAGGTGCCAAAAATGAGAAGTTCAAGCCTTTATAAAATGATTATAATGATCAGGGTACACTGTATTATCTGGTGCATGCTTTTGTCCACTGGCAAATAATTTGATCATGGTTCTTGACTTAATCTTCAAGCAATTCCAGAGTATTCCAGAAGGGCTTATGTGGCGCAACCCTAACCAAGGAAAGTAGATTTTTACTTTTCAAAATGTGTAAATTACCTATTTTGGCTTGAAACACTCTTTTGTCCAATGGTGAAAAGCATGTATCCTAGTTATTAGCTTATTTTCTCTTTTCTTTTTATTCAAGAAATTCTAGATAATTCCAGAGGTTAGTGTGGCGCATTCTGCGCCTTAAAAATCTGATCCATATGATTTTATTCAATTTATCCAATTCACTATTTTATCCACTGGTCCATGTAGTGCACCGCTGGTTAAAAGAGTGTTCTCTCTTCCACTTTTCTTCAAATTTCCAGATCTTTTTCCCTGATTGGGCCTACATATGTGGCGCCATTATACTCCCCCATATGGAAACATATTTTTTCCACTTAATTCAAAAAGAAACCCCTAATTAGTCCTTATTGGTCTCTCTTTCACCGGTTAACTTCCTTTAGGACCTGTACTTTGTGTTTGGGCTTAAATGCAAATAAAATCATTTGATTTTCTCCCTTATTTTTCATTTGGATGAAAATTCCTCCTTAAAGGGTAAAGAATTTACTTTTCTATCCTACTTTTCCCTTTTTAACCCTACAGTGACACGTGTCCTTAAGTAATTATTACAACTCACTCTTTATCTCCAAAAACGCAGAAAGCCCTTATCGGTCCAGGAAATGTCATATGCATATTTATTTTAGCACATTTTTTGCTCATCTAATTGTCACATACCTTAGGGAATAGCTAGATAGCATTTTTACCAATCAATTAACACTGTATAAGTGTTTTTGTGCCCTTCTGCACTGTCACTTTAACTTCTACAGCCTTGAGCTCTTGATCAAAATACTCATAGGATATCCATGTTTCATTTTAAATAATTTCATATAATATTTCCAAATTTAATATCACACTTCCTGAACAAGGTCTAGTCGTCTGCCTAATACAGGCTTATTCTCAAATCTCTAGGCCCAAAATTCAGGATATTATATGTAATGGCGTGAAGGTTGTGGTGGTTCTTAAGGTAAAACCCGCTACAAGATTTGAAGAGTCTGAACATTTGTAGTGGTTTTAAAGTAAAAACCGCTACAAAATTCGAAGAGTCTAAACTTTTGTTGCAGTTCTAGGCTAAAACCGCTACAAAATTTTCACATTTGTCGCGGTTTGGCCAAATAACCACTATAAAATGCAAAGAGTCTTTAAATTTTGTGGCAGTTATTTTTAAAACCGCTACACAGTTTAAAGCTATATAACATAGGTTAATTATGGCTATTACACTTATGCAATCATTGCGGAAACCTATAACCGTTACACCCCTACCGACCTCGCCCTCTTGGGTAGCGAATAGAGGGAATCCCTCTTATTTATTACCTTACATTAGTTACATATTCCTTATTAACATATATTAGAGTGTTACGCAGTAGAGTATGTAATCGGTTTGGACAAATACATAATACTGGTAAAAGTACAAATAGTAAACAGTAAATCGTCCCCGAAGGGTTAGGGTACAGTTATCCAAAATAAATACTAGAATTAAGTAAATTATACAGTCATCCACAATCATGATAGTACAAAAGATGATAAGGGATTCCCTATTTCTTCAACCACCAGCTCCATGCCCCTTACCTCCACACTCCTAATCAGCTCAATGAGAACCACCTTTATCTTTAGGATAATCTAGGATTCAAAATTGAATCCCAAAAGAACTGTCAAACTCACATACAATATGTATGTAGTGCATGCATGCAACCATAATCAATAAAATCACAGTGTCAACAATGGCAATACATACTACATGCATTCAATACACTTAATAAAGCTGAACAACCTATTAACATAAGCCTTGGTTCCATACACTAGGAAAACATAGTAGCTAGGCCTCAAACCGTAACTACACTAAATGCATCACTGACTTAGTGGTGACCCAAGAACACACAGTCCACTAGGCCCTATAGCCCATACACATGTCCCACTCACGAGACATGTTCCACAATCATGGCACAACAAACATACAAAAGCCACATAGAGTATATAAGTAAACAGTTACTACTTGACAGCTGATCAATAATTAATAATTTTTCCTTGATGCCTGAATGCTACTCCCGATATGAACTTTCCCTAAATAAAACAAATACATTCCATTTCATTCGCTAATGCAAATTCTCCTCTTAATTTCATGAAATTCGACCATAACTCAGAAATTTCCAGAATTCATGCTTTAACTTCAAAAGTTCATAATTAATTCTAGAAAACTCCATTTGAGGTGGTTCAAAAAGATAAATGACCCTTATCATGTCTATTTGTGACCATAAATACCATTTTGTACCAGTCACAATCGAAAATTCAAGCATAGCCCAAAATATCACTGCTGGTCCAGAACATTTTCAAGTTTCAGGGTCAGTTTTCAAAAATTTGTTTCTCTCAATTCACAACTTCAAAAATTAAAAATTACCTATGAAATTAAACCTTGAGATATCTAATTTATTCCTGTAAAATTTTATAATTTTAGGAATTCATTTACTGTTACAAAAAAACCTTGCACAAACCGACTAATTTCATAGGATTTACACAAATCAATTTTTCGATGTATTGAAAACTTCCTCTTCGGCTTCCAAAATCTTGACCTAAGTTCATCCTTATACAAAATATCATTTTAAACACTTTAAAACCATCAAAATCTAATCAAATCCTCAAGGTCAAGCAGCTGGACGAAAATCATAAACTACCAACAACAAATCAAAATTCCATTTTAGCAACATATCTTTCTTATATCATGCTTGATCTTTTTTCCTAAGCCATAGATCTAGACTTTAATCCCATGTTTATTCTTTCTATAGACCAATCAGACCCATAACATGCTCAAATACACAAGAAACAACCATTTCCAAATCCAATCAACTTAGAAGTCATAAGGAAATTTAAGGAAAGCTTACTTGTGTTCGGATCTTTAACCTCCTTGCAACCTTAATTCTTGTGTTATTCCCCTTCCTCATTTCGTCCTTCACCTCCAAAATCACCAAGAGAAGTTGTTCTTTACAGCCTTATACATGGTGAAGAAGGTAGAAGGAAGTAGGAAGAGAATACATAAACTCTTACCTTGGATCTTGCTTCCTGTCTTTCTCTTCGAGCTCCTAAGTTCTTCAAGTTGGTTCTCTCTTCCCTTGGCTTCTATGTATTTCGAAATTTCAGCAAGAAAATGAAGAGAAAAGCCCTTAAAATATTTCCTCTCGAGTCCTACTAGGTCCCCAAGAAAACTTGTGACTTGCTCAAGACTCTTTTTCCTTGGATTTCCTTCCTTTTCTCTAGAATTTTCCTTATGCTTCTAGAGTAATATTTGACTTGCCTTTGTTTCTTCCTCAAGGCTGAATATCATTGGATTGTGGGGACAGATTTTGATCTTAAATAATGGTTAGAAACCATGCAAAATATCCCTCTTGGTATATTACTAAATTACCCTTACATTTTCTTCACTTTTCATGGGTTTTTCATGTCCAAACTTGGACTTTTCTTTAGTTCTTCATGGCTACACGTTTTGGATGATTCTAGGGAACCATTATGAGCTTGATTATGTGTCCTTTTAGTACAAAATTAGGTCCCCATATTGGCTTCTTCTTATTGGTTCATAAGTCCTCAATTTATGACTTCTTTCTTTGTGTTTTCACACTTGCATCATGCTTTTTCTTTCTTGTTTCTTATTTGGACGAAATTGAGGCTTATGAGAGAAGAAATTTCAGCTACATAATGACATGGGATAAGGTCTTTAAATGTCCCCCACAAAGTCAATTTAAACCCCCTTATGCCACTTGGCTTCCTAGGGTTCATTTTGTTGACTTTTGGTATCTTACATGTGCAAAAATCATGCTTGTTTTCTTCTCCTTTAGGGCTGCACGAATTTGACCCTTAATCAAGAAGGGTTTTGTACCTTTTTAAATTCCTTTGGACACATTCACATTAAGTCAACTTATGTCATCTTATGATGTACGCAATTTATGATTGAATTTCAAAGTCAAAGGGTTTCTTTTTTCTTAAACTTCTTGTCTTGCCAAGTGTCCTTTATCTTGAAAATTCTCTTTGTCTCTTTCCCACCTCAATCTTGTTTGAAATAATCATGCAAAAGGGAGTACAAAATGTCTTGAAATATGTCAAGAAGGCACTTAAAATCCCCCCAAGTCAAATGATCAAAGTGCTCTTACAAAATATCTCTTAAACTTGGCTTATCTTGCAAGCTTCTTGACTTCTCTCTCTTCCCCTTGTTTTACACGAAATTGAAGCTTATTAAAGAAGCTTTTGAGTCAACATTTTCATATTAATTACATGCACATATGTCACTTTCAAAAGCCAACTTAGCTCCCTTGATGACAAGTGTCTTGCTAGGTTTAATTATGTTGACTTTTGTTTCTAATCTCTTTTCCCATTGAATATTTCATAATATTTCTTGATCTTCCCTTTTCACATTTATCACATCCCCTGAACTAGGCTTGGTCGTCTACTTATCACAAGCTCATTTCCAAATCTCTAGGCCCAAAATTCAAGATGTTACAGGAATTTCTTATAGTTCTCATGAATTATTAACCTTAACTCCTTACGCTAATTAGTTATTATTATTATATTCATTAATCCGTAACTCTTTACAGTACTTATGAGAACTCATAACACTTTTTGATTTTCATGAGTTTAAGGATTACTCGTTAAAACAACTATTGCATATTAGGATTACCTTAGATTACTCGAAGACTTCAATGTTTTTCATGTCCTCTAACGTTGATCCACACGGCTACCCCCCGATAGCAATGAGAACTCTTTTTTCTTGATACCTTACATTCCTTGGATGCTTGCTAGGCAATAACTATTGGAAATTATGCCCTAGGGTCAAGTCATTGTACTTTAAACGTGAATGTCATTTAAAGTATTCTTCATTTAGTTATCATTTTCATTTGCATGCTTATAGTGATAACTGTATCCTTGGAGATATCTTATTGATTATCCTAAATGTCCTTGGTCGGTCATCTACGCGGGAGCGAAGATGAAATAAGACCAGTATGACTTTGATGAGGTATGGAGATACGAATCAAAGTCATAGGCACTTATAAGAGTACACGGTGCTGGACCGACCGACTATGGGAAAGCTACATGGATTAAGTCATAAGCTTTTCTCATGTATAACCGCGTCACAATGCCCTTTGGCCTGAGATCATCATGGATTCCTACATGATGAGTCGCTGATCTTTGACCTAGTCAAAAGTCACCTTTGACCGGGTGATGATAAAGGCTTGGATCGGGATCGGTGGTTTTCATGCAGAGGAATGTGAATGGTCAAGATGGAATTTGTCCCTCAAATTTGTAGAGAGATAATACTGGGCCCCTCGAAGAGTAAGTCTGAGAAATGTATGGTCATACTACGATGGAAAGGAGTTTCCATTTCAATTGTTAGACTACTCAAGAATCGAGAAAGTAATGGTCAAGAACAGGAAGTTGATATTATCCATGCCTCATCCTTGACCAAGTTATCGCGTGACAAAAATGACGTGACATGGTTGTATGATAGGTTGTATCGTATCATCGATCCGCATATGAATTGGGTAGTCACAATGTCTTGCTAGTGGCCGCTTGCGACTTGTGGGCTAATACAGTATTGGCCCGCTGCCAATCTCATGTGGGCCTGCAGGGTCGCACACAAGAATAGCCCAACATGAGTAAAAGTGTCTAGATTCATTGAATCTTATATATGTCTAAGATTTAATGAATACTGTATTTAATCTAGGATGGATATATATATATATATATATATATATATATATATATATATATATATATATATATATATATATATATATATATATATATATATATATTTATAGAAAATTCAATAAAAATTATTATTTATAGATAATAATATTATTTGATAAATTAAATTTATTTGATAAATTAAATATTGTATAATTTAATTTTCGAATAAAGATATAGTATCTCGATTTAATTAAATAGAAAGATATCATATCTCGATTTAATTTACGAAATAAATTAAATCAAGAAGCTTTTAATTGATTAAATAAATAGATTAGATTAGATCTATTGGACAGATTTAATTAATGCTATTTATATCTAAAATTCGAATTCAAGATTAATTGAGATTAATCTTGAATATTTTAATATGGCCCAATTAGGGTTTTAGAAACTCTATAAAAGATAATGATCTAGTCATATTAAAATAAGAAACTGCCGTGAAAAACCCTAGAGAGAAAAGACGTGAGACGCAAATAAGAAGGCGCTAACACGCTGCCTACGTGTTGGAGAGCTGTTCGGTGTGGATATCGGTAGAGGGAGTGGATTCGTAGAGTTGACTCCTAGAGATTGATCGAGTAAGAAGGTGTTAGCCCACGTGTTCGAGAAAGGATGCATACAAGCTCGTATAGGTACGGTTTCTCTAACGAACCTTGATTTAAACACCGTTGATAGATCCTCTCTATGGGATTTGTAAAATTTTAATGGATGAGAATCCTTCCGCTGCGTTACGGATCCCAACAATAACAAGGTTGAGGTTTCGATTTATTTGGTTTTTTCTCTTTTCAAGAAGATGGTGGTTTCTTGAAATTAGGTTGAAGATAGGATGAAAAAGATTGGATCTTTACCTTGTTGGATATTATTAGTTTTGATAATGTCTTATATTGATACCATTATTAAGAGCAAAAAGCTTGTGTAATATATTTATCTCCTACATTGACTACTACTATATTTAATGAAGATTAGTTCAAGTTGAATTATAGAGATTAATCAAGAAGGAGAGAATGCCAAGGAAGCAAGAAGTTATCAAAGTATTTTGGGATTGATCAAGAGAAGAGAAGAAAGAAAGAAAGAGTTAAATTATGTAGAATGATCAAGAGGAGAGATTGAAGAAGGAAGAACTTGCTGAGTAGAATGAGAAAATCGTTATACAAGTACTTAGATTGATACTAGAAGTCTCCATGATCAAATAGAAGTTGGAATGGCTCAATTCAGAGTTAAAACAAGCAAATATAAGGTTCAGGATGAGCAAACTCGAGTCACGAAGTTTAAACTCGAGTTTACCCCTTTTCTACATGAAGAGGAATATCACCTAGAGGGGGGTGAATAGGTGATCTAATAAAAATTCTTTACGAATATTCACACAGATAAATAACAAAGACAGAGATGAAGACAATGAACACAGAGAGATTTGTACTGGTTCGATCTAATACTTCGACCTACGTCCAGTCCCCAAGCACACCTTGGGATTCCACTATCTTTTCAAATGAGCACAATTACAAACACTGTATCAGGACGATCCTATCACTCTCGGACTCGCTCCCCCTTACAAGTTGTAATTGGTACACCCACACTTAAGGTTCCACAACCTTAAGATTTGAACTAAGACAAATGAAATAGTATTTGATTCCTCACTTAATGAGTAAATATGATAATCATTGAAGCTCACTAATATCAAAGAAATTGATGAAACAGTAGAAGTAGTTGAACAAATTGAATGCACAAAGTTTCGGTCGTTGGCGAATTCAATGCTCCGGCTATTTATAGATATTGCAATAAATGACCGTTGGTAAAGCCTGAAGAATTATCCGTTGTGACTTGTGAATATATCCGTTAGACGGTAAAACCTCGGATAATGTTCTTCGCTGTTCAAATAATCAAGGTGGATATTCCCGTTTGACATTCTTCTTCATTCCTTTTGTTTTGCCCGTTGTGAGATGGTATTTAATGCTTGAATGGAATGTAGAAGTAATCCTTTCATCGATTAGAGTATTGTTACAGAGTTTATCAGACAATTTGGTAACTGCATTTAATGCGTTTCTGACATAGATTTGCTTTCTGAAAATCCAATGGTTAATCCATGCTTAACTTAACTGAAACTCATTAACAAACTGATTAAATGCAATTAGAAGGGATAATGCGTAACAATAAGATGTATTAGAATTGATACATTGATTTCATAAATTACACAGACGGAGATTTCAAAACAGAGGTAGCTTGCTCGAGCATGAATCCATGCTTGCTCGGGCAACCCTCTTTCAAATAAGGAAAAAGATGTTGTCTATCGCTGATGCTCAAGAAGGGTATTTTGTCTGCTCGAGCATGAAGTTTTTCATGCTCGGGCATGCTTTCTCAAAAATGAGTTCCTTCGCTAATGCTCGAGCATGCCATTATGCTTGCTCGAGCAAGCCTCAGGCAGAGGCGAAGTTGTTCTATTTCAGTGATGCTGCTCGAGCAGCCTTTTCCTCCTGCTCGAGCATGGTGCTCGAGCATGAATACATCATGCTCGGGCAGGCGTTGTTTGAAGGGTGAAAATGAAGACTTGAGAGATGTTGCTCGAGCAGACACTATATAGAAGCGAAATGGAAGAGCTGCTCGAGCAAGCTTTTTCTTCTGCTCGAGCATGGTGCTCGAGCATGCTTTCTCTGATGCTCGAGCAAGCCTCTTTGACTTGCATTATTTTTGTTTCTGCCTCGATGCTGCTCGAGCAAGGAAATTCTCCTGCTCGAGCATGATTGCTCAATTTATTAATAATGCTCTCTAACTCGATGTTGCTCGGGCAAACTAAAGATGCTGCTCGAGCAAGGTTTACTTAACTTAATTCATAAGTCCTGAAACCCGATGATGCTCGAGCATGATTAATGTGCTGCTCGAGCATACCATGAAATTCACATTTTTAACTCAATTTAATAACTTATAAATTGTAATCATCAAAACACCGAGAACCAACACTATAGTGATTTGCTTCTCGGATACAAGAAAACTTGAGTTAAGGACACAAAACTCGAGTTTGGGACTCAAAACTCGAGTTTGTCACTAACTAACTCGAGTTAGTAGTGTTTTCAGCACCTCTGGCGTCTATGGACTAGTTAAACTTGAGTTTGCCACTATAAACTCGAGTTTGTCGTGCTTTTCAGCTCCTCTGTTTCACGTTTAGCATGTACGAACTCTGGTAATTCGATGATATCTCTCAAACCAGAAATTGGATTGAGGTGAAACAAATTTTGTATTAAACTAGACTTCCAATGCGTCATTATGACAAAGCTTCAAGCCCAAAGGATTTCATATGAAGGAGCTATGAATTGTGGAAGTTGAAAGTGAAATTCACGCCACATAGCAGACCAAGCTTCAATGTTTTGAGTGTATCTCACAAACTACAAATCCAATTGAGCTGACTCAAAATGCATTCCATCAAGATTTGAACCAACCAAAATGGAGTTCAGACCAGGGAGATATAGCCTTTGAAAGTTGATAGTCAATTCAGGATGTTGCAAAAACGCTGGTCAAGAATAGCCTTCATTCATCGGGTCATAACAGTTAGAATACAATGAGTTTGGAGCTGATTCTTTTTGCATTGAAAAGAAGACTTACAGAGCCTTGTGGAGATAGGAGGTTTTTCAAATTCAGAGCTATATCAAAGATGCTAAACTCACTGGAAATTGACCCTCGTGTTGATAATATTCTTGCGTTTGAAAGACAGAGAGATTTCAATGTTTTATGAACTTAACTAAACTCGAGTTAGTGTTTGGTCGAGAGCTTTTAAAGTTTTCATCCTTTAAGAAAACTCGAGTTTGATATGTCAAACTCCAGTTTGCGTTAGGCCGAGAGTTTTCAAAGATTTTACTCTTTTATGAAAACTCGAGTTTGTTTTATTAAACTCCAGTTTGTGGCAGGCTGAGAGCTTTCCATTATTTTTAACTTAAGAAAACTCAAGTTTGAATTTGAAAACTCCAGTTTGAGCTTTTATGGACTTAAACTCATTTAAAGTATGAATAGTTGAAGGTGAAATATCACCTGGAGGGGGGTGAATAGGTGATCTCAAATATCTTTTCGAAGATTCACACAGAAACGAAAATAAGCAAAGACCGAGAGAAGAAATGGACACAGAGCGATTTATACTGGTTTGGTCTAATACTTCGACCTACGTCCAGTCCCCAAGCATACCTTGGCATTTTCACTAACTCTTTCAAATACGAATACAACTTAGGATGATCCTTTCTCACTCGGACTCACTCCCCCTTACAAGTTGCAATCGTACACCCACACTTAAGGTTCCACAACCTTAAGTTTTAACAACTAAACAATAATCAAATAAGTGTTTAAGAAAACTCCTCACTGAGTATATAAGTGATAATCACTGAAGTTCTAGATATCCAAAGATATTAATGGAACAGTTGAAACAGTAAATGCAATAATCTCGAATTGAATGCGCAGAGTTCTCGGTAGTTGGTGGAATTGAATTTGGTGAGCTTTTATAGTGTACGCCATTAATTCCGTTGTGAAGCTTCAAGAAATAGCCGTTGAGACTCTTCGTGTTTCCATTAGACACAGAAGCAAGACGGCTGTAAATATTTGAACGTTGCTTCATTAAATGCTCTCAGCGGTGACGAACTTGTGCAGAGAGATAATCAGAGTAAAAGTTGGAATAAGTATTCCTCGAAAGAATGTTTTCGTCTGCTGCACTCTTTAATTCCTAATGTAGCGTTGTTTCTCTGTTTAGCATTTAATGTGCTGCCACGCTGGATTTCCTTTCGCTTGAATTTAAATATAGCAGGGTTAATAAACTAAAACTCAAACAAAGAAATGATTAGATATGATATAAGTGATTTTGAAGGATATTAACAAACATTGGGTAGTAACCCATGAATTTCAGAATGATTTAAACTTGCGTCAGTCAAATGTACAAATTCCAGAAAGAGCATTCTCAAGAATTGATCTATCATTCCCGAGAATCAAGTTCAAGACAGTGAGTTATAGAAAGCAAAACTTTAGGTATTCTTGAGAATTCATTGCACCATTCTCGAGAATCCCATGTTCAGAGAACTACCGTGAAGATGTATGATGCCTATTCTCGAGAATCACATGGTAATAGTTTTTTGTAGATAGCAAGCATTCTTGAGAATTGATATTCCATTCTCAAGAATCACATGTTCACTTTGTTGGTTCTATATTAGTTTTGATGATGTCTTATATAGGTGTCATTCTTAAGAGCAAAAGTTGTTTGATATATTCATCTTCTACATTGACTAACTGCTATATTTAATGTAGATTAATTCAAGATGAATTATAGCTCAATAAGGAGAAAAGATATTTTAGAAAGAATAAATTGAAGAAAATGTCAAGTTCAAGTATTTGAAGAATTAAATTGTGGAGAAAGTTCAAGAGAAGAAGAAATGAAGAAGAACTTGCTAAATGGAATGATAAAATCATCATACAAGTTGTTAGATTGATTCTACAAGTCTCCACAATGATATAGAAGTTGGAATGGCTCAAATCAGAGTTAAAATGAGCTTGCTACGGTGTTTTTATGAAGTTACCTCGAGCCAAAGGTTTTCCAGCCTCGAGTCAGCGATTCTACAGGTGTTTTGCTACAAGAACGAGCTACAGAACACCTTACCTCGAGGCAACCATATTTGTGCCTCGAGTTAGCTACCTCGAGGCAAAGTTTCAGCAGCCTCGAGTCAAATGGGGTAATTCGACGATATCTCCCAAACCAGAGATCCGATTGAAGTGAAATCAATTTTTTTGGAAACTAGACTTCCAATGCGTCATTTTGATATAAAATTCAAGTCCAAAGGAGGTCATATGAGATAGCTATAAATTATTGAAGATGACAGTGACATCACCGTTACACTGCTGACCAAGCTTTACTGTTTTGTGTATATCTCACAAACTACAAATCCAATGGAGCTAAAATTGGTGCCATTTGAAAGTAGACTCAAAGGGCTTTCCATCAAGACTTGAACCAGACAAAACGAAGTTCGGACCAGGGAGTTATGAGCTTTGAAAATGGACACACGAAATACTGAAGCAACAGAGTTCAATTCAAGATCAACGAAATTGAGAAGGAGCAAGTTGCCTCAAACCAGCAAGCTCACTCCGAGTCTATGTCCAACCAGAGAGTTTGAAGAATACAGAAGACTTTTTAACTCGAGCCAACATCCTCACCTCGAGTCAAATGTTTATGGAATTAATGATTAAATCAAGCTTGCCTCGAGCCAGAGCTTTCGTTACCTCGAGTCAAAGCCTTACGAAAGATAGAAGAAATGAGAGCAGTTTTTACCTCGAGTCAACATGTATACCTCGAGTCAAATGCTTCGGAATTAATGATTAAATGGTGATTGCCTCGAGCCAGAGTTCTCCTTACCTCGAGTCACCAAGCATACAGTGAGTTAGACGTTTTGAGAAGGCTTTTTACCTCGAGCCAACCTTTGCACCTCGAGTCAAAATGGAGACAGAGAGTTAGACGAATTGAAGACAGTTTTTGACTCAAGCCAGCATCTCCACCTCGAGCCAAACTAACAGCAAACAGTGTCATCCACGCAGGAACAAAGAACGTACAGTGCAGCATCATATGAAATTTGAGAAATGTTTCAGAAATGTTAATCTCTACTTGCTATACTTCTCAATGCTATTAAATCATATTTGTTAGCAAGTTTCGGATGATCAAAGGAAGGATTAACATCAGATTATCAAAAGTGGATGATGACGTAAGAAGCTTCAACGGTAATATTTTTCCAACGGTCGAATAGCTCCAACGGTCCTATACGCTCTCAACGATCATATTCAACCCGGACGAATTACTCAATGTTCCTCATCAACTATAAAAGGACAACCATTCAAAATGGAGGTGACGACGGATGAGAGCTTGCACCTTGTCGAAATGCTGATATTCTGAATCCAACACTTATCTCATATACTCTCTGTTTCACAATGCTTATATAGTTATCAGTAGAGAGTGTGATGATCGATTATGCACTTCAGTGATTATACATTCACTTCTGTGAGAGAAGATTTATCTGTAAACATTTTATTTGAAAGTTACTCAAGATTGGGTGATCTTGAGTGGGAAACACATTGCATTGATTATAACTTGTAAGGGGGAGTGGAGTCTGAGAGTGAGTAGACCATCATTCGTTTACAAAGTGTGTAATCAAGCGGGTGTATCAATTACAACTTGTAAGGGGGAGTGGAGTCTGAGAGTGAGAGGACCATCCTTCGTTTACAGAGTGTGTAATTGTTCTTGAAAGATAGTGGAATCCCAGGTGTTCTGGGGACTGGACGTAGGTCAGCGATTTTGGACTGAACCAGTATAAATCACAGTTTGCATATTCTCTTCCCTTATCTTTTATATTTCCAGTATATGCTTATTTTAATATCTAACTGTCGATTTAGAAATTTCGAAAAGATTTTCAAAGTACCTAAATTTTTATCCAACACCCAATTCACCCCCCCCCCTCTTGGGTGATTGCCAGGTCTTTCATTTGGTATCAGAGTCAGGCTCTTGTTTAAAGGACTTAACCGTCTCAAGAGTTACGATGGCTAATTTTGGGTGTTGTTTGCTTTCTGAAGGTTTCGATTATACTGTTCCACCATTTTTCAAAGATATTGATTTTTGGTTTTGGAAAGCTAGAATGACATCGTTTATAAAATGTTATCATTTTGATATGTGGAATGTTTTTACAAATGTCTTTGATTTCAAACCAAGAAAGGATTGGACAGAGAAGGAAAAGAAAATGTTTTCATTGAATATTAGAGCAATGAAAATTTTGTATAGTGCTTTAACCGAAAATGATTTTGTGAAAATCAAATGTTGCTCTAGTGCTAAAGATATTTGGGATACTCTTGATTCTATTTATACTTCCAACAAGTGTGATAAAGTTGAAAGTGTTGACAGTTCATCTGAAATTATAAAGTGCATATTCACGATTGATGAACAAACGGAAGTTGAGAATGAAGAAGGTGAAATCAGAAAATGCTTCCACGCTCTAGTCAACAAAGATCAAGAGGAAGACGATTCCCAGGAGCTCATCATGCACGAATATGGTAAATCTTTTTCAGGAGCTCAAAATGCACATGTGGTAACCAAATCCAACCCTTCCTCTGTAGATACGAAAATTGATTTTGAAATTTTGCATGAAATTGTTTCTCAACCAAGTATTGATTCGGTTTTGAAAAGCAAAAATGTTTTCAATAATGATGCTGGAAAGTTTATTGGGAAGAAAGATTATTCAAATGAGATTTATTTAAATTTCTACTCTGACAACCGACACAATACTTGCATAAAATCTCATAATGCACACCATCATATTGTTTGCAATTATTGTGGTAAATATGGACATATTTCTCACACATGTTATATTAGGAGAAATTATAATGTGAGAAATAAATTTGTTTGGGTTCCTAAAGGACAAGCAAGGTCCAATACTAACGATCAAGGACCCAAGTATAAGTGGGTACCAAAATGTCCATCTAGTGATTTATGTGTACAGGATGATTTGAAAATCAATGGACACAAAGGTACAGAGAAGATGAACAAGAAGATAAGAGTTTCTCATGCACCAATGAAGAAGATCATAGCATCAAGGAAGAGAAATCTCACGGCATCCATTGCTAGAACTACAAGGTCTAAATATCAAAAGAAGCAATGGATACAAGCAAGAAGAAGAGTATCATCTACCTCAAGAACAAACTACCATAGAGTACCATTCAACTATCTTGAGGAGATCAAGAAGAGGAGAATCTCTCAAATATCAATCAGAAGACTCTTGAAGTCTATATCCTCTGAGAGAACTTTGCAGATATCTATGGAAAGACATATGAAGAACAAATGGGTAAGCAAAGACAACACTCCAAGTACCTGAGGTAAAGGTATACAATGGTAAAACCTCCTAAGCTATTATTCTAAATATTCATTAAGTTTTTATATTTTGTAACCTTAGGAATGAATATTGCAAACTATTTTGAAATTGAGTTTTCACGTAAAAAAAAAAAACCATTTGATCGATTTATTTATAAAGGGATTGCAATGTTCAATAGTTTAACTCTTTATGCATACATGATGATTTGAAAAGAAAGTATTTCTGTTATGCATATAGTAATGTTTAAATTCATTATGCTCAAGTATTCTGATTTAATCATATTTTTAGAGCATGTGAATTTTATGTTGTTCCTACAAGCTAACGATGATTGGATCCAAGTAAGGTTGGATACCAAGAAAGAGTTATCTACATCAATCCATTGACCAAGCAAGCTTCCCTACAAGGACAAAAGGAATTACGGTGATATCTAAACCTTACCCTATACTATCCTTATATGAAATTCATAATAGGGTAATGAATATTTGTCCATCATTACATTCCTTTAGCAATCAATCATCTATGTCTTTCAAAATGTTTTTCAGATTGCTAAATGGACCAAAAGTGAATTTGTGCACTACCTTATGATTTTATGCTTTTGAAATGCACAATTCTGAAATAAGTTTGATTCACCTTGTTTTGTGAAAATCATACAATTTTTTTTAATATTCATATTTGGTTGCATTCGAACAATGGTTCAAAATTGGAAGTTAATGTTGTATATTGAATATGCTTCGTTTGGTAGAATCTTCCCTATCACTCTTGTTAGCTCCAATTGATGTTTTTGATGATAACTAAGATTTAGAATAAGATATACATTGAAGAAAGATAAAGAAAATGTTTTAAACTTAGTCAAAATCACAATCTATTAGATGGTTAAATTTTCTGTCAGAAAACCTCGAGTCACTTGCTACGCCTCAAGTCAAGTCATTCGAAATACAATAAATCAAATGTCTATTGCCTCGAGCCTAGATAATCTACCTCGAGTCAGTCGCCTCAAGTCAAGATGAATGTTGCCTCGAGTCAATTTCTCTTCTGGAACACTTGGTTTGATTAAATCCTAATCAATTGCCTCGAGTCAGTCAGATTATCACCTCGAGGTAATCGTGTCTCTACTTTTCTGACAGTTTGCTATGACTTATGGTTTGGTAAACCACTTCTTGTGCAATTCATATTTTTTGATCATGAATACTTATTTTCAAATATGTCAGTTTGCTTATGAGATTTCAGATAATCAAGATTGTTTCTATGTTTTCAAAAATACCCATCGATCTGAATTTTGCTCTTCGTATTTAACTATGCATTACTGTATAGCTATTTGAAGTCAGACTCTCAATATATATTAGAGCTTTACATTTAATCAATTTCGTAGAATGCCTCAATTGTCTTGAAAAAGCATTGTTGCAGGACAGATAAATGTCAAATTTTGCCACCTATTTCAAAGCATTGGTTCCTTATCTTTTTGTGACAATGAAGATAAATGGGTCGTGACATCATTTATTCAAAAAGCTTCATGTGCATCATTCACAGGTCAAAGCATCATTTCAAAGAGTGGTTCATTCAATGCTTTCCTTTTCTGTGTGCATCATTAAATCAAGAAGGATTCTATTTTTGCTCTCCATGTTAACCATACATTTTTATCAATGGCATTCTTTCTACATGAAATCTTTTTACAAATTGTCATTGAGAAATAACATTCTTGACATCTTTTAATTATTACCTTTTTGATTCACTGGATTAAACTTATATGATTGGGTAAAATTATGTGAAAAGGAGCAATTCATGTTTTAAATATTTGATCATTTCTTGTAAAACTTTCTGCTACCTTCTTCATATTTGCTTTTGAAACTCTACTGCTAATCTCTAATTTGCTTTATCTTTAAGATTGCAGTATGGTTAATATTTCATTCTGTTTATGCTGCCAATTCTGATTCTGATTGCAATTCCTAAGCTTAAACTCAAATATATCTATAGAATTGTGCCTAATCCTGTGTGGACTCAAGAAACATTGGGTACCAAAGACTATATATTTGTTTTGAAGGATCCTTCGTTCTTGCACTAGAAAAATAACAACAAACAGAGGAAGATAAGCTTGTGCTCTCCTGTGAACAACAAGTAAAGGTTGCAGAATCAATCAAGCTATCCGGAAAAGGAACTTCAACAATCCTACACTGAGCTTACAACAAAAATATTGAAGTTTGACATTCTTGTGAATAAAAAGATTATGCAACTCTGTGAATCTCATCCTTATGCATCAAATCTGGAAGATCCTCAGTATTGATCACATCATTCGATAATGGCTAGCCAGAGATGCATTTATGGATTACAAATGATTGATTAAGACTTGAGTAATTACGATATTACTTAAGTGAAGTATTGTATTCTGAGATAATATGCATATGTCATGCTTGGCTAACTTGATTTCATTCATCTCATTTTATTTCATGAAGTCTTGACCAAGCACATTCACTTTTAAAATGACCTCATAACAATATTGCATATTAATTGTTAATACGTGAGTAGTGGGACAACACTCAAGTATTCAAGTGGAATACTCAAGTACTGTCGGGCTGCCTATTTGATTTAACGCAACATTTGATAAGTATGATTCATTTGTTGTGCATCATTTTTTAAATAAAAAGGCATATGTTTGAAAAGCATTATATATGAATTGGCGTCAGGCTTCTTTAGATGTGCTGTAGCATTTATTCAATGTTTTTATCCAAAGATTTCTTAAATGCAATAGCATCAAAAAGCCATCAGTATCTATTCATTTTTCCTAATCATCTCTGATCTATATCTATTCTTTTTGCAAAAGCACCAAATTGGCGTCTGAACTTGAATGGAAAAGCATCATTTTTATATACTACTCTTTATCTTTACTTGATCAAGATTTTGAAAACGTCATATGCTGTGTGCATCACCTGTGCTTTATCCTCAATTCATTTAACATTGGTATAACATCATTATCTGGTTTAATTAGAGAGAATGCATTCATTAAGGGGGAGCTTCACAGTCACATTTGTTTTATATCTTTAAAAGCTCATCTCCTTTATTTGAAGAAAACCCTTTTAAGCATGCTCATCTATATTCACTATGTTGTATTAGTTTTGATGATGAATTAATATCATATTTTCCTTTCATTTACTTAATTTGAAAATATCATATAGAAAGGGATATTTTGATATCATGCTGCACTAACAAATCTCTTTGGCAAAGAAAGTGTTCAATTTGTAGCAGGAGATTATGTTATGTGCTAGGACTTTCCTTAATACACTACAAGGAGAAACCATTAAGTTGAGGAAAGATGCATTGGTGACCAATAATTGAAACTGAGATATGCTCTACATAACTGCTGCTCTGTGAAGAAAAGGAAAAAGATGGAAGATGAGTACTGATCATGTTCATTCATATGAGATATGCTTCAAGAAGGCAATGTTGTTGTTCCACTCGCATCATACAAGAGATTCATGATCCTTCAGTTGAACACACTTCAGAAGAATTTCATACAGCAAGCAAATGGACTCCACCAATCATTCATCAATTTGCAGAACCTACATGAGCATTTCTAAACTTTATCTCTTTATATTCAATAGATTTTGCACATGCTTGGTATTTATATGCTCTAATTGTGAAAAATGTTTTGAAAAATTCTCTAAATTTTCTCAAATTTCTTTTCATAAAAACATTCCAAATTACATCATCTTAAGAATGAAAACAATTTCAAATTGGGGAGAGAAAATCAATTCCTTGGTTCATTCTAATTTGGTTTCATATTTTTCTCTACTAGACTTTCTTCTTTAAACTCAACTTTTTGCTAATGACAAATAAGGGGGAGAGAATGGCAAGAAAAATATGCTGGGTTTATTGGTTTTTATATTCATATATATTTTTCTTACAGTATTTGTCATCATCAAAAAGGGGGAGAATGTTGGTTCTATATTAGTTTTGATGATGTCTTATATAGGTGTCATTCTTAAGAGCAAAAGTTGTTTGATATATTCATCTTCTACATTGACTAACTGCTATATTTAATATAGATTAATTCAAGATGAATTATAGCTCAATAAGGAGAAAAGATATTTTAGAAAGAATAAATTGAAGAAAATGTCAAGTTCAAGTATTTGAAGAATTAAATTGTGGAGAAAGTTCAAGAGAAGAAGAAATGAAGAAGAACTTGCTAAATGGAATGATAAAATCATCATACAAGTTGTTAGATTGATTCTACAAGTCTCCACAATGATATAGAAGTTGGAATGGCTCAAATCAGAGTTAAAATGAGCTTGCTACAGTGTTTTTATGAAGTTACCTCGAGCCAAAGGTTTTCCAGCCTCGAGTCAGCGATTCTACAGTGTTTTTGCTACAGTAACGAGCTACAGAACACCTTACCTCGAGGCAACCATATTTGTGCCTCGAGTTAGCTACCTCGAGGCAAAGTTTCAGCAGCCTCGAGTCAAATGGAGCTCTGGTGCACTCTGTTCAACGTTCAGCTCCAGGCGACCTCTGGTAATTCGACGATATCTCCCAAACCAGAGATCCGATTGAAGTGAAATCAATTTTGTTGGAAACTAGACTTCCAATGCGTCATTTTGATATAAAATTAAAGTCCAAAGGAGGTCATATGAGATAGCTATAAATTATTGAAGATGACAGTGATATCACCGTTACACTGCTGACCAAGCTTTAATGTTTTGTGTATATCTCACAAACTAAAAATCCAATGGAGCTAAAGTTGGTGCCATTTGAAAGTATACTCAAAGGGCTTTCCATCAAGACTTGAACCAGACAAAACGAAGTTCGGACCAGGGAGTTATGAGCTTTGAAAATGGACACACGAAATACTGAAGCAACAGAGTTCAATTCAAGATCAACGAAATTGAGAAGGAGCAAGTTGCCTCAAACCAGCAAGCTCACTCCGAGTCTATGTCCAACCAGAGAGTTTGAAGAATACAGAAGACTTTTTAACTCGAGCCAACATCCTCACCTCGAGTCAAATGTTTATGGAATTAATGATTAAATCAAGCTTGCCTCGAGCCAGAGCTTTCGTTACCTCGAGTCAAAGCCTTACAGAGAGATAGAAGAAATGAGAGCATTTTTTTACCTCGAGTCAACATGTATACCTCGAGTCAAATGCTTCTGGAATTAATGATTAAATGGTGATTGCCTCGAGCCAGAGTTCTCCTTACCTCGAGTCACCAAGCATACAGTGAGTTAGACGTTTTGAGAAGGCTTTTTACCTCGAGCCAACCTTTGCACCTCGAGTCAAAATGGAGACAGAGAGTTAGACGAATTGAAGACAGTTTTTGACTCAAGCCAGCATCTCCACCTCGAGCCAAACTAACAGCAAACAGTGTCATCCACGCAGGAACAAAGAACGTACAGTGCAGCATCATATGAAATTTGAGAAATGTTTCAGAAATGTTAATCTCTACTTGCTATACTTCTCAATGCTATTAAATCATATTTGTTAGCAAGTTTCGGATGATCAAAGGAAGGATTAACATCAGATTATCAAAAAGTGGATGATGACGTAAGAAGCTTCAACGGTAATATTTTTCCAACGGTCGAATAGCTCCAACGGTCCTATACGCTCTCAACGATCATATTCAACCTGGACGAATTACTCAATGTTCCTCATCAACTATAAAAGGACAACCATTCAAAATGGAGGTGACGACGGATGAGAGCTTGCACTGTCGAAATGCTGATATTCTGAATCCAACACTTATCTCATATACTCTCTGTTTCACAATGCTTATATAGTTATCAGTAGAGAGTGTGATGATCGATTATGCACTTCAGTGATTATACATTCACTTCTGTGAGAGAAGATTTATCTGTAAACATTTTATTTGAAAGTTACTCAAGATTGGGTGATCTTGAGTGGGAAACACATTGCATTGATTATAACTTGTAAGGGGAGTGGAGTCCGAGTGAGTAGACCATCATTCGTTTACAAAGTGTGTAATCAAGCGGGTGTATCAATTACAACTTGTAAGGGGAGTGGAGTCGAGAGTGAGAGGACCATCCTTCGTTTACGAGTGTGTAATTGTTCTTGAAAGATAGTGGAATCCCGTGTGTTCGGGGACCGGACGTAGGTCGGCGATTTTGGACTGAACCAAGATAAATCACGCTTTGCATATTCTCTTCCCTTATCTTTTATATTTCCAGTATATGCTTATTTTAATATCTAACTGTCGATTTAGAAATTTCGAAAAGATTTTCAAAGTACCTAAATTTTTATCCAACACCCAATTCACCCCCCCTCTTGGGTGATTGCCAGGTCTTTCACATTTAAGCATAGAATAGGTAAGCTTCTTCCATTCTTGAGAATCATATAGTCATTCTCGAGAATCACATGACAGGAAGCAGTTTAAATATCTAAACATTCACTGAGCATTCTCGAGAATTCTTGGACTCATTCTCGAGAATTGTTTTCCCATTCTCGAGAATGACTTACTCATTCTCGAGAATGAATGATATGTTCAGAAGGCGAACACTATGGCAGACTATGTTTATTCTCGAGAGCTAATTGTGAGTACTCGAGAATTAGGGCAAACATGTTAGTGCCAATTCTCGAGAGTTCAATCACATTCTTTAGAATCATAACAACAACTTGAGTTGATTTGTTTTGTTTTGCCAGGCCATTCTCGAGAATCATATTCCCATTCTCGAGAATCATATGTGCATTCTCGAGAATCATATGCCCATTCTCGAGAATGATTGCGTGTATTTCACAAATACAGAATTGATCAAGTTCTTGGTTAGTTAATCTTACTTTCTGTTTTGAAGCCTTTAAATCTTTTGTTATCATTGTTGGTTCTGATTAGTTTTTTATGATGTCTTATATAGATGACATTAAGAGTAAAAAGATTGTATATTATACTTATCTTCTACATTGACTAACTACGATATATTTGATGTAGATTAGTCCAAGATTAATTATAGAGATTAATCAAGAAAGAAGAAGAAAGAAAGAAGAACTTGCTCCATGTGAAGAGATTAATGATGTGAACTTTAATGATGGAGATTAATCAAGATGAGATTTGGAAGAATGAAGAACTTGCTGAATATATTGAGAATATCATTATTAATGTTCCTAGATTAATACTAGAAGTCTCCACGGTGATATGGAAGTTGGAACGACTCAATTCGGAGTTAAAATAAGCAAGTTCAAGCTTCCAGATGAATACGGGTTTGTTGGAGGGCATTTATGTAATTTCAGCTGTTGAAGAAAGAAGAACTTGTTCAATATCATGAGAATATCAATATTCAAGTTTCTGTGATCAGATAGAAGTTGGAACAGCTCAATTCGGAGTTAAAACAAGCAAGTTCAAGCTTCCGGATGAATACTAGGTTGCTTTGGGGCATTTATGTAATTTTAACGCATGAACAGTGCCATGCTCGAGCAAACACGTTATATGGGAAGCATGCTCGAGCAAGGCATGCTTTTTGGCCAAAATTCGCTCTTGCTCGAGCAGAAGAAAAAGCTTGCTCGAGCAAAGTCGTTCCTTCAGCTACTCTGTTCAGCTCTGTTTCAGGCGACCTCTGGTAATTCGATGATATCTCCCAAACCAGAGATCGGATTGAGGTGAACCCAATTTTTTTGGAAACTAGACTTCCAACCGGTCCTAGTAGAATAAGATTCAATTAAAAAGGAGTTCATATTTGAGAGATATGAATTGTTGAAGATGAAAGTGACAGCACCGTCACAGTGCTGACCAAGCCTCGAGTTTTTGAGCATATTTCACAAACTACAAATCCAATTGAGCTGAAATTGGTGCCATTTGAAAGAAGAATCAAAGGGATTTCCAGAAAGAGTTGAATCAACCAAAACGGATTTCATACCAGGGAGATACTTCCCTCGGAAGTGGACGGTCAGTTCAGAATGTTGCAAAAAACGCTGGTCAAGAACACCTCAAATCATCTGATGATAATGAACGAAATACAATGAGTTTGAAGCTGATTCTTCTTGCATTGAAAAGAATACTTGACGAGCTTTGTATTGGAAATTATTATACTTATTCGCATATGATCAGAAGCCTCAAAGAGAGAAGCTTACTCGAGCTGAACATTTGGCATGCCCGAGCATCATCGAGCCAAAAGCAAGAATTTACGAATTGAAGAGTCATGCCCGAGTAGAGTAAAAGGCATGCTCGAGCACCATGCTCGAGCAAAGGTAAAATCATGCTCGAGTAGCATCGCCAAAATGTCAAATTCTCGTCTCTGCCTGAGGCTTGTTCGAGCAAGCATGAGGGCATGCTCGAGCATCAGCGAAAAATCCTGTTTTCTTGAGAGAGCTTGCCCGAGCAACGAAATACATCATGCTCGAGCATCAACGATTCAAACAGAGTCTCGATACGCTATATCTCTGATTGATTACCTTTGATTATTATTGGATCACCATTATTACTGATCATATTCAAACTCATTAATTTATATCTTTAACCATTCTACTTCAGTAAGTTGCAGATATCAACGAAAAAGAATCAAAGCAGTGATTTCACGCATCAAACATAGGATCAGTCAAAAGGATGAAATCCCTCATTTGGAAACATTTTCTATAGCTTTTACTCAGAGTGATTCGCTACACAAAATTAGTAAAGACACTAAATGATGCAACAGTCATGAACTTTCAGTGCCGAGCAAAGATGGAAAATAGAAGAAGCAACGAGACTCAACGGCTATTTCTCCAACGGACATATTCAAACAGACAGAATCAAATCCTTCAACAGTCCTCAATCTTCAAGAAGTATAAATGCCCGAAGGTTTGAATTCTTCTGGGAGAGAATAGACGACTACACAGAACAAGCATTCAAAGCGAACAATTTATATTCTGTGTATATCTTCGGATATCATTGAGCTTCAGTGTTCATTATCTATCTACTCTGTGAGTGAGTTTTATCATTTGTATTACAATTCGTTTAAATCTCAGGATAGTGGTATCTTGAGTGTGGGTGTATCAATTACAACTTGTAATGGGGAGTGAGTCCGAGAGAGAAAGGATCATCCTTCGTTTACTGAGTGTGTAGTTGTGTCCACGGTTATTTGATTACAACTTGTAAGGGGGAGTGGAGTCTGAGAGTGAGAAGACCAACCTTCGTTTACAGAGTGTGTAATCAAGATTGGAGATAGTGAAATCCCAGAGTGTTTCTGGGGACTGGACGTAGGTCAAGAGTTGGACCGAACCAGTATAATCTCTTGTGTTCATTGCTCTTCTCTCTGTCTCTATTTTAATTGTTCTTGAGCAATTAGCGAAAGAATTTCATAATCACCTATTCACCCCCTCTAGGTGATATTCCACCTACAATCATCAAAACACTTGGGATCTAACATTCTCCCCTTTTTGATGATGACAACAATTTAGTAAAGAGATTGAATAAAGATTTAAGTTTTTGAAAATCAGAGACAAAAATAGATGACTTAGTCAAATGTTCAAAACACATAATGAAACTAACCATATCAGTAGGATCACATCATAATCAATTCATAACATGTCATCAAACACTTCAGTAATCAAACTCTAGAAGCACCAAAAAAAAAATCATTAGTGCAAACTAACATCAGTGTATCAGTGAATTTGCTAAAACTTAGACTTCATTTCTTCAATATTCTTCTTTTTCTTCAATCGTCTTTTTCTCCCCCTTTGTCATCAGTCAAAGAGGGGGACCAGGTGTAACGCCTGTCCTTTTGACGCCCTTATTTATCAGAGTTATAGTGCACAGGCATCGAAATAATTTGGACGACTTAATTGCGGAATAAAACTTTAACAAAATAACTTAGTTCGAAAACATGAGGATGAATTTTTCGCGATTCGAATCCATCCCATAGTGGGATGTTAATACATTATTCCATAATAGACAAATGATAAACGATAAAATACAATCCAACTACCTATATTTTTTCCAAAAGGTTCCTTCCGCTGTAACCCTTACAGCTGCATCTTTCCTTTTGATCCCGATCCACTACCTGTTTCTTTCATGCGGTCTGGAGTTCAAATGAATGAACCCCAGGGGTAACAGTTAATCTCATATGCAGGTATGAAATATAAATCACAGTATAACACATGTATAAGCATAGAGTAATTCACAATAAACAAGTCGCACTGTTAACCGCAGCTAACAGCCAAGGACCGCAGCCCTTTGGAACACGCAGCTCCATTTTAGGACACGCAGCCCTATGGGACACACAGCCCCAATCCATAGCTCGGATACATTTATCTAGATAAAACAAGTTGCACCGTTAACGGGCAAGGACCGCAGCCCTTTAGGACACGCAGCCCTATGAGACACGCAGCCTCAATCCATAGCTAGGATACACACATGCAAATTATCTAGCAACCATGATCAGTCATACATGAATACATACATACAAGCTAACGAGATAACAGTTACCCACCTTAAACTTGAATCCTTAACTTTTTCCGAAATTGTTGGGATCGGTAGATGTGTCAAGGTATGCCTATAAACGTTTATCATTGTCGTTAGTCACTTCTTTCGTCAGAAAGTAACTATCTAGGCGAATTTTTCTTTTTTTTTTAGGGGATTAAAAATAGTAATTAACCTCTAAAAATTCCCTTACTAATAATACCCCTTTTAACTATCATTAATTAATAATAATACTCTTTTATTTATTATTAATAAATAACTTCCTTTATTATTTATTCCCTTTCTACTAGTAATGACAATACTAATTATATATTTATTTATTTTATTTAATGTTTCTCATGGTTTGCTAAATTATAATGTTCCTCATGGTTTCTTCCAAAACCTTCGATAAATACCAATGCTACATAAAATATGATTCATGAAATTTGAGTTAAAACATTAATACCAATTAAAATATGATTTATCTATACATATATATATAACAATATCTACATATAAACTATGCATCAGTATGTTTTTCTCATTTCATGTGCAGAGATATACATTTATCAGTAAAGCCTTTTTCCAAGTGCATATATTCATATATATTAGATCACCCTTTCTCCTATCCTTTCATTGTGCAGTGACGTGCTCACACATATAAATTTAAAATATTAACTTTTCTAGGTTTAATGACTTTCATATTGTACAGAGTTTCTTATTCTTTTTCACAGCTACGGTATAAATATATATAAAACAAGGAGCTTTCTTCTTTCTCATGCACCGACAAACATACACATATATAAGATAGTATTGTTTTCCTCTTGATTCTCTAAACCATATATATCTATATATATATATTATGTGCAGTGATAATTTGAGCATGCATTATATTATATATTAAAACCAGAAGCTAATATGTGCGGCGAGGTTACTATGAGCATGCATTTCTTTCATTATAATAGGTGCATAGTTTTCCCTTTCTCTTTTATATATGTGCAGTAAACTAAATCAACTTTTCCCTATTAACAGCAACCCCCCTTTTTTTATACATTAGTAAGGTTTCCCTCTTATTTCCTAGGTGTTCCGTGGATTATATATACATATAACGGTTGACAAGCTTTTCCCTCCTTCTTTTCCCAAGGCAGCAACGATACACACACACTATCTAGTAAATAGAGACTTACGTTGCTTGGGTGTAATCTAATCTCTGGATGCTTCTCTCTCACTTCCAGTCACCACCTCCAATCGGACACACTCTGTTTTTAGGCTTTAAAAACAGAGCTTAATGATCAATGCTGAACCTCTCTCTTCTCTCTCGGCTCTCTACGTTTCTGTTTCTTTTTCTCTTTCTTGTTCCCTCACGGTTTTCACTCTGTTTTTTTAACTTTAAAACAGAGCAAAACATAGCACCAACGCCTCCTCTCTCTCTTTCTCCTCTAGCTTTCTGTCTCTCACTCTCGGTTCTCACTCCCTTTGCTTCTTTCACAGCCTCCCTTCTCTCTTTGCTCTCGGCCTTGACTATTAAGAGTGCTGAGACGAGTGCAGAAACAGTAGTATATATACCTAAAGGTCCAAACCGAGCAGCAATGACCAAAGGAAAAAGAAGGATCGTTAGGTACATGGAGTGGACGTTGGGCTCGATGGGATTTGCTGAGAGGAGGAGTATGGTTGGAGATTTCTTTTACTGATAACTCCAGACGCATTACGGCGAATTCAGGCTTTACGTGTAACCACTGATATTGCTTCCTGTGTTACTGCAGCGTTTGACGTGTTTACTGGTTGCGTGTGTACAGTAATTTATTTAATATCCAGATATGCTTTGCTGCTGCGTTTTGGTGCAGCATAAACAAATGAAATACTTGGGCTGCAATATGGACATGTATTGCTGCTTCTACTTACATGTTGGGTTTGGGTTTAATACTTTAGTTTGAGGCTGAGATGAGAAGAATCATGGGCTAGTTTAATTTTTGATTTGTGTTCAGTTTTTTTTCCACTGTAAGCTTCGTGTTTCACCAAGGGAATTAACCAATTGAGTGGTTGTGGGCTGGATTGATTTATTAAAGAATTGGGTTTAAGTGTTTGTTCCATCACCCATAATTCCCCTAATTCCAACACTTATATTTTTTTTTTCTAATTTGATTGCAACATTAAATAATTGATGGAAGTTAAATCCTTATTTCTATTTAAGGATTTTTCTTTCTCAAATAATTCCTTTAGGCCACAAAATATTATTTCCAAAATATTTAGGCCAAAAAAACTTATTCCCAACTATTTATCCTTAATTTACAGGAAAATATATCTTAAATTCCAAATATTAATTTAACATTTATCCAAGCTAAATTCCTTATAATTAATTCCACCATAATATTTCTATATCCTCGAAATAATTATTTTATAATCTTTCCAAATTTTCAAGGTCCAAAATTTGGGATGTTACACCAGGAGGAGCAAAGAAGGAAGGCTGGTAAGGGATAATAGTAGTGGTGGAAACAAGAGCCAACTCAGGAGAAGGAGGAGGCACAGTGGGAGTGGAAGCATGTGGTACATCAGCAGAGGCAGGAGGGGCCCGAGAGGGACCAGGACAGTGAAGATTGGTTGCAAGGTACTCGAGATTGGTGTTCAAGTCCTGAACCAAGAGCTGGGTACGGAGATGTTGTTGATCCAAGTTCTGAACTTCCTTCTTAATCTCCCTCTGATGCTAAAATAAAACAGAAAGAAGAGCGTTCACTTTAGCTTTGAGATCTGACATCTCTGAATTCATGCGAGCATCAAGGTGGGTCGTCAGATCAATCATTTCCCCGTGCAAGGCTTTGATCATCTCTTTTAAAAGCTGGTTGTGGACCTCTAACCCCTGCTACACTGGAGAAAGTGCACTCTAAATAGATGCTTGAACTAGAGTCTGAATAGAAGTCTGAGTAAATGAAGGAGCACGAGCTGATGTAGTGCTAGCCTGAGATGAATGAGCCTCTTCTGGAGCCTTGGATGTAGTAGGCTTTGAAGGGCCATCTACAACCTCTTTGTCCTTTTTCTGGGATTCTTCTTTCTGCTTCCCAGTGGCCTCGGTGAAGGAGATCTTCATATATAAGACGTGAGTCTTGCTAAATTTCTTTGGGAAGACTGCCTTGTCACCTTTCAGAAGATACCATATATTGTTGAAGCCAAGTATCTGAGAGACAAAATTAGGATATGGCATGGTATTTTTCTTGGAGTTCCCTGAGGTAGAGAGAAAGTTGGACATCTCAGAGATAATCAACTTGCCTAGATTGCGTGGCTCCTTGGCAATGATAGAGGCTAGCAACTGGTAATCCTTACTGACAAAGTGAGTAAATCTCTATCCCTTCTTAACCAAGTTGCGACTGTAAAGGTACCAGAGGACTCTGTTGAAAGACTTGTTGGCTATCACCCAAGAGGGGGGTGAATTGGGTGTCTAATTAAAAACTTAGAACTTTAAAATTCTTTTCACAACTTACTGAAAGTAGTTTGAATGACAATAATAATTCATAAAGTGATAAACAATCATTCAAACATATATGCTGGGAATGTAAGAGATAAGGGAAGAGAATATGCAAACTATAATTTATACTGGTTCGGCCCAATCCTTGACCTACGTCCAGTCCCCAAGCTCCACTTGAGATTTTCAATCCACTATCTTCTTTCAACTTGATTACACATTCTGTACTTGAAGAAATCCTCTCACTAGGATTCACTCCCCCTTACAAACTGTAATCAATACACCCACTTGATTACACACTCTGTACTCGAAGTAATTCTCTCACTAGAACTTACTCCCCTTACAAGCTGTAATCAATACAATGGGTTTCCCACTCAAGATCACCCAATCTTGAGTAACTCACAGATAGAAAGATAGAATGGTTACAAATAAATCTTCTCTCTCTCAGAAGTTAATGGATAAACACTGAAGCACAATACAACTCATTTTACTCTCTATGATAAGCTATGTAGACATTGAAAACAGAGAGTAAATGATATGAAGATCAGGGTATTAGCATATTGAAGATGTGAGCTTGTATCTCTGCGTTTTTTCTTTTCTCTGTTTTTCTTCTCTTGTGTTGGAAACTTCAAACCTCTGGGTATTTATATTGATTGAAGCTTGATGACAGTTGAAGAGATATAGCCGTTGGGAATATAGCTGTTGAGAAGATTCAATGACTGTTGGATAAAGAAATATAGTCGTTAGACTCAGATGAAACTAGCCGTTAGAACTTCGTTTTCTGAACCAACTATGATATCAGCATTTACTTTACTCTTGATCTTCAGATTAACAGCCTTTGATCATCTGAAACATGTACACAAATGATATAAATGATGTTAAGAAGTATTATAAATCATTTGGGTAATCATCTGGATGTTTTTGTTGAAAAACGAGATTTTCGAAACAGTGATTTTCTGAAGCAGAGGTGCAAACTCGAGTTTTCATTTGTTAACTCGAGTTTAGAGGTTGTTTCTTAACTCAAGATTGCTCTCTGTCTGATGGAAACTCGAGTTTTGATTCTAAACTCGAGTTTGCTTCATTTGATAGCAAACTGTGCAACATCTTGAAATAAACAGTCAACTTTCGAGGGACATATCTCCCTGGTCCGAACTCCGTTTTGTTCTGTTCAAATCTTGATAGAAATCCCTTTGAGTCTACTTACATATTCCACCAATTTCAGCTCAATCGGATTTGTACTTTGTGAGATATACTTAAAACATTGAAGCTTGGTCTGCTGGGTAGCGTGAATATCACTGTCAACTTCATAAATTCATAGATCCTTCATATGATATCCTTTGGACTTTAATTGTATATAAAAATGACGCATTGGGAGTCTAGTTTCATATGCCATTGGTTTCACTTCAATCCGATGTCTGGTTTGGGAGATATCATTGAATTACCAGACATCGCCCAAGCTGAACGTGAAACAGAGTAGAACAGAGTTGCTGATCACGCTGTAAACTCGAGTTTTCATTTGGAAACTCGAGTTTTCCTTGTCCAGAGACCCCAAAGTTGTTGAAGACATTACAAACTCGAGTCAGTTAGTGATTAACTTGAGTTTTGAGTTCCAAACTCGAGTTTTGACTTCCAAACTCGAGTTTTCTCATACTAGAGAGGCAAATCGTTGTAGCGAAGTAGGAAACTCGAGTTTTCTTATCCTGAAACTGATTTTTTGCTGGTTTTAACTCTGAATTGACCCATTCCAACTTCCATATGATCTTGGAGACTTCTAGCATCAATATATGAAATTGAATAATGATTTTCTCAATCCATTCAACAAGTTCTTCCTTCTTTCTTCTCTTCTCTTCATCATTCTTCATAATTCAATTCTTTCTTACTTTTCTTCACTTCTTCTCTTGATCATGATCCGCAATTCAATTCTTTCTTCTCTTCTTCTCTTCTTCTTGAACTTGAACTCATCATTCTCAACAAGTTCTACCTTCTTCAATATCTCTTCTTTCTTGAGCTTGACATTCTTTCCAATTTCTTCTTTCTAAAATCTCTTATCTCTTTCTTGAGCTATTATTCAACTTGGACTAATCTACATTAAAATAGTAGTTATTCAATGTAGGAGATAAATATAGTATGCAACCTTTTTGCTCTTAAGAATGACATCTATATAAGACATCATCAAAACTAATCAAACCCAATATCTGCAGGTGTCAGGCATCTGAGAGGGTTTAAATTTAAGCGGTTCTCCATCATACTGCTCAATAGGCAACAGGATATAAAAACACTCAAGCTCAGATAAATTAGGTGGGTCTATAGGAGCATTAGTGATTCCTAAGTATGAATTGATAAGATCAGCTGTAAGCTGTATCTGCTTGCCCCTAACCTGAGTAAATAATACAATCTCTCCATCTGGCCCTTTTTCTTTAAACATATTGAAATAAAAAATTTTAACTATCTGAGGAGAGTATGGAGTCTGTATCTCTAACAAAGGCATGTAGGGAGTTAGCCAGGGAGACAAATCCAAATTGAAGTCCCTCCTAAAATCATCTAGATTGAGCCAAACAGTAGGACAAAAAGGTCGCTCCCCATAGCTAGAAACAAACAGAGGGTTAGAAGGAAGTACCAATGGGTCCTGACAGAAACCAGGAGGACAATGTAGGGCACTTTTCTGTCCAACCAACTTTGAGGCAAAAGTTGGGAGAGGGTCAGTTGACTGAGATTGTCTACCAGGATGCTTGTGAGGTGGTTTTTGCACTCTGTCCTCATCATTCTTTGATCTTAGTTCATGAAATCTTGGAGCGTCGTCTCTGTATAGGTCTGAGGTGTTAGTAGAGCCAGAACGTGACTTGCTTGCCCTTTGGCTGATGGTAAGGAGTGAGTCGATGATCGAGTGATAGGACGAGAAGGTGTTGAGAATGAGACTGTCTTTGTTGGAGTGGATTTCTCTGTGTTTTGGACCTTCAGTCGATATCTCATTCGAGGCTTCTTAATGAGAGGTTGTGCTGGTGATTTCGACGATGACTTGTCCATTGAGGGAAGTGAAGATGAGTAATTGATTTGGTGGAGGAAGAGAAGAAGAATCAGTGAGTGTTGGGAGTGAAACAGAGAGCGTTGCGAGTGGGTTCTCGAGAGGAAATGAGAGAATGAGTGATCTGGGATTTGAGGATTTAGGGTTTCAGGTTAAAACAATATGAAACGACACATCCTTAGAGAGTGAAACGACACCTGAAAGAAAATGAATCGACAGCTTCCATTATCGATAATTATTGGAGATTCTCGAGAATGAGTGACGTTTGAAAAAAATTGTGTTGATGATTCTCGAGAGTGCTCCCAGGATTCTCGAGAATTACTTGAGATAAATTCCATGGTTCAAATTTTCCTGACAGGGTAATTCTCAGGAATTAAGAATTAATTCTCGAGAATGACTTTAATTCTCAAAATATTTTGCACCATACAATTCTCGAGAATTATTTGTAATTCTCGGGAATGACCCTAATTCTCGAGAGTGTCATTTTAACTCTCGAGAATCCACTGCTAAGGATTAATTCCAAGAGGACTAGCGTGAGGCAATTCTCGGGAATAAGAAACTAATTCTCGAGAAAGCACTGCTAAAAATCAGTTTTCCCAAGGCTCGTTTGAGGCAATTCTCGAGAATGCCGTTCTCATTCTCGAGAATGACAGTGTTATTATGAACAGTAACACCCAGGGTCTTCTAAAATCCTGATATTTCTTGAGAATGACTAATGATTCTCGAGAATTCCTAGGAAGAAAAGGAAAATACTATACATTAGTTCTCAAGAATGGTGATGTGATTCTCGAGAATGGGTGAACTCTGTAATCCTCTGTTTTTATTTGTCAGAACAGGGGACCTGCATAACATAACTAAAAACTCCGATGGTAAAGTTAGTTCCTCTTTAAGCATCAAAACACAATTAACAGTATTTAAACTAACATTACTTACAATTCATTGGGGTTTACCATTCCCAATTCTCTTCGAATAAAGTTGAATTGTTCTTTGGCTAAGGGCTTTGTGAAAATGTCGGCGAGTTGCAAGTGCGTGGGAATGAACATCACTTTAATATCTTTCTTTTGCACATGATCTCTGATGAAGTGATGTCTTACATCAATGTGCTTGGTTCTTGTATGTTGAACTGGATTTTTTGCGAGACTGATTGTGTTGATGTTGTCACAGAGGATCGGAATTTCTTTTAAATGAACTCCCAAGTCAGATAATTGTTGTTTCAGCCACAGAACTTGTGCACAACAGCTAGAGACAACAACATATTCTGCTTCTGTTGAAGATACAGCCACAGTGGTTTGTTTCTTACTAAACCAAGATACTAGTGAACCTCCGAGAAACTCACATTGTCCATTAGTACTCTTTCTATCAGTTTTATAACCAGCGTGATCGGAGTCTGAATATGAGACCAGAAATTCTTGTTGACCCTTTGGAAACCAGAGACCAAGCTCCTTTGTGTCGGAGAGATAGCGAAAAATCCTCTTCACGTGCTCGGCATGTGATTCCTTTGGAGTAGCTTGATATCTTGCACGCATCCCCACACTAAATTGAATATCTGGTCTACTCGCTGTCAAATATAGCAATGATCCAATCATCCCCTGATATTTGGTTATGTTGAAGTCTTTCCCTTTTTCTTCATCGGCGTCTAGAGAAGCAGTTGAACTCATTGGTGTGTTAGCACCATTACAATGCTTCATTCCAAACTTCTTGAGCAAATCATAGAGATATTTCGTTTGTGAAATGAATATGCCATCCTTCTGTTGTTTGATTTGCAAGCCGAGGAAGTAATTCAACTCACCCATCATAGACATCTCAAATTCACTCTGCATTTTCTTTGAAAATTCCTCACAGAGAGATTCATTAATAGAACCAAAAATAATATCATCTACATATATTTGTACAACCAGAATCTCATTAAGTTTATTATTCTTAATGAAGAGTGTCGTGTCTGTTTTTCCTCTAATGAAACCTTGTTCTAATAGAAATTTACTTAGCCTCTCATACCAAGCTCTTGGAGCTTGTTTAAGACCATATAGTGCCTTTTTGAGACAATAAACGCGATCTGGATGATGTTCATCTTCAAAACCAAGAGGTTGTTCTACATAAACTTCCTCCTGAATAAAACCATTTAAAAATGCACTTTTAACATCCATTTGATAAAGTTTGAATCCTTTGATCAAAGGCTAAGAATACACATATTGCCTCCAATCTAGCTACTGGAGCATACGTTTCCTCATAATCAATTCCTTCTTCCTGATTATAGCCTTTGGCAACAAGTCTAGCCTTATTTCTGACTATAATTGCTTATTCATCACGTTTGTTTTTTAATACCCATTTGGTGCCAATGACCGGATGATCTTTAGGCCTAGGTACCAAATCTCAAACTTGATTTCTGTCAAATTGCTGTAATTCCTCTTGCATTGCAATTACCCAATCATTGTCTGAAAGGGCCTCGTCAATTTTAGAGGGCTCAATGTTAGATATGAATGCAGAGAATGTAACTTCATTTAAGGTACTTCTCCTAGTTCTCACACCTTAATCTATATCTCCTATGACTTGGTCCAGAGGTGATTTCTAATGAATTTCCAAGCTCTATGATGAGATTGATCCGGATTTTAGATAGAATTTTGTTCATTGTTTTCGAAAACATTTTCTGGACTTTCAAGAGATGCAGGAGTAGTTTTTGAAAAGAATTGATTTTTGTAAGCAAGTTCATCATCATCATCTAAAGGCTCATTATTTTTGGACTCACAGAACACAACATGAATAGACTCTTCAACTACACGAGTATGCTTATTGAACACTCTATAAGCCAGACTCCTATTTGAGTATCCAAGAAATATACCTTCGTCTAATTTGGAATCAAATTTCCCCAGATTGTCCTTACCATTGTTGTGTATAAAACACTTACAGCCGAAGATATGTAGGTGAGCCAAGTTCGGTTTGAATTACTTCCTTTGTAGAGCTCGTAAGACGTATTGTTCAGCTTCTTTCGCACATAGGCTCGGTTTGATATGTGGCTCGCTGTGCTCATTGCGTCTACCCAAAAGACTTGTGATGTCTGATTCTCATTCAGCATTGCGCGTGCCATTTCCGTGAGCACACGATTCTTCCTCTCAACTACACCATTCTGTTGTGGTGTCCTTGGAGCCGAGAATTGTGATCAATACCGTGAGCATCACAAAATTCAGCAAAGGCTTGATTTTTGAACTCGCCTCCATGATCGGTTCGAATGGCTGTAATACAAATACCTTTCTCATTTTGCACCTTTTTGGCAAACACAGTAAATAGATCAAATGTTTCATCCTTTGAAGACATAAACATAGTCCAAGTGAAACGAGAGAAATCATCTACAATAACTAGAGTATACAGATTACCACCAAGGCTCTTGACTCTAGCCGGTCCAACTAAGTCCATATGGAGTAGTTGAAGAGGACGATTTGTCGAAATTTCAAGCTTATTTTTAAAAGAATATTTGGTTTGTTTACCCCTTTGACAAGCATCATAGATCATGTCGTTTTTAAATCAAAGTTTTGGTAAACCGACAACTAAATCTTTTCTTAATAACTTGTCTAGTTGAAACATGTTCACATGTGCCAGCCGCTTATGCCACAGTCAAATTTCATCCAAGTTGCTAACAAAACATTTTTTAGAACTAATTTTAGGTAATTCTAAGGTATAGCAGTTACCTTCTCTAGGAGCTTTGAATAAATCCTTAAGTTTACCTTTATCGATCGGGAGATCATCCTTATTGACAATGAGACACTCCTCTGAGTCAAAGAGGATCCAATTATTCTTGTCAGCACTTTGGCTAACACTGATTGTGGCAGAGACCTTCTACTAAATAAACGTCTTTGATCAGAGGTCCATCTTTTGTACCAATCTCACCAATTTCGGTGATTTTGCCGGATTGGTCACCTCCAAAGGTGACTTTACCACCATCTCTTGATTTCATTGCTACAAACTTAGCTTGGTCCCCCGTCATGTGTCTAGAGCACCCACTATCAATGTACCATTTGTTGGTTCTTGATGCTCTCAGACATACCTGCGAATCATAGAAAAATTAAGTCTCAGGTACCCATATTTTCTTGGGTCCTTTAGGGTTAGTTCGGGCCTTAGGAACATAGGTTCTCTTAGGTACCCATTGATAATTACCAACAGGTCTATCTCTTCTATCTTTTTCATGAAAACAAGATGATGTACTGTGACCCTTTCGATTACAGTAGTTACAGTGCGCAAATGGGTTTGAGGTGTGAACAGTTTTCTGAAAATAATTCAAATAGGATTTTCCACCAGTTTTCTTTCTGCCTTTTCTTTTGTCAAAAACAGGATTATATCCTATGCCTGAACGATCATTTGTAAATCTTTGAGCTTTCAAAATTACATTAAGCATTTCACTACCTTAAGTGAATTTCTCAAGTGTTTTCGTGAGATATAAATTTCTTTTCTCTAAGTCAAGGCAATCTTCACAAATAACATTTGTGCACGAAAGATTCTTGACTTGTTGTTCAAGAGTCATATTTTTCCTTTTCAAATCTATGTATTTTTCAGCAAGCGTTTCATACTCAGATTGTATATCATTATATTCATCAAATAACTCATCATAAGAAGGTTGTGAATCTATACCTCATCGCCATTGTCAGGTTTCTCTTCTTCTACAACCAGACAGACATTAGTTGTCTCTTCCTCTTCCTCACTTTCTTCTTCCGAGGATCCATCTCCCCATATGGCGGATACATAAGCCTTCTTTTTGAAGTGATTGAATTTCTTCTTCTTCTCTTTCTTGTTGCCTTTCAACTGCGGGCATTCAGATTTGTAATGTCTAGGTTTCTCGCACTCGTAACAGATGACTTGGTCCTTATCTTTGGATTCGCGTCTGTTACTTGAGCTTCCCTTTTGAAGTTTATTTCTGAAACCTTGGTCCTTTTGTAAAACCTTTTGAATCTTTGCACAAACATACCCATCTCATCATCATCCTCATCATCTTCATCTTTGTCTCCCTTTTCCTTCACAGCATTGAGAGCAACTCCTTTGCTCTTACCATTGTTAATCTCGTCCAAGCCTTTCTTGAATATCATTTTACTTTCATATTCAGATAAGCTTCCGAATAAGGCAGCAACTAATGTCATTGATTCCCCAAGGGCTTCTTCGATTGCTGTGACCTTGGCTTCCCAATCTTTAGTCAAGACATTAAGGATTTTTCTGACTTGAGGGCCTTGCTCATACACTTTCCCCAAAGCTACTAGCTGGTTGACTAAATGAGTATAACGGAGTTGAAACTCAGCAATAGATTCTCTGGACTTCATTCGAAGAAGGTCATACTCGGTTGTCAGTGTGTTGATGCGATTTTCCTTTATGCCAGTTGTCCCTTCATATGCAATCTCCAGAGCATTCCACATTTCTCTCGCACTTGCTAGATTGCAAATGTGAAAGTAATCTTGCTGATTGAGAGCGCTTTGAAGCATAAGAATGGCCTTGCTATTAAGAGTGACATTTCTTCGATCATTCTCATCATAATCTTCTTCCAGTTTTACAGATCTAATGCCAATTTCAATAACTGTCGGAAGGTAATCTCCTCTCTCGAACACCTTCCATAGCCCAAACTCGGTTGCCATAACAAATACTTTGAATTTGTTCTTCCAGAATGAATAATGTTGACCATTAAATCCTGGTGGTCAGTTGATTGACGCGCCATCTGGTAATATTCCGTCCATAATCTAACTCGGGATGTTAAGCCCAATAGAGTAACCTCGCTCTGATACCAAATGAAGATGGAATATCACCTAGAGGGGGGTGAATAGGTGATCTCAAATATCTTTTCGAAGATTCACACAGAAACGAAAATAAGCAAAGACCGAGAGAGGAAATGGACACAGAGCGATTTATACTTGTTCGGTCTAATACTTCGACCTATGTCCAGTCCCCAAGCATACCTTGGGATTTCCACTAACTCTTTCAAATATGAATACAACTTAGGATGATCCTTTCTCACTCGGACTCACTCCCCCTTACAAGTTGCAATCGTACATCCACACTTAAGGTTCTACAACCTTAAGTTTTAACAACTAAACAATAATCAAATAAGTGTTTAAGAAAACTCCTCACTGAGTAGATAAGTGATAATCACTGAAGTGCTAGATATCCGAAGATATTAATGGAACAGTTGAAACAGTAAATGCAATAATCTCTAATTGAATGTGCAGAGTTCTCGGTAGTTGGCGGAATTGAATTTGGTTCGCTTTTATAGTGTACGCCATTAATGCCGTTGTGAAGCTTCAAGAAATAGCCATTGAGACTCTTCGTGTTTCTGTTAGAAACAGAAGCAAGACGGCTGTGAATATTTGAACGTTGCTTCATTAAATGCTCTCGGTGATGACAAACTTGTGCAGAGAGATAATCAGAGTAAAATCTGGAATAAGTATTCCTCTAAAGAATTTTTTCATCTGCTGCACTCTTTAATTCCTAATGTTGCTCTGTTTCTCTGTCTAGCATTTAATTTGTTGCCACGCTCGATTGCCTTTCGCTTGAATTTAAATATAGCAGGGTTAACAACTAAAACTCAAACAAAGAAATGATTAGATATGATATAAGTGAGTTTGAAGGATATTAACAAACATTGGGTAGTAACCCATGAATTTCAGAATGATTTAAACTTGCGTCAGTCAAATGTATAAATTCCAGAAAGAGCATTCTCGAGAATTGATCTATCATTCTCGAGAATCAAGTTCAAGACAGTGAGGTATAGAAAGCAAACCTTTAGGTATTCTCGAGAATTCATTGCACCATTCTCGAGAATCCCATGTTCAGAGAACTACCGTGAAGATTTATGATGCCTATTCTCGAGAATTGATTCTCCATTCTCGAGAATCACACGGTAATAGTTTTTTGTAGATAGCAAGCATTCTTGAGAATTGATATTCCATTCTCAAGAATCACATGTTCACTTAAGCACAGAATGATAAGCTTCTTCCATTCTCGAGAATCATATAGTCATTCTCGAGAATCACATGACAGGAAGCAGTTTAAACATTTAAACATTCACTGAGCATTCTCTAGAATTCTTGGACTTATTCTCGAGAATTGTTTTCCCATTCTCGGGAATGACTTACTCATTCTCGAGAATGAATGATATGTTCAGAAGGTGAACACTATGGCAGACTATGTTTATTCTCGAGAGCTAATTGTGAGTACTCGAGAATTAGGGCAAACATGTTAGTGCCAATTCTCGAGAGTTCAATCATATTCTCTAGAATCATAACAACAACTTGAGTTGATTTGTTTTGTTTTGCCAGGCCATTCTCGAGAATCATAAGCCCATTCTCAAGAATCATATGTGCATTCTCGAGAATCATATGCTCATTCTCGAGAATGATTGTGTGTATTTCACAAATACAGAATTGATCAAGTTCTTGGGATCTAACAATAGTGTCAAACTCGAGTTTGTCACTTAATGACTTGAGTTTGCTCCTGTTTCAAAATTTTCTTCAAAGCTCAATCGCGATGACCTTTTATGAGAAAGAACCAAACTCGAGTTTGAGTTTCTAAACTCAAGTTTGGCTCCTGAGTAAAAGTTGCAAACTCAAGTTTGTTTAACCAAACTCGAGTTTGTGTCGCTCTGTTTGAAAATTAGCTTTTCCGAATTTGCGAAATCTTCATGAATTATCTATATACTTCATATCATCTGTTACTACCATTCCTAACTATGTTTAATCAATTTGTTAGTGATTTTCAGATGATCAAACTTGCATTAAACTAAGGTTTAAGCATAAAGTAAAAAGTGATGTCATGCACTGCAGAAGCTCTAACGACTAGTTCCAACTGATCTCCAACAGCTACTATTTACAATGGTCAGATGATCTTCATCTATATAAGTAGAGACACATTCAAGATGGAGCAAAACGATGACAAGAGCTAGCACTGTCAAAATGTCAATATTCTGATTCCAACATTCGTCTCACACACACTCTATTCTCAATGCATATATAGTTCATCATAGAGAGTGAAATGATTCGTATTGTACTTCAGTGTTTATTCATTCACTTCTGAGAGAAAAGATTCATTGTAATCATTTTATCTGAGAGTTACTCAAGATTGGGTGATCTTGAGTGGGAAACAGATTGTAACCTTACAGTCTGTAAGGGGAGTATTTCAGTGAGAGATTTGGCTTCACAAGTGCCTAAGTGAACTTGTGGAATTGTAAAGGCTTCTCTTGTGCCCAGATTAAACAAGAGAATAGTGTATTGAAAATCTCAAGTGGAGCTTGGGGACTAGACGTAGGTCAAGGATTGGGCTAAACTAGTATAAATCTTAGTTTGCATATTCTCTTCCCTGATCTCTTATATTCCCAGCATATATGTTTGATTGATTGTCTATCACTTTATAAATTATTATTGTCATACAAATTGATGTCAGTAAGTTGAGAAAATATTTTTAAAGTTCCAAGTTTTTAATCATTCACCCCCTCTTAGGTTCAGCCGGTTCTTACATACCTTTCTTGGATGGCGCCTATTTCTCTACCCCTTGGTAGTTCGCCGAAATTCTCAAGAGCTTGAGTGTCCATGAATTTCGGCCAACTCCCCTTTAAATAGTCTTGGTAGGCTGAAATATCCAAGACCTAATTGTCTTGTGTATTTTTGGCCACCAAGCAAAAAATAGGGTTTTAGATGATAAGCCCATTCCCTGGTGTTATCCAAATCATTAAGATAATGAATTAAGCAATTGGGAATCATCTTTGTGTGTAACCTATTAGACCCAATTAGTTACTGACATAAATAAACTTGGACCAATTGAAACTCCTTTAATGGGCCCAAATTATCTAATGACCACATAAGACATTAGCAATGCTCTACAGCCCTAGAACTAATTGAATTGATCAAGTGATCCACCTTTCAAATTTGGACACCGTGCAGACATCATCCCTAACAACGTCATTCAAATTTAGTCGAGAGGAAAGATAGAGTATCATCTCTCTTGATTGACTAAATTTTAATTCACAGAACTAGGAGTCTTCTTGTATTTACTCTATAACAGATCATGACTCTTCATGATCACTTGTTGTGCTTACAGACTCCCGAGTCAATTAGAAGCTATCCAAGCTTTACTGGTCTTGTGAATGACTAATCCCTTATAGGGGATTGTGAGTCCCCTCAGCATGTTTATCTATACTCATGCATTCGAGTTACACCCAAGAGTACATTGTTCTCCCCATTTTCAGGCGAATAGAGTTGTACAATCAAGTCCAGGACAACCCGCACTACCAAATGATAAGAGACTTTTCATATCCAAAGATACTCTCCACAATGGTTTGTGCAATCTCTCAACAAGTTAGTTCGATGCTATCTGTTCTCCAACAGATCTACCCAAGACATCAGCTAAGACATATGATCATGATCTCTATCATTGATCCTTGAGATTAACACATGTTCTTTTCCTAAGGTTTTTATCTTTAAACACATATTTACCTTAAAATAAAGGCAAAGGCATAAATATGATAAAGATAAAATGTGCTAATTTATTCATAATGAAATACTACAATGTAGAAAAGGTATTCATCTATCATCACAGATTGTCTCTAGGACACCTAAATACTAACATATAAACCCCTTAGCCCTGAATCATTTTGTAAAGATTTTGCAGCATGCAGCGAAACATTGGTTGCAATGTAGTTGCCTCCCTCCGATGAAAAAAAGTCAATTGAATTTTTTCATCGGAGATTGGAATCTATCTTGCAAACCAATATTTCACTTCATGCTGCATTATCTTCATTAATAAAGAAAGTTTGTAGCAGTTATTTAAAAACCGCTACAAAAACCACCTTTGTGGCGGTTAAATTCAAAAACCGCTACAGAATGCTAAGAGACTTCACATTTGTAGTGGTTACATTCAAAAGCCGCTACAAAATGTGATATGATTCCCGAAAGAAAGGGATGATTGGATCAACTAGGAATGGAATTTCGCACTGAACATTCGACCTGCAACGCGTCCGGATAAGAACCCAGTGTATCTCACGCTACAGACCTCGGATTTTACCGATTCCAAAACGAGGAGAAAGATGGCTTTCCGAAACACGACTTTGACTCAAGAAACACCGAAAACGGACACAGGAATATTGAGATACGAAACAAAGAAATATAGAACGAAAACTGGATTATAGGTAGGCGCCACAATTCCAAAGAATTGATAAGTGAAGAACGCCACAAGGATTGTTGCCCTTGATAAGTTCAAAGATTCTCAAAAGAACCCTAGAGAAGCTAGTCTCTCACCAAAAATGTTAACTCTTAATTCTGCTGTCCAAAAGGCTATGGTGTTCCCTTATATAGTGGGCAACATCCATATTGAGTTTAACCTAATTATGCTTACACACAAAGCCCAATAAGTGAGCCCAATAAGCCTTATTACAAAAATATAACTAAAAGTAAAAAGAATAAAACTAAGTGCAGAATTTGGGCCAAGTAATAAAATGAAGCCTTCATGCATATCCCTTGAGGCTTATTCCTCCAAGTTTGTTGCCTTGGTCATGCCGCCTCCTATGTCCTCATCATT
Source organism: Acacia pycnantha (assembly GCA_025563575.1). Taxonomy (NCBI): domain Eukaryota; kingdom Viridiplantae; phylum Streptophyta; class Magnoliopsida; order Fabales; family Fabaceae; genus Acacia; species Acacia pycnantha. Next base: position 153,646 of record JAMWYP010000320.1, on the reverse strand, counting down.
CCCTCCTTCTTCAGAAGAATTTGTCCTCAAATTATAATCCTCTCCTCTGGCTCAAACACTACCCTTTTACTTCCTTTGTTCGCTTGCTTGACGTAACTCTCTACCTTTTTTCCAATGTTTGCCTTTACCTTCTCATGTAGTTTCCACACATATTCAGCCTTACTCTTACCATCTTTATGCTGAAAAATAGAGTTGCCTTTTTGCATCAAGTCTCCAACTTGTCTTTGAATCTCCTTGGTATCTTGGGGGTTACTCCTATAGGCTGGCCTGTTAGGCAATGAAGCTCCTGGAATGAGATCAATTTGATGTACTATGCCTCTTAGAGGTGGTAGTCCGTGAGGTACCTCTTTAGGAAAAACATCTTTAAATTCCTCAACAAATTAGAAACCTCATTTGGAAAAGAGTTAGTAGGACTTGCATCTGTAAAATTATTCTCTTTACTCAAAAGCAAAAGCATTGGCTTTTTCAAATGCATTGCCTTTTTCACCTCTTTTTCTTTTATAAACAAGTTTGGTGCTTTTCTCTCTTTTTCTCTTTTTTTCTCTTGCTCTCTTCCACTCTCTTTTCTCTCTTGCTTTCTTTTTCTCTCATTTTAAAATTATCCTCACTAACTTCTCTTGGTGTCAAAGGTGCAAGAATAGTCTTGCGTCCTTTATGTACAAAAGAGAACTTGTTGGTGCAACCATTATGCATAACTTTCTTATCATGTTGCCAAGGTCTCCCAAGAAGCAAATGACAAGCCTCCATTGGTACCACATCACATAAAACTGTATCATCATACTTCCCTACAGAGAAGTTCACCTCTACTTGTTTGCTTACGGTCACTTCACCATCCTCACTAAGCCATTGAAGTTTGTATGGCAGCGGGTGAGGTTTGGTTTCCATGCCCAATTTAGACACCATTCTAGCACTTGCAACATTGGTACAACTCCTCCATCAATAATTAAAGAACATACCTTACCTTGGATAAGGCATCTAGTATGAAAGATGTTCTCTCTTTGACTATCATCCATGTCTTTTGCTTGGCTACCCAACATCCTTCTTACCATAAACAAATCTCCTTCTGGAATTATTTCTTCATCTTCATCATCATGTGAGGCAGAATCGAAGAAGAATCACTAGTAAGCTCTCCATCCTCTTTAAGTAACATAGTCTTCTTAGTTGGACATTACGAAGCTATGTGACCTCTCCCCAAACACTTGAAGCATTTTATTTCACTACTCCTTGTCTTTTTGGGATCTCATTGGATTTAGGTGTAGCAGTGGGATTGCTTGATGAAGTACCTCCCTCCTTATTTTTATCCTTCCAGCTTGAAGAATTAAAATTTGAAGAGTTTTTCCTCATGACACCCTTTCTCTTGAGTTGTTGTTCTACCTTACTAGCTTGCTGCACTAAATCCTCCAACTCCACATAATTTTGCAACTCCACAACATCTCTTATATCACTATTCAACCCATGCAAGAAACGTGCCATAGTAGCCTCCCGTTCTTCACTAATATTTGCTCTAATCAAGGACACATCCATCTCTTTATAATACTCATCTACATTATTGTTACCTTGTGTGAGCCTTTGAAGTTTATTGTGAAGGTCTCGATGATAATGGGAAGGAACAAATCTTCTTCTCATTAGCCTTTTCATCTCCACCCAACTATCCACCAATGGTTCTTCATATCTCACCCTCTCCCTTTGCAATTGGTCCCACCAAATGAGAGCATAATCACTAAACTCCATGGCTGCCACCTTCATTTTCTTCTCTTCGGTATAATTGTGACAAGCAAATAAGTGCTCAATCTTCATTTCCCACTCTAAATAGGCCTCCGGATCACTTTTCCCTTTAAAAGATGGTATATTAAACTTCACTCCCTTAATTCTATCCTCTCTAGCATCATTCTCATTACCTCTTCTTCTCCTTCTTTCATTCCCTTGATTTTCTATTCTCTCAATTCTCTCATATAACTCCTATTGTGTTCCCTCATCATCCTTTGCATTTGAGTTGTAATGGCTTCAATTAGCAATCTATTATCTCCTATAGGAGGAGGAATATCTTCACCACCTGCTCCTGCCATAATTCAAGGAAAAGAACAAGAATAAAAGTAATAGGACCTCACCACTCACTCACATGTTTACACTCTTAAAAATGTATCACTCGTATTTGTTGCTCTCTATAAGGCTTTTGTGTAGTGTGCTCTCTTGCCTTTTACCACTCATCAATAGCTCTCTTTAAGTTCTTAACAGAATCTCCAAGAACACTCAAGAGTACAATCCCAAACTCAAGAATTGGCGGTGACTCACAATAGAAATTGGAAAAGATGTCAAAGAAGACAAGACAAAGAAAACCAAAACAATTTGGAGGAACTATTCAAGGAAGACACTTTGGACTTGATTCACAAGTAGTAGTGTTTAATTGAATAGCAAGGTGCTGTCCTTTTTTTTTCTTTTTTTTTTCCTTCTTGTTTTTTTTTAACACCTGATTCTTCAACAAAAGGAATTTGTGATTTTGGAATCAAACTTTGAAATTGACTAATTCAGAACTAAATTAGGTATAATTCCCCACAAATTGAGCAATTACTTAACACACTAACAACATACTACTCAAGAAACATGAATTGAAAGGATTAAAATTCAAGAACAATGATGAACAAGGATGAACACCAAGAACCAAGTGCAAAAATATGTGAACTGAACAAGAAATTGAAAGAAACAAAAACAAGAAGATTGAAAGAACAAATTACCCAAGATAACCCAATTCCAATCCTAGAACCGAGAGCTTTGATACCACATGATATGATTCCCGAAAGAAAGGGATGATTGGATCAACTAGGAATGGAATTTCGCACTGAACATTCGACCTGCAACGCGTCCGGATAAGAACCCAGTGTATCTCACGCTACAGACCTCGGATTTTACCGATTCCAAAACGAGGAGAAAGATGGCTTTCCGAAACACGACTTTGACTCAAGAAACACCGAAAACGGACACAGGAATATTGAGATACGAAACAAAGAAATATAGAACGAAAACTGGATTATAGGTAGGCGCCACAATTCCAAAGAATTGATAAGCTGAAGAACGCCACAAGGATTGTTGCCCTTGATTAGTTCAAAGATTCTCAAAAGAACCCTAGAGAAGCTAGTCTCTCACCAAAAAGGTTAACTCTTAATTCTGCCGTCCAAAAGGCTATGGTGTTCCCTTATATAGTGGGCAACATCCATATTGAGTTTAACCTAATTATGCTTACACACAAAGCACAATAAGTGAGCCCAATAAGCCTTATTACAAAAATATAACTAAAAGTAAAAAGAATAAAACTAAGTGCAGAATTTGGGCCAAGTAATAAAATGAAGCCTTCATGCATATCCCTTGAGGCTTATTCCTCCAAGTTTGTTGCCTTGGTCATGCCGCCTCCTATGTCCTCATCAAAATGCAAAGAGACTTCACATTTGTAGCAATTTAGTTAACCACTACAAATTGGCATGTGGAACGATGTATTCTGTAGCAATTAATGTAGCGATGCTATGCTAAAACCGCCACAAAGTACACGTGGAATGTCATTTGTAACGGTTATATTCTTAAACCACTACAACCATTCAAGTCTTTAAAATCGCTTTCTTTCACTCTCACAACACACATTTCACTCTCACCATGCACATATTAGTCTCACACGTTGTCTTACAACATTTAAGTTTACTTTTTTTAAGTCATGGTTTCAGGGAGAGGTAAGGGAAAGGGGGTGATATACGGAAGAGTGCCTCGAAGAGGGGGTAGTAGTATCAGAGGGCAGCACGGGTGTAGAAATATCCTCATTCCATCACAGGAGGGGACCCAGCCTCAGTAGATGTTCCCACAAGTAGAGGAGGATACCCCATATGGTGAGAAGGCAAAACTACCACATTTTGATGAGGACAGGGTGGTTAAGGAAGAGCCTAAGATAAGTTTGGAAGACTTTGAGCAAGGTGGGATGTTTGAATTGAACATGTCGATACACGATGTGGAGTAATTCTTGGATGAGGACATTTCTCGGGAGCAAGGGAACCCAAAAGACATTCATCTTCCCAGGCGACTAGATTTGAGGTGGAAGTTGAAGGTAAAGTTAAATATTGTTTTAATACATGTAATATTTAAATTTCATACAGTTTATTAAAAATGTAATTAAAAATGTTGTGAATTGAACAAATGAACAGAGGAACATCAGCACAAGGAGGCTGGATGTGGCTGGTTTGAATACGATGAATGGGCCACAGGTCGTAGTTCCATGGAATGAGCACACAAACCAACTGATTGAGAACAATGGTCACTTGTTCAATCGCTAGCTAACCAACTTTAGCAGGAATTGGTTTTGGTTTCCCATCCACTTTTTAGATTGGAAAGAAGTTACGTCGGATCAGAAGAAAAGAGTTTTTAGAAGTTTTTATGGTAATTAATTGCATTTAATTATAGTGTGTGTGTGCGCACGCGCATTAATAGTTATAATTTATGCCTTTTGAGATTTAATTGTGATACAAAGAAAGTTTAAAGTCCGGGACAACAGGAGAAGGTACATGCTAATAAAGATTGGGGATGGCTAGAAGAACAAGAGGGGTCGTCTCTACCACTAGGTGGATAAGGATAGGACGATTACTCTGGATCAACTGATAGCAAGAGTGCAACTACTTAGAGAAATAATTCAAGTCTTGAGGAAGCTAAACAAGTTATGCTTGATGTTGATAGTGAACATTGAAAAAGGACAAGAGTATTTATGGTGATATCTAACCATACCTATACTATGCTTATATGAAATGAGATCAGTATCATTTTTGCCCCGAAAGTTTTGACTCAGGAGCATTGGGCACCCGAAAGTTTTTTTTGGAGTAAAATTGCCCCAGAAATGATCAAAAAAGAGCAATTTTACCTCAGAAGTTTTTTTCATGAGCAATTTTGCCCCTAGAAGTTTACAAATTGGAGCAACAATTTAATGGTCAAGATTAATGGAAGGCAAGATTGCTACGTTTTTTAACTTCCAGGGCAATTGTACTCCCAAAAATACTTCCAGGTGCCTAGTGTGCTTGAACCAAAATTTTCGGGACAAAAATGATACTTATTCCTATTGTATATTAGGAAATGAATCAAGAATTAATTTCCTGAATGCTTCTTAGAAGGCAAGTAGGAGTACACATTACTTTCTAATTAGTGGTCTCTCTAGAGCTCTATAAATATGATGTGCCTCCCTTAGTCATGGAGCATAAGAGCTTTGACCCAAATTCGAACGTGGATCCGCCCTGTTACTCAAGTCTCTTCTTTCTCCTATTTTCCCTTCAGAGATGTTATTGATTCTGTGGAATTACTGCAATCACAGTAATCAATGCGATAATGACCCTTTTAATTCATGAAATTGAAGAACATATGAAAGATTTAACCTCCAAATCCAAGGAAGTAGCGAATAATTTCTCGCTTTGCTAATTAATTATTGTAGCAAATAATTAATGCCAAGATTATTAAATATAATTTTCGGACTTTAACAATCATGCATTTTTTAGCTCGACTAGATCATGGAATCCACAAATATCTCTACGTGATTTGCGATACACTCAACCACTGCCTTTGGGCCATATCTTTCACTCGATGACATTAAAATGGGGCCTAAGTGTTACAGTTCCTCTTGTGGAGAGCGGGTCATAGCGACTTCAAGCCTAAAGTGACCACATGCATTATTCTCCTATAAGAATCAATGATGGAACTTTCCATCAATCCTCTCATAGTGGCGGCTCAGGGGAACCAGTTTCCCTACCTATCCGGTCCAGATGGGATATGAACAGTCTAGATTTGATTTTTTTTTTTACTTTTAATTTTTTTAAAAATAATCATTTTAATGGGTAAAGAATCTAAAATAAAAATAATTTTTCAACCAACATATTTTTTAAAAAATGATTTTTTTTCATTTAAAACTTCACATTTTAAAAAAAAAATATATGGACCGTCCAGATCAAGAAAAACTCTCCCTACCTATCTTTGTGATAGGTAGGGAAACTGATTCCGTAGGTCAGGTCATCACCCTTGTTCTCCAACAAGCACCCATGAATTGACTTGATCTCTCTCATATCCATGAATTAAGGTCATCATCCGACATATAAACTAGTCGCCAACATAATACATTATAGTTATCACGATTCACATAGAGGATAACTACTCTAGGGGCAGTTATATATTGGTTTTTCTTGCATATGTAACATAGAATATAACAACTCAATTTCCTTTTAATAAATCTTGGTACAATGCATGTCATAACAAAAAAATCTCACATTCTATAAGCATTGAACAAAACAATATTTACTTGAGAAATTAATTATAATAGCATTTACAATATCATAATAATCTTATATACATATACCATTTCTAATGCATACATAAACATATCTCTTGCAAACAAAAATATTAAGCTTTTATAGAAATTTCGGCCGTCTCTTCTATAAGTTGAACTTCCCAAAATTTCTACAACAGCCTATTAGTTCAACACAACATATACAAGTACAAATATATCAAAATATCAAGAGAAGACAAGGATCTTGCCTATAGAATACATAGATTGACTCTAATACATCATACAATAGTATATATGAAGTATTTACATTAGCCTACGCTATTCAAGTAGCATCCAAAAGCTTCTTTCCCTCAAGAGTCAAACGGAGGAGTCTATCTGAATGTCAAAAATATTTTCCAGTAAGTAAATAAAATATAAATATACAATAAAGATAAATTGGTCCAATCATATCAAAACAAATAAATTAGCATTTAAATAGTAAAGAACCAACTATGTAGACATTCAACATTTAGATGCGAAGAGTAAAAGACAACAAAGAGGGAGAATAAATAAATAAATAATTTCAGAGAGCCTTATTAGTTTGAAAACCAATATAATAATTTAAAAGCATTCTCATTCTTTAATAGGACTTAAACAGAACAATAACAGATATAGACACTCACACACAGTCCACACTGGTAAGTAACCAATACGGCATGGCTAGAAGCCGGAAAGAACTAGTGAGTAATACTCACAAAAACCCTCCCTCCGTGTCTACCATCTCCTAATCACTATGCTAGCTCAAGGGCTAATGGTAAAGATATTTGATGTAAAATTTGATTAAAAATAGGGTTAAGGTGCAAAAATAGACATGTACTTTTCTCAAAAGAGCGCCCAGTAGCAAATATTTTTTTTAGGTGCAAAAGTAGACACGTGGTTACAAAAGTGGAGCAAAAATAGCGTTTGACCGTTAGTTGACTTTTTCTGAACTGAAAATGATGACGTGGACGATGACGTGGATGTTAATGCTTTATAAATTACAGTTCAGCCCCGGATACATTTCAAAAATTTCAATTTAGTCCCTCTATAAACTTTTAAAATTTTCATTTAAGTCCCTTCTTCTTCCTCGGTATACCGATTCGGTGATCCTTCTTCTTCCTCGGAGGTGCACTTCTTGTGGGGCAAAACCCGAAGGAAAATATCATAGCTCAAAACTCAGATCTCAATATCACGAAAAACTTGAAACATTTAAACCCAGCAAATCTCAAAAAATTCAATACCCAAAACGAATGCAGATCGCCAGCAAATCTGAAGCAAAAAATTCAATACCAAAACGAATACCCAAAACGAATGCACAGATCACCATCAGTCGTACGGCTGGGTATGTAGACAATGAGTAAGCGCGAAGCTTTCTTCCATAACCCAGGTCGTCGTTTTGGGTCTCTTGGGTGGTTGTTGCTTCTAACATGGGCTGCGGAGCTTCCAAGGTTGACGATTTGCCGGTGGTGAGCCTCTGCAGAGAACGGAAGGAGTTCCTCAAAGCCGCATCGGAGCAACGATATGCTCTTCTTTGCGCACTGCGTCACATATTTTCAGTCCCTTAAAGACATTGGAGGCACCCTTCGCAAATTTGCCCTCTGACGCCCTCTGACGAAGGTAAAGGAAACAAGACCAAATTAAAGAAAAAGAACCTAAATTCATCTTCTTCAACTTCGATTTCACATTCGGCTCACGATAATTCTCCTGGGCAAGAAGAGGTAGGGGGTTCTCACTTAAATTTGTCGTCTGTTTCTGGTTCTGATTCCGACTTAGATTCTTCCTCTGGTCACATTCAATTTGCCCTCAATCGACTAGCGAGCTCTGCTCGCCGGGTTTTCTCATCGAGCAGCGGAGGCTCCAGTTCGGGAAGACAAAGAAGAAGAATGAGGAGTGAAAAATACCTGAAAAAAAAATGCTATTTTTGCTCCACTTTTGTAACCACGTGTCTACTTTTGCACCTAAAAGAAGTATTTGCTACTGGGCGTTCTTTTGAAAAAAGTATGTCTATTTTTGCACCTTAACCCTTAAAAATATTACCTCTATATCCAAGTGGGATGTTATTTACTCACCTCATAATCCCAATAGCTACAAACTATCCAATTTAATAGTCTAGAGTATGATTCAAACTTAATTCACCTAATATACAAATAACATCATTGTTATTCAATTATATATAATAATCTCATCAAAATAATTACCCTCGTTTCCTCATAACAACACTTCTTCTCTTTTTACAACATTCGAACACAATCATAAGCTTCATAAATTATTTGGAACCCTAATGTATATAAATATATAATCCTTTCGTCCCAATATGTAAGATCCTGTTTTTTTTTTTTTTTGGAATGGGCTTATCCCTTTTTACAAGATTCCTTTTAAGTTTGTCTAAATAATAAATGCACATGGGCTTGTCCCTTTTATAAGATCCCTTGAGTTTGTCTAAATAATAAATACACTTTTGCCCTTAATTACTCTCATAATTTATTCTCCATACATTCTCTTTCACCCTTTTTTCATTATTACTCTCTTACTCATAAATAGTGGCATTTTTGGAAAACAACTTATATTTTCTACATATTTATTACTTTTAATTGTTTCTTATAATCCCACGATTCGGTTGAAAAGACCTTATATAGGGGTGAAGGGAGTATAAGCATCATAAAATTTCCCAAATGTCAATGTTGGAATTGAACCATTTTTACCAAGTAATTATTATGCTTCCTAAATTAATTATTTTCCTAGAATCAATTTAAATTCGTCACTTTGGCCACCATGATCCATTCATGGGATTTGTAGCTTCCTTCAAGCCTTTAAACAAACACATCCGTATTCAATAGAAATAAGTCATAAAACAATTACTATTATTTCATATTATTTGTCTAACAACTTCAAACAGTCACAGCCACATGAGGTCACAAGATCCTCTAAATTAAATTTCTTAACAACATTTAACTTGTAAATTTCAGAACCCATGCTTTTATCTTGCAACGGAAATCTCAGCAAAATACCAATTCAAGTAAACTTTCTTCTCCAACGCTACAGCCAAATAAAACCCCTAAGCACCAAATGGAATAAATACCATAGTTTCTCAAAAATCTTCTAACTTTTTATAATAAAACATCCACTTTTATCTTCAAGCAAAATTCAGATCATAATTAACCAAAATAGAATGTAAATCCTTCACCACAATCAAAATACTATAGATACATGTCGAGATAAACATCTTCCCCTTTTATCGATAACTATCAACAAATAATGCGATATCCAAACATCAGTCCAGTTTCAGAAAGCTTCTAAAATCAGCTCCTCAACAAAAATTAATATCAGAATCTTCTTCCTTTTGTCCATAAGCTCCGTTGTCTAATAATTTCATTCAGTTAACATTCTAGCTCATTTCTTTTATCTTAATCAACAACAATCATAGAGAGATGATTTGAGCATACAACACACAAGCGATGCACAAGAGGAGATGGCACCCAAAACCCACCCATAGCAGCGGAGCAGAGAGAGACAGAGATAGGTTCTGGTGATGAAGGATCAGAAGTCTGGAACTGTTTGGCACTAGAAAAAAAAAAATGATAGATTGAACCTTACACCCCACATACATAGATGGAATAGAGAGGACTCCAAAGGAATAAACGAACACAACTCACCCTGCCTCCCACAACACACAAAACAAAAGACAAAGAAGAGAAACCGTCGATTATCGCACGCATAGCAACGACCAATGGAGAAAGAGGATCACACACAAACACACCACCAGCAATCAAAGAGAAAGGCGGAGTAGAGCGATGGAAAGGAGGAATGGAGATGAAATCCCAAAATCGGGAAAAATCTTAGGAAGATTTTCCTTTTATTACTGTTTTTTTTTTATTCCTCTCTTGTTTAAATTGCAGAAGGGCATTATAGTAATTGCAGGTTGATGAAATAATAAAATTACTCATATAGCATAGCCAAGATTTGACCTTAAAGGCCCATGAATACATAGCAACATCTATTCCCCTAAGCCACCATTTATCTTTAGTTAAATGTCTACAATTGATAAAATATTAATTATCCACATCAGTTTTTATTTATTTATTATTAATTTTTTTTCAAGGTCATTACATTTTAAATCCATTATTTTTATTGTTGACATATATTTATTTTATTTTCAGGGTCATTCCAATAACAGATAAATCAGGGGAGTTCCAATTCAAATCCAAAAGACTTGTATCTGGCATAGAAGTCAATCAACTAATAATTCAGGGTACATAAACAATACCTGGGCCTTGTGCTACAAGGCTTAATTTATTGAACGTCAATGCCACCTCCGGCCATGATAACCTCTCCCATGATCCCATTGGCCACCTCCATGCCATCCTCCACCAAATCGATCACCACCACGCCATCCACCACCAAATTGGTCACCACCATGCCATCCGCCTAACTGACCACCACCACCTAACTGATCACCACCATGCCATGCACCTAATTGATCACCACCACCTCTACCATCTTGAATATAGCGCCGAGGTCTTCTTTTCTCCACTGACAATACACAACCTACAACCTCAGTTCCATCTAGTTCTAGTGCTTTATTGAAGCCATCAACATCCATGAAGTCTATCCAAGCATACCTGTAATGAGCACGCATTTACAATCAAGGTGGACAACAATTATATATATTAATGACGATTATTCAAAATGACCAAACATACTTCCATATTCTAATCAAATACCAAATTTTATGTCATCATATTGCTGTTCTGTTTTCTATATTGCCACTTTTATTTATCATTTTTCATTGTACTTCTTCACCAACAATACTTATCATATTTTCATGTTTGCCAACACAAAACTGTCAAGAAATAAAAATAGCAAAATCACTTTTACTCCAGCCATGAATTTTATTCTTCTAACTTCATTTTTTCAGTAAAAAATTGATCACAAATAATAGGATTTTCTCTGACTTGGTTAGTAGTACAAAATAAAGCATATTCAATTATGAAAGCATCTTATATTACAAAATATGTAAACTATAAATTTCTATTACAGTCATTTTATATGCTTGCATCAAATTTTGAAAATTATTAACAAAAAGCTCAATGATTAATTCAACTACTATAAGTTTGTCTTGATGAAAAAAAGATTAAAAGACAATTTCATCATGATTAACCCACCCCACCTCATAGATAACAATCCAGAGTGATTAAGCAACAGACAGTGATAAAATAGAAGGGAAATACCTGGACAATACCAACAGGAACATAAAACCAACAGTAGCATTCAATAGCCTAGAGACTCTCCCACATTCAGCTCACGTATTGCCTAACCTCCACAAAACTCTTCTCCCCAAATATATATAGCAAACAATCCCCTCTATCTCATGGATTAGCCTTGCCATTAGACAAGGGCCCATTTGCCACAGGTCCAACACATGATATATTTACCAAAAACATTATTTTTACTCCATTTTAAAATCCACAACATTTGTAGACAGATCCCAAATCTTTTTTTACCAAAAATTTATGCAATGTCAAGACAGCAAGACTACAGAAAGGCATATGCAAAAAATAACCACCAATTTATACGAGATAAAATTATAAGGGCATGCTGAAAATTTGCAGAGTTTATTATGTCATATCATCCAGTTAGCTAAGAAATAGACCATTATTAACAATAAAAGAAACATACCCCTTTGTAGAACCAGTGCCATAATCTCTTGCAATTGATATCCTGGAAATTATTCCACAAGATTTGAAATGTTCTTCCAGGCTAGTTCTAATCTGAAAGTACAGAATTGGAGTCTGTTGGATCTTTGTAATTTGAACTAAATGAATTTAAGAAAAGAAGAGAGTTAGGAAGAAGTAGAAACCAGAATTAGAACCAGAAATGAGACAGAAAGAACAGAGGGTTGAAGACAAGAAGAGAGGCAGAGTAGAAGACAAGAGAAGAACAGAGAGTTTCCCTGAATAGTGCACTGAAATCTTATTCCATCAAATCTGTCTGTTATGATACAATAGAGCTCTATATATAGGCATCTGAATCATAACTAACTAACGGCTATAATTCAAATACCAACTACCACCTACCTCTAATGGCTACTTTAGTAACTAACCTAACTTTTGACCAAAAAAAAAAAGTAACTAACCTAACTAACATTTATATAAAAATTACAATAACAATACCCCTTGTGGAAAGATCCTTGCCCTTAAGGATCTGGGATTAAAAGCTTGGGAATTTCTGCTGGAAGGTATAAAGCAGCATCCATGATGACTCATTTGGGAGCCCCTTCCATTGCACTAACACTTCAGTCACCAACTTTCTTCTGTACCTAGTAGTCCTTCTGTTCAGAACTCTCAGGCTCCAAAGTAGGAGGCAAGTCTAGAAAACCTAGGGGTGGATGGTGTGGACGAACCTTAGCATCAAGATACAACTTCAAGAGAGAAACATCGAAAGTGGGGTGTGTTAGGACTTAGGAATTACAAGTACTTCCCATTAATGTAAATAGCATATAATCAAGGTAATTAGTATAGCAAATAATCAGGGATTAAACTTAGGGAATTATCATTATGAGGCCATGAGCCATTAATTCCTAGGCTCCTCACTCGTATATATACCCCTCTTTGTACATGAATATACATTGAATTCAGATTATATTTCTCTCTCGATCAATAGGGTGGATCCTTGTGTTAGGAGGAAGTTCCAACCTATAAGCTACTGGTCCTATCCTTTCAAGCACCTTGTAGGGTCCAAAGTAACAAGGTGCGAGTTTTCGTGAGCTACGAGAGGTTGCTGAACCCATTGTCACACAGCAAACTCTCTATTAGTCCTATGAAGGTCAGCCCTTTGCTTCATCATATCAGCTGCCCTAAGGAGATTATGCTTCAATAACCCAATCATTTCCTCCCTTGCTATGAAACCTCGATCTACAGCCTCGAGTACTGCATTATGAGGCAGGTAAGGAGTGTGCAAGTGTGGTTTTTGACCATAGAGAAGCTCATGAGGGGCTTGAGATATCCATTTACTCCACTGTATTTGGCATCTCACAACACATACACCGGAGATAAGTCTTTAGACATCTGTTGAGAACCTCGGATTGCCCATCCATTTGTGGGTGATATGCAGTGGTAAGCTTTTGATCAAAACCCAAAACATGTAGGAATTCCTGCGAAAAACTTACTCACCATTATTGGGTCACGGTCAGCAATGATTTCTGCAGGTGCCCCATGTAGTTTGTAGACACAATCCATAAAAATCTAAGCCAAAGTAGCTGCTGTGTAGGGATGAGACAGTAGCAGGAAGTGCGCATATTTGCTCAATCTGTCAATGATAACCAGATGGTGTCCTTACCATTTGATTTTGGAAGCACTTCTATGAAATCCATGGTAATGGACTCCCAAATTCTACTAGGAATGGGCAGTGGCTGTAGCAATCCTGGAGGTGCAATAACTTCATATTTTCACCGAACACAATTATCACAAGCGTTAACATATTCAGTGACATCATTAATAAGCTTCTTCCACCAAAATAGAGCCTTAATATGCTGGTGAGATGCTTGAATTCCTGAATGGCCTCCTTGAGGACTAGAATGCAGCTATTCGAGAATGTGTTTCGAGTTCAGGGATGTTACCAATCACCAATTTACCCTTCCTTTGTAGAAGATCACCATCCAAATAAAATGACCCCAAATTCCTCCACCTTGCTGCGCCATAGGGATAAGAGAGATAGTGAAGTCATCATTTTCCCAGCTGTCCTTTATTTTCTGCAACAATTCTGGAGGGGAAGTAAATAAAGTGATCTGCATTGATTGTTGTCGAGGCATGCGAGAGCGCATCTGCAGCAGTGTTGATATTCCCTTTCTTGTAGTGAATCTCGTAATCATAGCCCATTAATTTGGCTACCCAACACATCTGAATAGGGGTTTATAGTTGCTGCCCAAAGAGAGATACATCAAACTTTGCTGATTGGTTCTGATGATAAATTTATTCCTCTCCAAGTACTGGTGCCAATGTTCCACTGCTAGAACCACAGCTAGCAGTTCCTTCTCATTGATGGACAAGTTTATGTGCTTAGGGGCCAATGTCTTCCTGAAAAAAGCAATTGGTTGCCCTTCTTGCAAAAGGACAGCGCCCATACCTACACCACAGGCATCTGTTTCCATGATAAATGTCTTAGAAAAGTTGGGGAGGGCAAAAAATGGTGCAGAGCTGAGAACATACTGCAGTGATTTGAAGGCTTTGGTGGCTGCCTCTGTCCATTGAAATGCATTCTTTCGGACCAGCATAGTTAGTGGTTTGGTCAAGCACCCATAGTCCTTGATAAACCTTTGATAGTAGCCGGTGAGACCAAGAAACCCTCTAAGTTGCTTGATTGTACGCAGTTCAAGCCAATCCACAATTGCTTGCACCTTTTTAGGATTGGTAGAGACTTGTACATTGCTGATCATGTGCCCTAAATACTCCACACTTGTGGCAACAAAGGTACCTTTGCTTCGCTTGATGTAGTAGTGATATTCCTTGAGGACTTGCAGAACTATATGCAAATGTTGTGCATGATTTGCAATAGAAGGAATATAAATCAAAATATTGTCAAAGAAAACCAAAAAGAATTTGCAAAGAAAAGGTTTAAAGATAGAGTTCATGGCCCCCTGAAAAGTTGTTGGTGCATTGGTTAAGCCAAAAGGCATAACCAACCACTCAACGTGACCCGAATGAGTCTTGAAGGCTGTTTTGTAGATATCTTCAGGAACCATTCTGATCTGGTGTCCCCTCCATTGTTTCTTGGTCGCAGCATACCACTGAAAACTATCATCATCAATATTCATGGAAGCCAAGTTGATTTTCGATTCTTCTGGTGTCTCGTCGAGTGCAACGTATCGTTCAACCTTCAGAATCCATGTACGAATATCTTTCCCAAAATATTTGGGAAATTCCTTCTTTGTAAATTGTATGGGTCGGTGATACACATGTCAATCCCCTGCTCGCTGGTCATTCCTATTGTCTCCCTTTTGATTCTGATTCTAAGCAACTAAGGCCAAAGTTCGAAACTTACGTCCCATGTTTTGAGGTTCGTCACGAAAGGCCCAAGTCTTGTAACTCAACAATCGTGCCCAGTTTCTGTTCCACAGCTTGAAGTCATTCTTCCATGATTCTTGGGATTAGTTTGTCACCATTCAGAGTGGGCAAGCACATGAACAGCCTGGCTCTGATGCCACTGTTGGATCTTTGTAATTTAGACTAAATATATTTAAGAAAAGAATAGAGTTAGGAAGAAGTAGAAACCAGAAATGAGATAGAAAGAATAGAGGGTTGAAGACAAGAAGAGAGGGAGAGTAGAAGACGAGAGAACAGAGTGTTTCCCTGAATAGTGCACTGAAATCTTATTGCATCAAATCTGTCTGTTGTGATACAACTGGGCCCTATATATAGGCATCTGAAGCATAACTAACTAACGTCTACCTCTAACGCCTCCTAAGGCTACTTTAGTAACTAACCTAACAAACATTTATATTAAAATTACAATATCATAACAGAGCCATTAGCAAATAAGATATAATAATACAAATTATGCCTTGGATAGTGAGACGTGCATGCAACCTTTCCACAAGAAGTAAAGCAAGAAATATGTTCAAGATAGAATTACCTCATCTTCTCGTAAGGATGTATCAAAACCCCTTACAAACACTGTTTGAGACTCAACATTTCCAGAGTCGTCTCTGTTCCCACCAATACTAAAGTGCAAACAGAAAAGGGAAGATGTGGATATAAGACATGTAATGAAACGAATCATTACGATGACAAAGATAGGTATTGGTAAATACCTACTATTGGAAGAATGCACAATCTTTTCATTTGCCAAATCAAGCTTTATATATTGTCTCAACAGTTTGTTTCCATTCAACTTAAGGGCCTATCATTGCATAATAATAAAAAATTCAGCTCAATATAGTCTAGATATTAATAAATCAATGAAGCACACCATCTTTGAACATCGAGAGAGCTCAGCAAGAAGTAGGGACAGAGCAAGCTAAAAGGTATAGCAGCTCAAATAAAAAAACAATACATGACAATTGAAAGAAGCATAAAGGAGAGAAGAAGCAACTTGTAACCTCTACATTCAAAATGGTTAACCCTTACTCACAGAAAACAGTTTTGTATAACTCATATGACAACCATTTTCATAGGACAAACTCTATTAAGAATATGATACTGAGGTTGAAACATAGATATTAATCATGTCCAACTTGCCGATATAGTCGTCAAAATTCTTCTCAAAAGCCCATTAGTAAGAACGTTTGATGTCTGCTTTTTTGTCAGGATGCATGTTAAGCAAATTATCCCTTCTTCAACCTTCTCCACCTATACATGCTTGGTTCTATCACAATGAACTAGACTGAGTAAAACTTAATTTACCTACTATGAGCTATTGGATGTACCAATATCAAGGTGTTCAAAACCTACAACTGGGTCTAAAACTCAGTGCTTCAAGTATAAGTTGCTCACTATCGTTTGATTTCTTCCTTGGTGAGAATACTGGCTCCTTTTGATTTTGTTGTTCTTCTACATCTACTTTTGAACTTTGGTCTCTAGCATAAGAAAAGATGATTGAACTAGTGTGGTCAAGCTAGGTCAAATAATAAAGGTTCAAGTGGTTCAGGTAAAGGAGGTGGTGGTATAGTCCATACATCAATTGCATCTCTATTGGGAATTTATTATATTCCCTTTGACAGTTTATTGTGGCATGACAGAAACCAGTATTGTCAAGAATCTAGCTCACCATGATAGGAAGAAGCATGTAGAGCTGTTTCGGAATTTCATCAAAAAAAAAAAACTCTGGATTCATATTTTTGATTGGCAATCCTGCACAGCAGCAGTCTGCCAAATCCTAAAAGAAGCTCTATCATGGGTGAATTTAAAGATTAGAACAGCAAGCTGGGAAGGTTAGACATACACTCCCCAACTTGAGGGGAAGCGTAGGGAGATATTAGCTCTTTCTCTCCTAAATTTTCTTATTATGATTCTAATTATCTTATTTTGATGTTTACTGTTTAGATTACACAATTAGATCCTATCTAGGTTATTATCCAAAATGATTCCCTGATTTCCGCACCGCTCTGAAAAATATACAAGCTTAAGCTCTGCCATAGACCAAGCTCTTCCACCAAAATACAAAGTGTAGAAACATGGACAAAGGAACAGGTAATAATAATAACCTAAACCTCCATCATATATTTTTTAAACGATTCTGAATGATGAGCAAACTTGACATATGAGACAAGAGCTTACATTTTGTGCTGCTTCTGGAGTGGCAAATTCAACATGTCCAAATCCTTTAAACCTCCCTTCACGATCTGTAGCTAAGCGGATATCAAGAATATCTCCACAATCTTTAAATAAATTTTCCCTGAACAATGATTAAATCATAAGTAACAAAAAAAAAACAACAATATGCCTTATCCTGCTAGGTGTGGTTGGCTACAAGAATTGCACAATGCTATATAAAATAACTGCCAAGCACTCGCATATGAAATAGTACATACAAATCAGCCCTTTCCACACTATATGACAAGTTTCCAACAAATACTGTCTTTGATGTGGCATTTTGTTCTTTTGGAGCAGCTGGCATTTTAGCCTGTAACATTTCATAGAATCAAGTATGGGGTCATTGATTGAAACACAAATCACACTTATTTCATGCCAACAACATAAGATGAATAAATAAACATTTATGCTAAAGGTTTTCGTCCTACTATATGTGGCAACCATTGAACCCCTAATAGATCTGCAATCTACAGGTCCTGAAGAAGCAAGGCTAGTTCAGTTTCTCTTGAATTATTAGGAAGAAAAGCAACATAAACCAGTTGGGCCAGACACCACCAACCATCTAGCGCTTTATGAATCACAAATAAGCTAATAACATTTATTAATTTTTCTACACAAGAATAATACCCCATCAGAAAACATGCAACTGAATAAGACATACAATCATGCGTATAGGATATATAAGGAAACAAACAAATATGCTACAGATAAAATTACCTCATTTCCTCCTAATGATATATCCTCTTGAAATACTTCATTCCTGTTGCTACAATTATTAACAAATAAACATAATAAGGAAATCGTGGATATGTGGTAGAAATGGGGGAAAATTAAGGTAATAAAAAAGCATTTCACAAATACTTGCTACTGCGGGAATATGCACCCCTTTCAGGAGCTAGATTAAGCCTAAGAGAACGCCTCAACAATTCCTTCCCATTCAACATAAGGGCCTAGCATTACATAATAAAATTCTTCAGCATAATATACTTAAGATACAAACAAATTAATGAAGCATGCCATCTTCGCACCATATGAGGGCTCAGCAAAAATAAGGAAATACCAAAATGAAGCATATTTGCAGAGACAAAATTAAACAAGAAAACACACTTTGCAAAAATCAGGACACAAATATCAACTTATACCCTCAGTCATTAACAAGCGTAAGGAATCATGTAATAGATAAAGAGTTAGATATAATAGATACTTCCAAAAGCATCATCCATGACAAGTAGTAATGTGAGATATTGATGTAAAACGGCAAGGGATGGGGAGAGAAGAGAAAGGATGAAGAAAATAGAGAGAAGAGAAGGGGGGAAAAAACAGGAAAACTTGAGTGAGAGAGAGAAACTGAAAATTCTCAAATATATTCAAGTCATCAAAGAGGTATAATTAAAGACTTTCCTATAAATTTAATCTTAAGATTTTCCCACTCCTAGGATAGATATTCTATTTTCCATCACAAATGCTTACACTTTGTGCTGCTTCTACAGTGGCAAACAAAACATGTGCAAAGCCTTTAAACCTCCCTTCACGATCTGTGGCAAAACGAATATCAACAATTTCTCCACAATCTTGAAATAAATTTTCCCTGAACAAGTGTCAATGTTAGAAAAAACAATACACACACACACAGAGAAAATTTATGTGAAGATTTGCAAAGGAAATAATACATACAAATCATCCTTTTCCACACTATATGACAAGTTTCCAACAAAAAGCATCCTCGATGTAGCATTTTGTTCTTTTGAGGTAGCTGACATGGTAGGCTGCCAAAGTTCATGGAATGACACATAATATCAACGAGTCAACATTTTCATGGATGAAACACTGATCATAATTATAGCAGCCCTCAATATAATGAATATGATATCATCCATGTTACTGATTTTCAAATCTTGGTCCTTATATACTGCAAAACAATTGAAACACCAACACTAAGCGACCATCTAACAACTTAAAAATACTTTCAATCTATAATAAGTCTTCGATGGGTAGAAGTTGAGGTGGAAGAACCAACCCACTTAAATACCCATAGGCATCATAGTCTACTCAATGTGGGACTTGGTATCTGATACTACCAAGTCTCCATTAATTGGCTCCCAATGGAAAGCTGACGTCATGACGACCACAATCCATGACATTTCTCTTGGCCTCTTGCCAATCAAAACCCTCCATGGGTAGCCCTCTCCAGAACATCGCACAATCATGCTCTGATACCAATAGATAGGTACCTAAGTAGGATGGTAACCCTATCCCAAAGCTAGCAATTAAGGTGAAAAACCCAACTCACTTAAATACCCCGTTAAGCATCCCATTATATTCAATGTGAGACTTAGTATCCCATACTACCAAGTCTCCATTAGTCTTGAAGTGAGTGAGGTTAGTTTAGTTTCTATGAGATTTATGGGAACACAAATAAAATACCTCATCTTCTCCAAAGGATGCTTGAAAACCCTTCAATGAGTCGTTCCAGTTCATACAACTATTAAAAATTTACACACAAAAATAGTTTTAAAATTTTAAAAGTAAAGCAAAAGGTAAGATGTGCAAGTAAGAGAATAACAAATCAATTTAGAGATGACAAGAAATCATAAATACCTGCTATTAGGGGTATATGCAAACTTTTCATGGGCTATCTCAATTCTGGCAAAACGTCTTAATAGCTCAGTCCCATTCAACATAAGGGCCTGGCATTATGTAAGGCTCGTTAACTCAATGAGGTTTAAATACAAACAAGCAAAAGAAGCTTGTCATATTTGCACACTAATACAAGGGCTCAACAAAAATATGAACAAACCAAGCTAAAAGGTATGGCAACTTAGGAAAGACTTAAAAAAAAAAAAAAAAACTTAACAGCATGGAGCAAGAAAGAAATATCAACTTAACATTTAATCATTTATTTTTGAGAAACAACAGTAAACAAAGTTGATTCCTTGATGGTTTTATTTATTCGAATTAATGGGAATTATATACAAGAGGTATATTATCTCCTGGCTTGGTTCTAGTCGAGATAGATCCCAATATCCATGGATTACAGTCAGAACAGTAATTACAAAATTTAAATTCCTATAATCTCCTAATTAGATCCTAAAATCTCGATGGACACAAATATTGTGATCTCAACAAATCTGACTCCAATAATGTCAAGATTCCAACACTCCTCTCCTCAAGTTGGTTAATAGATATTGATCATGTCCAAATTGCCAACAAAATACTCGAACTTGTCTTTAGTTAATCCCTATGTCAACATATTAGCGGTCTTCACTCTTAGATGGGACATACTTAAGACTAACAATTCCACTA
Source organism: Acacia pycnantha (assembly GCA_025563575.1). Classification (NCBI taxonomy): domain Eukaryota; kingdom Viridiplantae; phylum Streptophyta; class Magnoliopsida; order Fabales; family Fabaceae; genus Acacia; species Acacia pycnantha. The sequence goes on along the minus strand of JAMWYP010000320.1, from coordinate 132,724 downwards.
TCTTCTCTCTTATGAAGTGTCGATCTATTTCAACATGTTTAGTTTGATCATGTTGTACTGGATTGTGTGAGATGTTGATGGCTGCCATGCTATTAGAGTAAAGCTTAATTGGGAGATTTACATTCATCCTCAGTTCCTCAAGTACTCATTTCACCCATATGCCTTCACAATTCCTAGTGCTATTGCTCAGAATTCTACTTCTGCACTATTTCTTGCGACTACACTTTGTTTCTTGCTCCTCTAGGTGACAAGGTTACCCCAGACAAATGTACAGTAACCTAAGGTTGATTTTCTGTCCTCCTAATTGCCTGCTCAGTCTGCATCTGTGGAAATTTCTACATTCCTCGAGAGCCCTTCAAATATCTGAGTATTCGGTAGACTTCAACCTGATGTTTCTGTTTGGCGTCATGATAATGCTAACTTACCACACTAACTGCAAATGCTATATCAAGTCTAGTGTTGAGAGATATATTAGTTTCCCTACCATACATTGATATCTCCCTATATCAACAGATTTTACTCCTCATTATCCCCAATTTGGTTAGTCCGAATACGAATATCACTTGGTCTGCAACCCAACATGCATGTTTTCTTCAAGAGATTCAGAATATACTTTCTTTGGGAGATGTAGTTTCCTGTTTTTGATCAGGCTACCTCATCCCAAGAAAGTATTTCATTTCTCCAATGTCTTTCACCTGGAATTCGCGATTTAGAGCCAGTTTAATTCACAATCTCATCATCATCTCCTGTCAGGACAATATCGTCTACATACACTGCTAAAACAACTATCTTCTCATTTGTACGCTTGAAGAATAGAGTATGATCACTCTGCCCTTAAGTGTATCCTTGTTTCTTCAAAACCCGGGTAAACCTTTCAAACCAAACTCGAGCAAATTGTTTTAGACTGTAAAGTAATTTTTTGAGTTTACATACTTGGTCAGTCTTCTTTCCAGGGAACAGCGGAGGAGGTTTCATGTACACTTCCTCCCTTAGTTCTCCATTAAGGAGCGCATTCTTCACATCAAGTTGGTTAGGGGCCAATCTAAGTTTACAGCCAAATATAACATAACCATGATTATATCTACCTTTGCAACAGGAGCAAAGGTTTCGGCATAATCCATTCCATAGAATTGGGAGAAGCCCTTTGCTCCAAGTCATGCCTTATACTTATCAAGGTTTCCATCGGCTCTATATTTGGAGGTATATACCAACTAGCAGCCAACTGGTTTTTTTCCTTTGGGCAGGTCCACAAATTCCCAAGTTTCATTCTTTTCTAGTGCCTCTATTTCAGCCAAGACAACTTGTTTTCACTCATGATTGTCTAATGCTTCATTTATGTCGGTAGGTATTCTGACACCATCAAGTTGAGAGACAAAAGCATAATATTTGGATGACAAGACCTAATATGAGACAAATTTCTCTATAGGGTGTGTTGTGCAAGTTCTAGGCTATTTTCTCTCAGCAATTGGCAGGTCTAGACCATTGACAATATCTGTGTTTTCATCAACATCTATTTGTAAATCATTTTCTTCACCATGTTCTTCTTCTGGACCTATTACTGGTTCTGAATCAGGGCGTGTGCTATGAACTTGAGAGGCTTCACCTGGTTTTGTTAGCCTTCGTGTATAAGTTTGTTTCCATTTATTGATGTTGTCTTCCTTGTCTCCCCCTGGATAAGTTGCTTGTTCATTAGGTGGCACTGTTTGGCTCACAGTTTCCTCATATGTCTCAAGGTTGGGGATGTAGTTCAAATGTAGGTTTAGGATTTTCACTCAAGGTCTAAAATTCACTCCAATTCTCCCCCTGAATTGAAGACAGGAGAATAGAAAGGTACATCCTCATGGAAGATGACATCATAGGAGATAAATAAATGTTTGTTGATAGGACCATAGCATTTGTAGCCTTTCTGAGATGCACAGTAGCCAAAGAAGATACAATGGACAGCTTTAAGGTCAAGTTTGGTTGTATGGTGAAGGTGGACTACATGGTGCAGCCAAAGACTCTAAGCGGAAGGGTATTTTCAAGGTAGGGCAGATGGTATTGTTGATGTAAGTCCTGAAGTGGGGTTTTAAAAGATAGGGGTTTGTTGGGCATGTGATTAATGAGGTACACAACAGTAAGGATTGCATTCCCCCAATGGAATTTAGGAACAGATAAGATAAGCATGAGTGCTCTTGCGGTATCTAGGATCTCACACTTTTTCCTTTCTACGATACCAATTTTTCCTAGTCGCCATTTCATGGAATGGTGCGACAGTGACCCAGGACTTGACCCCTGTTCGAGTGTAGAGGAATCGAACATCATCGTCTTCTCTATTGCTCTGATACCATGAGAAATAACGGTAAACAAAGTTGGCTCCTTGATGATTTTATTTATTCAAGTTAATGGGAATTATATACAAGAGGTATATTATCTCCAGGCATGATTCTAGCCGAGATAGATCCTAATTTCTAGGGATTACAATCAGAACAATAATTACAAAATTTAAATTTCTATAATCTCCTAATTAGATCCTAAAATCTTGGTGGACATAGATATTGTGATCTCGGCAAATCTGCCTCCAATAACGTCGGGATTCCAACAATTTTAAATTTTAGTGTAGGCTTGTTCACTTCACCAAAATAGTAGCTATTTAGTTAAGATTGCCACCAACTTATATGCCATTCATTTTTCTTACCATTTTTAGACGTGGGACTTCTTTCAAAGTTTGTCTTTGACACTCCCATCACGTCATATGTAATTAGGATTTATTAAGTCTTTTTTCCCTTTTGTTTTGGGTCCAACTATTTGGGTCTAATTCTATTTGTTTGGGGTTGCGTTCTTCAAGTATTATGGCACTCAAGCAGCAACTCACAGATAACATGAAAAATGCTTACATTGTGTGCAGCTTCTTCAGTGGCAAACTCAACATGAGCAAAGCCTCTAAACGTCCCATCACGATATAAACCAAAAGAGACATCAACAATTTCTCCACAATGCTTAAATAAATTTTCCCTGAACAATGTTAGAGTCAGAAAAGGAAATAAAGAAAATATATGTGAAGAACTTGCACAGGAAATTATACATACAAATTGGCCCTTTTCACCTCATATGATAAGTTCCCAACAAATATTTTTTTTGACGTGGCATTTTGTTTTTCTGGAGTAAATACTGTTTTAGGCTGCAAGATTTCAAAGAATGACATATATCATATCACTGGTTGAACATTTTAATTTATAAAGGGAAATAAGAAAAGAAATCAGTCAATTACAAGTACAACTTCCTTTCTAATTTCCCCTGTTGAGATAGCATCAACCATTTCATCATCTTTCATCTGATTCATACCAACATCCATTATAAGATACAAGTAATCACGAGAATAAATAAAATTGGCTTTTAGCAGCCACAGACAAATACAATGATACACATACATCTTTCTGAGGAGTTATAGAAGGTTTATCCTTGATCTCATTTTCTTCTGAAACCTGTAACCAACAAAAGCCACAATCATTTCATGGCCTCAACATATAATGAATTAGCATTATACCAATTCTCAAGGTTCCATCCTTGTCCAAAGCAAAAAACATTTGAAACATCAAGACTGACCACCCAATATCCTAAAACCTTTCCAATCAGAACTAAGTCATGAAGAAGTGAGATTAGTTCATCTTTTATTAAATTGTTTGGAAGATAAACAATAGGAGTACACATGAATTAAATGACATGTACCATATTCTACTTTTTGATTTCCTAATGAAACAATGAAATTCATTTGGTTTTTTTCTGAGCACGTCTACTATTTCATCTCTGAAAACTAGTGATTTATTTATTTTCTTCTTAAAAATTTGATTCTCCTTTAGACAAGAAAGCTTGGACAATACAATGAACCAAGGACCTTAGGTTATGTATCCTAAATATACAAGCATCCAGCTACAGCTACAAGAAGGCAGAAGCACAAATTAGGTTACTAAAAGTCAGAGTGAATTACCCTGTAGAATTCAGGATAAGAATAGAAATATGACAAATGGGAAGAATTAAACACACATTTGTAATTTCACATTTGTATTAACAACCTTATTTCGTTGGGATTCTGAACAGCGCAACTTACACTGACACCCTTATTTGTACTCAAACAATTCAGCTTTCAATGAACAAGTGTCACAAAACTTTTAAACTCTAACATCTTCAGAAATTAATACATCGTCAGACAACAAGACAGTGTACCATGACTCAAAGGTTCACATGCCTATACTCAACTACACCATAAGCACTTTATCTATCACACCTAGTACTTCCTCTAATGACATCCTTAGTAGACAAAAAACAAATTCCTGGAGTCGCGACCTACTTTTCATACGAGGCCTCCTCAAATTCTTACAATTTCTCTCCTTAACCATGTTGCCAAATAATATTGACACAACTCTGATATGTCTTTGACTTGTTTCTCCTCAATAATCTTCTTGATCATCCCTCAACTAGTTTTCCTCTAGGGTTTCTCACCAGGACACCCAATAACACAATTCTTGTATTTTCACTATGTTAAAAAATGCTCATAAAAATCATGTTGTGGCAGAATAATGACCACAGCACTTCTTATTATATTTGAATAGAAAGCCAAAAGCCCAAATTGGACAACTTGCCCCATACTTGGACCAGAAATATGAAAAGCTGTATTCATACAAGGACCAGACATTAAATAGCCTATTAAACAATTATGAGCTTAACCAACAAACAACTTTAGATATAACAATGACGACCTAATATCCAGGAAATATGGTTGTTCATCAACATCAATAAAAAGAAAATTGATGCAGGTGTTGCAATTCAAAGTTGCTAATATATGACCAAGGCATTGACCAGAGTCTAGTATGAAAAATTGCAATCCAAGTTGGGCAGGATCAATATCTACAACACAAAAGTTGAGGGGGAGTGTTGAGACTTGGGACATTTCAACCATTATTTTGAGTAGTTTAGCCACTGAAATATTTATTTATTTTATTCTTTTGAAAGATGTATTTTTCCTTGTCAGTGTTTTGAATAGTTTAAGCACCGACATATACCTATCACCTGTTTTTATAGATATGTCTTTATCTTCCCTGTATTTTCAGTCAAATAAGGCAGATCTGTGGTCTTCCATATAGGTTATTTATGTAAACCTAATTCAGTGAAATAAGATTATCAAGAGACAATTTCCTCAGCTGATTCTTCAATAACTACAGGAATCCTAAACAATAATAAATGAACGACTTTGATAACAACAGCCCAAGACTCTGCATATTAATTAACCCCAAAACTATTAGGAATTCCATTTAGATAAGTTTCTCAAGAAAACCCAAATTTACCTTGCATCTATCACATCCTTCTCTTGATGCATCATGGGAGTTGTCATTTTTCTCAATTCCCTCTCTCTGTGCAACAGCGGAAGCTAGCAGCTTCTTGGATGGCAGTGTTACATGTGTTTTATGGGCCACCTGAAAAGACAGTAAGAGCAAAGATTATAAGACAAATCGTTAAAAGGAACAAGAACAATCAGAGAAAAGCCCGACAACATAAGACTTACATTATCCTCATCTAAGCCACTATCATGGGACGGTTCATTGCTTGACTCAACCTTCTTAGTAGATATATTATTATCTGCAGCAGAAGTAGCAAGCGACTTCTTTGATGATGTGGTTACCTGGGATTTTAAGAACTAATTTGTAAATCCCTAAATTGCAGTCAAAACATCACAGAATTCAATAATCCTGAATTTACATTGTCCATATCCTTATTAGCTCCGCTGTCAGAATCTAGGCCAGAGGCTTTACTTGAATAAACTTTCTTAGCAGCATCAGGTAATTTCTCAGGCAATATGGCTACATCTGTTGTTTTATCCTAAAAACGATCGGCCAAATATTATTAGAATAAAATATTTGAAAACAAAAATTGAGTAGCCCAGAGGATATCATTATTTACATCTTTGTCTATGGAGCTACTCCTTGAATCTGACCTTGATTCGCCTTTCTTCTTTATAGCACCAAGCCCACTCTTACCTTCAGCAGGGGCCACATTGGACTATGGAGCATAATAACAATGCCCATCAGAAGTTTGAAAGGAGGCATTCCAATCAACATTAAAATATCTCCATACAATTTAGAAAACAGTCACTATTTATATTGTCTTGACTCATAAGCAACTTGCTCACTCACATAATTCAAACCAGAATCTTCATCTGAGTTTCCAGAATCTGAAAAGGAATCGTATGAATTGCTTTCCTTCTTTTGATTTTCAGCAACCCAGTCTCTCTTCTGCTTCTTTGCAGTCAATTGCTTCACAGGTTCATCTTCTGCCGCTCTTTTTCCTATATCAAGATCAAAGTGCGGAGATAACCACGCAAAAGCTTCTATCAAAATAAGAAATTAAAATAAGCTATACTTACACGGTTACACCATTTGAAACCGAAATATCTTTAAAACAATTGAATCTTTGCGACTTGAGAAAATAATAATCCTGTTTGCGTCAGGTTCTCACACCAAAAGTTGGATTTATCAATCAAATATCCTATAGCACCTAACAGTGTGGGCACGCTACGGACATAAAACCTAAAGGAGAACAAAAAATTGTTTACACATTGAAAATAAAATAAAAATGTGCCCACGTAACAAACTGGAGAAAAATCTGTTCTTTAGGGATGCACGAATGAGTTTCTCAAATTTCCTCAAAGTGACTTGGTAGTTTGTTCAGGTCAAAGAAAACCTCACCTGAAACTCATAAGGAAACAAAGTTGATAACCAAGCCATTAATGACATAAAAGAAAAGTGGTTTATAGAATTATAAATTGAATTAGTGATTTATCAGATGCCTAGAATGTTCTTAATCTTTGATTAAGATAAGAACAAGCTTTAATGCCACTACCTGCACCAATTTCTTCACTATTAAAATCCATCGACAGCAGCCAATTTAGGGGTCTATATCAAGCAAAATCTGAGATCGACAGAAATCTGAAATCCAGAGAAACAAAATTGAAGAACTACAGCAAGCAAAACTGAAATCGATGAAGAACTGAGACTAAAATCCAGAGAAGCAACTTTGAAGAATGGAGTATCTGAATCCAACCTCCAAGAGTAAACCGTGAGTTGTTGAGGGAGACGGACCACTTCGGACTGCGTGAGAGGTCGGAGAAGTCAGTCGGACATGTGTGACGTAGGAGAATTCCGACAACGTTAGACACCGAGAACAGAGGAACCAGACTAACCCGCTGTGATTTTAAATTTTAAACAGGTCCCGAAAAGAAAAATATAATTGGGCAAAATTTTAAAAAAATACACTTAAATTTTAGGGAGAATTCCAAATAAATACCATTTGAATTTGCAAAACCCCCAGAAGTCTATTGAATTTGTAAAAAGACTAAGAGGTACCAAGGACCTATGAGGGATATGCAAATTCGTGTGAAATTACCTTTTTGTCCTTAGTTTTAAATAAAAATAAAAAAATAAAAAACCCCCAACCCTCCACCACCACCACCGACAACCACCACCACCACCACCACCGGCGGCGTCCGGCCACCACCACCACCACCACCGCCACCACGGCCACGGTGGTGGTGGTGGTGGGGCGGTGGGTGGTGGTGGTAGTGGTAGTGGGGGTTGGGGGTTTTCTATTTTTTTATTTATTTAAAACTCAGTGGTAAATGGCGATGATGGAATGGTAAATGGCGATGGTGGAATGGTAAATCACGATGCTCTACTTGTAATAATCCATGAAGTTCTTGTGTCTATTTCCTGGGCAACAATGAAAAACCCAAAAACTCAGTGGTAAATGGCGATGATAGAATGGTAAATGGCGATGGTGGAATGGTAAATCACGATGCTCTACTTGTAATAATGCATGAAGTTCTTGTGTCTATTTCCTGGGCAACAATGAAAAACCCAAAAACTCAGTGGTAAATGGCGATGATGGAATGGTAAATAGCGATGGTGGAATGGTAAATCACGATGCTCTACTTGTAATAATGCATGAAGTTCTTGTGTCTATTTCATGGGCAACAATGAAAAACCCAAAAACTCAGTGGTAAATGGCGATGATGGAATGGTAAATGGCGATGGTGGAATGGGAAATCACGATGCTTTACTTGTAATAATCCATGAAGTTCTTGTGTCTATTTCCTGGGCAACAATGAAAAACCCAAAAAATGGTAAATGGCGATGGTGGAATGGTAAATCAAGATGCTCTACTTATAATAATCCATGAAGTTCTTGTGTCTATTTCCTGGGCAACAATGAAAACCCAAAAACTCAGTGGTAAATGGCGATGATGGAATGGTAAATGGCGATGGTGGAATGGTAAATCACGATGCTCTACTTGTAATAATGCATGAAGTTCTTGTGTCTATTTCCTGGGCAACAATGAAAAACCTAAAAACTCAGTGGTAAATGGCGATGATGGAATGGTAAATGGCGATGGTGGAATGGTAAATCACGATGCTCTACTTGTAATAATGCATGTAGTTCTTGTGTCTATTTCCTGGGCAACAATGAAAAACCCAAAAACTCAGTGGTAAATGGCGATGATGGAATGGTAAATGGCGATGGTGGAATGGTAAATCACGATGCTCTACTTGTAATAATGCATGTAGTTCTTGTGTCTATTTCCTCGGCAACAATGAAAAACCCAAAAACTCAGTGATAAATGGCGATGATGGAATGGTAAATGGCGATGGTGGAATAGTAAATCACGATGCTCTACTTATAATAATCCATGAAGTTCTTGTGTCTATTTCTGGGCAACAATGAAAAACCCAAAAATCAGTGGTAAATGGCGATGATGGAATGGTAAATGGCGATGGTGGAATGGTAAATCACGATGCTCTACTTGTAATAATGCATGAAGTTATTGTGTCTATTTCATGGGCAACAATGAAAACCCAAAACTCAAGGTAAATGGCGATGATGGAATGGTAAATAGCGATGGTGGAATGGTAAATCACGATGCTCTACTTGTAATAATCCATGAAGTTCTTGTGTCTATTTCTTCAATCTCCATTTACCATTTCACCATCGCCATTTACCACTGATTTTTTGGGTTTTTCATTGTTACTAACTGAAATAGATACATTAACTTCATCCATTCTTTTGTCATCTGATTTTATATTCATATCTGAAGGAATATCAGTCAATTGTTACTAAAAAATATAAAACCAACATAATGATTCCCATTATGTAAGATTGTCCACACAATCAAAGAAAAAGGAAGCAACCCTAAAAGATGAAATGTTTAGTTCCAGTATCAAGTGTCTGATACTATTATATATCATACCAAATTTAGTTATAAAAATACATATGAAGCTGAAATAAGTATGATACAAAAAAGGATAACTGCAATTACAAATCTACAACAGATAGTCACTTATAAATCCAAGCAAACACAATTGTTTCCAAATGATCCTTCACATAAACATAACTACAATTACAGAGTCTCCAACACCATAAAGTTCTAATGGGATGACAACATGTACAAAATATAGTGAAATGACAAGTGAACATTACAATTCCACATTGACGTAATGTTCACGTGTCATTCCAACGCATGAAGACATTCTATGCCATTTACACTAATTACATCTTGAGTGATCCTATAAGTCTTATAGCCCTTCTATCCAAAAATATGTGAAGGGATCCAAGTCATTGTATATACACCGAAAGATGACTTCTAAAATATATACCAAAAGATGACTTCTAACATATTTACCCCACAACCCCAACCGATGCACAAATTAAGCTGGGTTTGGATTTTTGCAGGTTCTTGTTGTGTGTCCTGCTTCATGGCATAAGCCGCAATGGTAAATCTTCTTGTTGCAAAATTGTGACTCCACCCTTTCAACTCTTGGCCTTCCTAATGGACAACGTGTCTTAGGAGGTGCTAGTAACACTTGCCTTCCTATGTCATATGTGCGAACGTCATTTGGGGTTAAGATTTAAACTCGGAATAAATAGAACTAATGATAAGGATGTGAGCCACACTTAATGTAAAGAATTTAAAGAATATGTTGCATTGTCCACAACATATGAATAGTGCTACTTGCCATAAAATTTACATTTTAATTTGATACCGATTTTGTGGAGTAAACTAATACTACTACTACTCAAGTAGCTCATCAGAGGGAAAATATCATTAAAGTCTCAACTAAGGAAAATAATATTAGAAAAAGTCCTATAACTTGTCAATGATAGCTCTTTCATTAGTCAATTGTAGCTCTTCCACTTGTCAATGAGACTTTTCTGATATTATTTTCCTTGGTTAGGACCTTAATGATATTTTCCCAAATTAGATTGGACCTTAGCATATGTGCTTCATTTAGGTTAGACTAATAGAAGATGGAGCAACTTTTTCATGGAAAACGAGTTGTAATGTTCTCGGGTGTGAATCATAGTCAACCCGAAATTATCATGAAGGTTAATAATTGTTCCAAGTCTCGCCATCGACTAATAGAAGACACCAATATTCTTGAATCAATCACAATATTAGCCAACTCACTTTGTCAAATGGTTTTGTGGGGTCTCGTTGGAAATTATGCCCTAGGGGCAAGTCATTGTACTTATCAACGATCCCCATATGAATTGGGTAGTCGCAATGTCTTGCTAGAGGCCGCTTGCGACTGTGAGCTGGTACGTATTGGCCCGCCGCCAATCTCATGTGGGCCTACAGGTCGCACACAAGAATGGCCCAATACGAGCAAGAGTGTCCGCATTTATTGAATCTTAAATGTGTTTAAGATTTAATGAATACTTATTTAATCTAGGATGTGTGTGTGTGTGTATATATATATATATATATATGCATATATAAATATATTAAATTTGAAAATAATAATGATATTATTTATTGACAATAATATTATTATTATATATAGTATTTAATTTATTTGATAAATTAAATAACTATAATAAATTGAGATATTGTATCTCAGATTTATTTTTCGAATAAAGATATTGCATATCAGATTTAATTTGAACTGAGATATCGATCTCATTTTAAATTAAATATAACGATATCATATCTTGATTTAATTTATAAATATAAATTAAATCAGAGGGCTTTTAATTCGGATTAAATAAATAGATTTGATTAGATCTATCAGATAGATTTAATTAATGTATTTTTAATCCAGATTCAAAATTTGTTTTGAAAATAATACGCTTGCTAGGTTTAGAAAAACCTACGGGACATTTTGTCGAGCGTATTAGAAAGCCGCGAGAAACCCTAGAAAGAAAATAGAGAGACGCACAGTTCAGAGGCGCTAGCACGCTCCGTTCGTGTTTCGAAGGCCGTTCGTGTGGATACCTGTAGAGGAAGGCGATTCTAAAGAGTCTGGCTTCTGGCCGATCGAGAAGGTAGCCCACCGTTCAAATTGTTCTGCAAAGGTACGATTCGGAAACCTTAAACCTTGATTTAAACGTCGTTGAGCGATCCGCCTAAGGGATCCGTAATTTTTTTTTTTTACTCCGCTGCGTGTACGGATCCCACAGTGGCATCAGAGCCAACTCAACCGTGCGTTTGAATTAGGTTTTACGCGTGTTTATATATATGATATATATGCTAAAACCGATCTTTGTATGCGTTTGATTTACAAAACTCGCGTTAGGATTTCTACGGATAGCTGGCCTGGATATTGCGGCGCTTCTCGAATTGTTCGAGATCGGACTGTGTAGCTGATTCGCGTGGATCTGAAACGTTCAGATCCGATGTCGATCAGTACGTTAGGGTTTGAAATTTTCGGGAAAAAAACACGTTTTTTTTTTGAAATTATTTTCGAAAAAAAACACGTTTTTTTGGGAAATTATTTTCGAAAACATGAAGTTATTTTGATCATGTAGGGATCCCGGCTGATTGTCGAGAGCGAGATTTTAAATCATGAATATAAATTAGAGAATTTATATCATGATAACTTTAACCATAATATTTTATTGCATAACCGTATGAATTAAATATATGGTGTGATTTAACTTGTTTGGGTATGGTGAACAATATGGCTCTAGAATTTACAAGTGTTGTATTTTTTTAAATATGGCATGCTATGTTGAAACGAGGTTTCTCATGAAGTATTTTTCTTTAATTTTATCTAGAGAAGTCCTCTCATTGGCTTGAGAGGATTCTAGGTTAGGTGAGCCATGTTGTGTCGCAGTCCTTGATTATGTTTTGGATTTGATCATTGCATAATTAATTTAGAATTTTTAATTATGGTTTGATTTGATCACTCATAATTAATTTAGAATTTTAATTATGGTTTGATTAGATCACTCATAATTAATTTAGAATTTTAATTATGTTTTGATTAGATCACTCATAATTAATTTAGAATTTTTAATTATGGATTGATTAGATCACTCATAATTAATTTAGAATTTTAATTATGTTTTGATTAGATCACTCATAATTAATTTAGAATTTTAATTATGATTTGATTAGATCACTCATAATCAATTTAGAGTTTTAATTATGTTTTGATTAGATCACTCATAATTAATTTAGATATTATATGAGATACAATAGTGATTGCATTCATATAAGTATAATTAATAGGATTAATCTAATTATACCCTCTAAATAAAATCTTAAGTCATAATGCCACCAATAAATGAATACTTGTCAAAACCTAGATCGCCCATTTGTATGTTCCACCAAAGTGGATGCATCCGAGTTATCTTGGTGAGACAAGAGTGAGTAATGGTGATACTCAATATTCATTATTGTCCCGACTTAATTGAGATTATCAAAACGGTTTTGGATCTCAAGGCATTAGATGGGATTAAACATGACACGTCATATGATGATTGAATCCCATAAAGATCTAAGAGTTACATATGATGTAATTGGCAAGGGGTTTGCCTACCTAAATAACTTAATTTAAGCGTCCTGCCAAAGCGGACTTAAATTTAAGCCAAATATGGATCTTAGCCCACTAATTATAATGAGGGTTCTTAATTCAAGGGAAGGTTACTACTTAAACTTTGCATATCTTTAGTTGTAGAATCATGTAGTCTAGTAATACTTCAACACCATCAATGCGATCAGTCCTTAAGAAGGACGAACTTGATGAGACAAACTTTCTTGACATGTTTGGGAACTTAAGTGTTGATCCTAAACACGAAAGAAAAAAGAATATCTTATCAATCAACCCATTCCAGACGAGCCCCGATCCAAGAGCTCGACTAATGCTTATACGAAGCATAAGGATGACTCGTGGATACAGATGCCTGATGCTTGTCACTATGCTTTTAGACCTCAATAGAGATCTAGAACATGTGGAGGCCTCTGGGATGATTGTTCATCCTACGGAAATGTTCCAAGAATGTGCAAGGCAAGAGAGGTATGAGACCACAAAGGCCTTTCATTCCCGCAAGCTGGGCCGAGGTGCATCGCTTAGTCCTCATGTTTTGAAGATAAGGGCTACATTGATCACCTTGAGAGGCTTGAATTCCCCATGTCCCAGGAGTTAGCTACAGTTGTGATCTTCAACTCACTCCCAGGAAGTTATGGTAACTTTGTCATGAATTACAACATGGAGGAATCAATTTCTGAACTGCATGAAATGCTCAAAACTGCTGAGCTAAGCCTTACGAAGAGGCCCAATACTGTTTTGACCGTTCAGAAAGGAAGGGGAATGAAACGGAAAGCCAAGAAGGCAAAACCTCCAAAGGATAGAGTCTGTTTCTTTTACAATGAACTTGGTCATTTGAAAAGGAATTGCAAACTCTACCTCGAAGATCTGGAGAAGAACAAGAAGGATAGCGGGCTATCGCTTCAAGTATCTATGTCATAGATATTCGCTTTCCACTTCCTCAACATGGGTATTAGATACTACATGTGGATCTCACATTTGAATAAATGTAGGGTCTCAAGGACAGTAGAAAATTGAATGGACGAATCTATGACATAACTACTAAAAGGTTCAAGTCAAATGATTTGAATCCGACCTATCTATGGCATTGTCGTCTAGGCCATATAAATGAGAAACGCATTTCGAAACTCCATAAAGATGGATTTCTTAACTCATTTGATTTTGAATCAATTGATACATGCGAGTCTTGTTTATTGGGAAAGATGACAAAGGCACATTTTACCTGACACAAGTGAGAGAGCCACCAATTTATTGGGCCTCATACATACTGATGTGTGTGACCAATGAATACATCTCGCGAGGAGGTCATTTGTACTTCATTACATTTGTAGACGATTTCAGTAGATATAGATATATCTATTTAATGAAACATAAGGAATCTTTTGAAATGTTCAAAATATTCCAAAATGAAGTGCAAAATCAACTTGGCAAAACAATTAAGACACTTCGATCTGATCGGGGTGGTGAATATTTGAGCCAAGAGTTCATTGACCATCTTAGGAGTTGTGGGATCGTCTCGCAACTTACTCCTCTAGGAACACCTCAATGGAATGATGTTTCTGAGCGGAGGAATCGAACTCTATTAGATATGGTTCGATCTATGATGGGTCAAACAGATCTTCCACCTTCCTTTTGGGGCCATGCCCTAGAAACAGCTGCGTTCACACTAAACCGTGTTCCGTCAAAGGCAGTTGAAAAGACAACATATGAGATATGGACTGGGAAGAAACCTTGTTTGTCATTTCTTAAAATTTAGGGATGTGAGGTTTATGTCAAACATTAAGCCTCTGATAAATTATCATCCAGATCCTCAAAATGCCTTTTTGTGGGGTATCCTAAGGAAACTAAAGGATACTATATCTACAATCCCACCGATCACAAAGTGTTTGTTATTCGAAATGGTGTCTTTTTGGAAAAGGAGTTTATCTCTAAAAGAACCCGTGGGAGTAAGGTGAACCTCGAAGAAGTTCGAGAGTCACAGGACAATGTAGAACCACAGATGGAAACCGGAGAAGACTCACAACAAGTTGTTGAGCCTACTCATGTAACACAAGACCCATGAAGGTCCGATAGAACACGGCTACAACCTCAGAGATATGGATTTCGACATCGGAAGCCGTGATGTTTTGCTCATTGAGCACAATGAGCCAACTACCTATCGCGAGGCCGTGGTGGGACCCACCTCCGAAAGATGGCTTAGTGCCATGAAGTCTGAAATGCAATCCATGTACGACAATGAGGTATGGGCCTTAGTCGATCCACCTTTTTCAAAGAGAAAACTGACATGGATAGCAAAGTAAATATCTTCAAGGCACGACTGGTTGCAAAAGGATTCACTCAAACTCATGGTGTGGACTATGATGAAACCTTTTCCCCAGTTGCAATGGCCAAATCAATCAGAATCCTTCTTGCCATTGCATCATATTATGACTATGAAATATGGCAGATGGACGTCAAAACAGCATTCCTTAAGGGAAAGCTCCTTGAGGATGTGTACATGACACAGCCTGAGGGTTTTGTGCGTCCAGAGGACTCTGGTAAAGTTTGCAAGCTTCAAAGATCCATTTATGGTTTGAAGCAAGCATCTCAAGTTGGAATCATCGTTTTGATGAAGTAGTCAAAGAGTTTGGATTCATTCAAAACATAGATGAACCTTGTGTTTACAAGAAGGTTAGTGGGAGCACAGTTGTATTTCTAGTGCTTTATGTTGATGACATCCTACTCATTGGGAATGACATTCCTACCTTGCAGAGTGTCAAGTCTTGGTTAGGAAAGTCTTTCTCAATGAAAGATTTAGGCAAAGCCACTTACATCCTTGGGATTAGGATCTATAGAGATAGATCTAAGAGGCTGATAGGCCTAAGTCAGAGCACATACATAGACAAGATACTGCATAGATTCAGTATGCAGAATTCAAAAGGGGGTAATATGCCCATGTCTCATGGCATCCATCTCGGTGAGAATCTATGTCCTAGTACACAGATCAAAGAGACCGCATGAGTAAGATTCCATATGCCTCCGCCATTGGATCTATCATGTATGCCATGTTATGTACTCGACCCGATGTGTCATTTGCCTTGAGTATGACCAGCAGATATCAACAAGATCCCGGTGAGGGTCACTGGACTGCTGTCAAGAATATCCTTAAGTACTTGAGGAGGACTGAGGACTTATTCTTGGTATATGGTGGCTTGGAAGATGAGCTCTGTGTGACTGGTTACACAGATGCGAGTTTCCAAACTGATCAAGATAATTCAAGATCGTAATCAGGATATGTATTCCTTTGAATGGTGGTGCGGTAAGCTGGAAGAGCTCTAAGCAGAGCACTGTAGCTGATTCTGCAATAGAAGCTGAGTATATAGCAAGATCGGATGCAGCCGAGGAGGCCTTTTGGATTAGTAAGTTCATTAATGAACTAGGGGTGGTTCCTACCATCTCAAATCCAATAGACTTGTTCTCGTGACAATAGCGGCGCTATTCCGCGATCAAGGAGCCTAGGTCACATCAAAGGACCAACCATATACTCAAGCGATTTCATCTTATCGAGAAATCAATGATAGAGGTGATACAAAAAAATATTATGCAAAGTACCGTGAGAAAGCAAGTCATTATACTTTAAACGTTAATGTTATTTAAAGAATTCTCTTTTAGTTATCATTTCATTTGCATGTTTATAGTGATAACTGTATCCCTGGATATATCTAATAGATTATCCTAAATGTCCCTGGTCGGTCATCTCGCGGAGCAAAGATGAAATAAGACCAGTGTGACTTTGATGAGTATGGGGATACGAGTCAAAGTCATAGGAACTTGTAAGAGTACAAGGTGCCGGACCGACCCACTATGAGAAAGCCGCATGGAATAAGTCATAAGCTTTTCTCATGTATAACTGCGTGACAACGCCCTTTGACCTGAGATCATCATGGATTCCTACATGATGAGTCGCTGGTCTTTGACTTAGTCAAAAGTGACCTTTGACCGGGTGATGATAAAGGCTAGGATCGGGATCAGTGGGTTCTCATGCGGAGGAATGTGAGTGGTCAAGATGGGATTTGTCCCTCACATTTGTAGAGAGATAATACTGGGCCCCTCGATGAGTGAGTCTGAGAAATGTATGGCCATACTACGATGGAAAGGAGTTTCCATCTCAATTGTTAGACTACTCAAGAATCGAGAAAGTAATGGTCAAGAACAGGAAGTTGACATTTTCCATGCCTCATCCTTGACCAAATTATCGCGTGACAAAAGGGACGTGACATGGTTGTACGATAGGTTATATCGCATAAACAATGACGTTGATCCTCTTACTAAGCCGCTTGCACAAGTAAAACATGAGCGTCATGTTAGGGCAATGGGAATTAAGGTAATTAATGATTGCACCTAGTGCAAGTGGGAGTCTGTTGGAAATTATGCCCTAGGGGCAAGTCATTGTACTTATCAACGATCCCCATATGAATTGGGTAGTCGCAATGTCTTGCTAGAGGCCGCTTGCGACTTGTGGGCTGGTACAGTATTGGCCCGCCGCCAATCTCATGTGGGCTACGTGGTCGCACACAAGAATGGCCCAACACGAGCAAGAGTGTCCAGATTCATTGAATCTTAAATGTGTTTAAGATTTAATGAATACTTATTTAATCTAGGATGTGTGTGTATATATATATATATATGCATATATAAATATATTAAATTTGAAAATAATAATGATATTATTTATTGACAATAATATTATTATTATATATAGTATTTAATTTATTTGATAAATTAAATAACTATAATAAATTGAGATATTGTATCTCAGATTTATTTTTCGAATAAAGATATTGCATATCAGATTTAATTTGAACTGAGATATCAGATCTCATTTTAAATTAAATATAACGATATCATATCTTGATTTAATTTATAAATATAAATTAAATCAGAGGGCTTTTAATTCGGATTAAATAAATAGATTTGATTAGATCTATCAGATAGATTTAATTAATGTATTTTTAATCCGATTCAAAATTTGTTTTGAAAATAATACGCTTGCTAGGTTTAGAAAAACCTACGGGACATTTTGTCGAGCGTATTAGAAAGCCGCGAGAAACCCTAGAAAGAAAATAGAGAGACGCACAGTTCAGAGGCGCTAGCACGCCTCCGTTCGTGTTTCTGAAGGCTGTTCGTGTGGATACCGGTAGAGGAAGGCGATTCTAAAGAGTCGGCCGCTGATCGAGAAGGTAGCCCACCAGTTCAAATTGTTCTGCAAAGGTACGATTCGGAAACCTTAAACCTTGATTTAAACGCCGTTGAGCGATCCGCCTAAGGGATCCGTAATTTTTTTTTTTTACTCCGCTGCGTGTACGGATCCCAACAGTCTTTGGGTTCAACCATGTCTTGGGCAGTCACAACACAACCATAAACTTGGGAAACTCTTTTTGATGTATGCACTGATTGATCATTGCCCTGACCAACAAAAATGTTATAACTTCTCAGATAAAGAGGAGCGTTTAACACACAAAAAATACATGCCATGAAATGAAAATCCACATCAAAATGCAACCAAAAAATTACTCTGAGATTGAGAACAAGACATAAGGAACCTTAGAAGCAACATAGTTATATAATATTTTCAACATACTATGACTTGATTACAATGTTGCATTAGTATTTGAATTTTTATTTTTTTATATAAGTATCTTTCGTATAAGGTTTTAAATATTACTTCCATATGAATACTAAGATGATAATTTACCATTTAATGAAGATCGTGAAGTTTAGATGGATCTACAAAGGTGTGAGGAAGTAGCTTAAGAATCTCTTGTGCTCCATTAGAAACTACAAAAAACAGAGGGCTCACAGCTCAATATTAAATTAATATATGTAATTTAATGACAAGAAGAAGACCGAGTCATTGCTGAATGCCGATAGATGAGTGATCGAGTGATTGAATGTTATTCAAGCGTAATGAAAAATTAAAAAGTGAATGTAATGAGATATCAAAATCTTAGTTCAAGGACAGAGTGACTTTTAATTTCAGTTTGCATTATTTATCTTCAAAAAGGAGAGGTAAGGTGCAAAGTTAAAGCACAATATCCTAGCAAAGCCACAAAGGTTGTCATCACACCGTTTCCTGAACCAGTAAATACAAACACAAAAAAAAAAAAAAATTATAATCACTACAAGATCTCTATTAGAAATTTTAAGTCACAATCCGAAAATAAAGAACAAAAGATACCTTATCCAAACAGAGGCATGTTTTCTTTTTGATCTTTATGAGTATG